>CM061138.1:56720128-57110128 GCA_030789695.1 Scilla litardierei | reverse complement strand
GTCCTTGCACCAACTCTTTCCTAGAAATCTTATCCATGTTTTTGATGTTCACATGGCCAAAGCGTCTATGCCAAAGTAGTGGATCGTTTGTTGAAACAATTAAACATACATTTGATTCATACTCATTTAATCTAAGTACATAGATATTTTCTACTCGCTTACCTTTAACAAGGATATTCTTCATATCTTTGTCATAGACCAAGCATGAGTCGAGAGTAAATATAACTTTCATACCTTTGTCGCATAGTTGGCTTATGCTTAAAAGATTATGCTTTAATCCTTTCACCAAGCTTACATCTTTGATGAGCAATTTTGAGTGGCTGCCGATATTGCCAATTCCGACAATTTTACCTTTCTTATTGTCACCAAAAGTCACGGTTCCGCCATCATACATTTTTAGATTACTAAGTAATTTTGAGTTCCACGTCATGTGTGCAGAGCATCCACTATCCATTATCCATATGTCCTGAAATAAAATAATCTCTACACGTTTGGTACCCACTTCTAATTGGGTCCGATATGTTAGAAAAAAATTTATTTACATATTTTTTTTTAAACGTTTGGGTATCAGAATAATATACATGAAGCATGTGGATACCCTAATTAGAAAAAAAACGGTTACTTATTTGGAACCCAAATTCGATGCGAATTTGATTTCCTATGAACAAATGAGTCTTTATGGGATCTATGCATGCTACTAGTCAAATTATGAATATAAGCATTTTTATCATTCAAGCCTAAATGTTTAGGCACCCATATCATGTTATTTCTAACATTGTGTATGTTTTGAGGTTTGTGTACAAAATGTGGTTTTTGATGTGTATTGTGTACACCTTTTTTGTGTGCCTTGTGTGTAGCATGTAGATCATGTGAGACGTGAGATGCGTTATTGTATCTAACATTTTTCCCATACATGAAAGCATACTTTTTAACATTGGCTTGCACAACATTTACTTTTCTACCCACATCTTTAGAAGTAGAGGCTTGAGCATGAGTAGATTCATTGACAGCATTTCTAGGAGTATAAGAACAAGAAGAAGTAGAATTATTCCTGATACAATCAAATTTTGCAATTAGTTCTTCATGCTTTATACGACTAGAAGCAATAATACTTTCGAGTGAATCTATCTTATCATTTAGACAGGAAACATACAGAGCATGTTCATTTTTCAATAAGTTATTATCAATCAATAATGCATCATATTTTGCCTTTAAGGAATTATGATCATTCAATGAAATATTACTGCAATCATTTTTCAAAGCATTATAATCATCCAGCAAACTATCATATTTCTTGTATAGGTCATCATGATTATTATTCAAAGCTTTGTACTTGTTATTTACACTTTTGTATTTCTTATTCAATCTCTCAAATTCCCTATACAGATTTTCATATGCACTAGCAATGTCAAAATCATCTTCATCGTCAGAACTAGATTCACATACCTTTTCCTGATTGTCTTGACAAGCCATCATGCACATGTGATTTTTGGATTGCTCTTCCTCTTCTTCGTTGGATTTGATTGTCTCTATGGGTGTTTGAATTTCTTTTGACTTTGATCCGAATCTCTCATCCAATAAGTTGAGGATTTGGTGTGCGGTTTCAGCACTTTCTACAATATCTAGCATTTCATTAGTTAAACCAGTATAGAGTAAATGCATTACCTTTATGTTTCTGAAGTAGGCTTCTTCTTGGTCCGGATTCCATTGATTTTGAGGAGTGGTTGGAATCTCATATCGTTCATTGAGAGATCTTGAGTAGCTTAGATCTTGTGCTTCCAAGAAGATCTCCATTCTCTTTCTCCATTGGGAATAAAAGTTGCCGTCAAAGATTGGAGGAGCATGGGTGTTGTAGACGTTTGTCGATGCCATCGTTTTAACCTTGCTCTGATACCAAGTGTTGGATCCTGTGGATGGCAAACAACACTAGAAGGGGGGGGGTTGAATAGTGTTGTATAAAGATAAAACTTTTTTCGTTCTTTAATCAATCAACACAAAAACAATTCCTTCTAATGTTGCCTAAGAAACCAAGTAGAGCGATCTACGCTTGGTTCTTAATCAACAATATAATTAAAAATGCACAGCGAAAAATCACAGCAGGTAGTCGACTCCTTATGAGCAGTAGTCGACTCCCAGAGTATAAGTTAGAGCGAATAAAATAACAGATGCAAATCTCAGCGTATAGGATTGATATTTACTGAATATAAAATAAAAGCAAAGATAAACAAACACAGAAAATGCAAGCGCAAAGACAAGGATTTTTATCCTGGTTCCCCGCAACCCGGGTACGTCCAGTCCCCGACCAATCCGGTACGAGATTTCCACTATCTGCCTTGGCAAATACAAGCACCTAACTTCACTCGTTAGGATTTCCAACGACCTAGCCTTGACCAGGATTTCCGAACACAACGCCTAGACTTGTCTAGGGTTATACCCTTGCCTCACAAACCGAGGACTTCCCAAATGGCAACAACTAGACTTGTCTAGTGTTCCAACAAATAGCACAATAAGAAATTTGTCCAATACTCTACAACAAGTGATAGAGATTGGAAATACACCCGATTCTATAGCCAATCAAAAGATAGACAATTGTGTAGTGGCTTAATAGAATAATAGTCTAGATCACACAAAGATATGAGATAAATTCTTTGTGATCTAGAGCTTTTTCAAAAATCCTTCAAATAGAATTCAAAGAGAAGTAAAGTAGAGGATTTTGAAAAACAACTTAGCCAATAAAAAAAATGATCTTCAAGAGAATTAAAAAATATTGCAAGATCAAAAACTGAAATTAAAAATTGGCTAGAGAAGAAATGAGAGAGCTTTGATTCACGAGAGCTTTTGCAAATTTGATTTTCAATAATCTTGTATTTTTCACAAAAGAATTAAGCTCTATTTATAGGGAAAAGCTGGGATTTGAAATTTGAATTTCGTTTGACTTTTGTCCCAAAAATTTCGGAGTAAATCACTCAAAGAAATTTAAAATTCAAATTCAAAACGTTTGAAAATTTCCAGCAGGTAGTCGACTCCCTCTATTGGTAGTCGACTCCCAGAGGAGTCTAGGAAATTTTCATCCCTGACTGGTAGTCGACTCCCTACTTTTGGTAGTCGACTCCCAGAGGAGTTTTTCCTGATGTTCTAGTCAAAAAGGATTAGTTAACTCCAGGGTGCGTGGAGTTTCACTATAATTATTGGAGTGACTAGAGAAAGCTCTTTAAAATTATTTTTGTAGTAAAAACAATATTTCGAAATCCTTTTGTGTGTGTGTGTGTTGTCTACTTGATATGGCTTTGACAAATATCCTAAAAGACACGACACACTCACACTAGACTCTGAACATGTCTTTGGCAGTTTTAGTCAACTTGATGAACTGAAGATGAGCTTCTTCTTTGAGCTACTTGCTTTGTTTGAGCTTGAGCTTCATCACTCGAGTTTAGCCATGTTCGTCTTTGTCGTGGAGCGTAGATACGTGCTTCTTGGAGTATTTAGTAGAGCTTCACGAAACCTGTATACCTGTATACTTAAAGTGTAGTGTAGTTAGTATACCAAGCATTCATTTGGTGTGCTCATCATCAAAATTACTTAGGGGTGGAATTCAATTTCCATCAAGCTTCTCATAGAATTTGGACTTGGCTCACTTTCTAAGTCTTTATTTTGAGTCATTCTTCTTGGTTAAGCTCCTTGGCTTCTTTTTGAAGAAATTATAAATTGGAAATTGAGCCAGTAAAAGATTCATTTTCTCATTCCTTTTGTATTCCTTAAATACACTAGCCATGAGGACACTCCAGTCATTTGCTATAAGATATGGAAATATACGTTACATTAAATTGGTTGGTTGAGATCTTTTCATATCAATGCAAATCTCCAGGAGATACGATGCATGCATTAGTTGCCTTTCTCTGATCTTGTGCATGCATCAAATCTCTAGGAGATACGATGCATGCATCGGTTGAATTACTCTGACCTTGTGCATGCATCAAATCTCACTAGTAGATTTTGTATATCTCCTTATACGCCCCCCCCGCAAACTGAGCACAGTGATGGTGATCAGTTTGTATGCTTGAATGCAGGTCGGCTGCAGTGCTTGTGTGGGTCAGTCGTCTCCCTCGCGAATGGATCGGTTAAAGGTCGTCGCCTTTGGAATGGCCGGTCGTCACCTCTAGATGGGTCAGACGCTACCCTTACAGATAGATCGGTCACCACCTCGCTGGATAAATCGGTCGCCGCTTGAGGAGAGAGGGGTCGGTCTCTGTTTCACCGGAGGATCGATCACCGCCTCGCGGATGGGTCGGCTGCCTCGCTGTCTTTTCGCTTGCTAGGCTAGATGCGTCGGCCTGGCTTAATGGAGGATCAGTCGGTGGCTGTTAGATGGATCCCTTGCAGTGTCGTCGCTTCATTGTATAGATCGGTCACCGCCCGAGTGAAGATGGGTCGATCGTCGCGTCGTTGGATGGATCGGTCGCACATCGGTCTTACAGGATGGTTCGCCATGTTGTCCTCTTGCAGAATGAAGTGCTTGTTGGATCGCCTTCTCGCTGGATAGATCGGTCGTCGCCCGAGGGGAGATGGGTCAGTCACCACATCGCTGGATAAATCGGTCGCTCACCGGTGTGGATGGAGCGCTCGCCGGGTCATTGGATGGATCGGTTGTTGCCTCGCAAATGGGTCAGTTGCTGCCTCACTGGATAAATCAGTCGATCACCGGTAATGCATAGATCACCCACTGATCTTGACTTGTCACCCGCCTGGAAAGATGTCACCTTTGGACTTTGGAAGAATGTCGATCACATGTTGGCCGCGTCGCCGGACTGGAGATCTTGAGATGAGGAAGAGATTTTAAGATGGTGACCTTGGATCTGGCGGCAGTTGTTGGCTGCCAGGTTGTTTGAAGCTGCCGGCTGGTGTTGGCCTAACTGTTGGTGCTCACTAGTGCTAAACTTATTGTATGGCGACTAGGCGTCACTTGATGTAGAGAGGCTGAGGGGCCTCTAGGAGTTGCCCCACCCTCCCCCTTGGGGAGGGAGAGCACTAGAAAGATTGAGTGGCTAGATCAGATTGCGGTTAAGCAGAAGGCTCTGATACCATGAAGAAATTATAAATTGGAAATTGAGCCAGTAAAAGATTCATTTTCTCATTCCTTTTGCCTTAAATACAAGCAATGAGGACACTCCAGTCATTTGCTATAAGATATGGAAAGATACGTTAGATTAAATTGGTTGGTTGAGATCTTTTCATATCAATGCAAATCTCTATGAGATACGATGCATGCATTGGTTGACTTTCTTCGATCTTGTGCATGCATCAAATCTCTAGGAGATACGATGCATGCATCGATTGAATTGCTCTGATCTTGTGCATGCATCAAATCTCACAAGGAAACATGAAAAATAATTTGATTTTCATTATCAATTTTTCTTATCATTTTCCTTTTGATTTTCTTTACAATTTTTCTCAATAACCAAACATGAAAAATAATTTGATTTCCTGTTCCATTTCATTCCATTTCCATACCACTTTTCTTTTCCTCAATTTCACTCAAAGCAAACATAACCTAAACCAAGTCGTAGCAAATTTACATGCTAGTCGAAGTGCTCCAAGGATGCTGCAATCGAAATTGTTAAAACATGTTGCGAGCACTTACAGTGCAAGTGTACTCGATGTATGCCACATGAGTGCAAAGAAATGAGTACCAAGAAATATTGATAATTTAATTCAGAATCAACTATCAAGCCGAAAATGTTTGAATTGAATAAAAAGGTTAAATAAAATAAACACTCGCGCCAAAATTCAAACTCCAAAATATCTTTGATCCCGGTCGTTTATCTCCTTCTATATCTGATTCCTCTAATACCACTTGGCAGCAGCCTATTCGTCAGGAGATTGGACCGGCGGATCCGTAAACAACCTTGAAATCTCAACCGTTCATTCAATCCAATGCCAGCCGTCCACTCTCTCCTGTCGTGGATCGCGAGCTTCCTATAAATATGTTTGACCCAAACCCTTCTAATTTCCAACTTCAACCCGAAGCACAAAAACAGAGGAAGAGATAGAGAACCGGAGATCTAAAAATGGAGGCAGCAAAGAAGGTTAAGGGAGCCGGTGGTCGGAAGGGCGGAGCCGGCGGCAAGCCTAAGGTCTCGAGGTCATCGAAGGCTGGACTCCAGTTCCCCGTCGGCAGGCTCGCCCGTTACCTGAAGAAAGGCCGCTACGCCCAGCGATTGGGTACAGGCGCCCCCATCTATCTCGCCGCCGTCCTCGAGTATCTCGCTGCCGAGGTTGTCATCGTAATCAGAATCAATTTATTGATGTTTATTTTTGATTTGATCTATTTAGTTGATAATTGACTGTGACTTTGTTGTTTTGAATAATGGTGTAGGTTTTGGAGCTTGCTGGCAACGCGGCGAGGGACAACAAGAAGAACAGGATCATCCCAAGGCACCTGCTGCTGGCTGTGCGGAACGACGAGGAGCTTGGGAAGCTTCTTGCTGGTGTGACGATTGCTAGCGGTGGTGTTTTGCCGAACATTAACTCTGTTTTGTTGCCCAAAAAGGGGACTAAGGAGCCCAACTCTGAGCCTAAGTCTCCCAAGTCTCCCAAGGCCAAGGCCAAATCCAAAACTGATGTCTAAGGGGTAGACTAAGGAGCAATGGTGATGGGTTTTCTTGTTTGGGTGCTTACTGTGTATATTTGGGACTATTGGCTGTGGTGTGTTTGAGTGAATTTTGGGATGTAGTTCTTTTGTTGTCCTCAGAACTTAAGTATCTAGCTCATCTCAATATATGGTTTTAGTTTATGGCTGCTTTGTTCTCTGTGTTGTTCATATTGAAACTGGTTGCAAGCTGTTTGTTGTTTTGCCTCACCCGCAGAACTTATTTTGTCTGATGTTTTATTTGCTCTTGTACTTTGATTCTGGACAATGAACCACATCTAGAACTGCTAAATGTTGGTTTCATCATTATAATGTAACTCTCTTTGTGGGTACTTTCTACTGTCCCTTAATCCTGATTTGGGGTTGGGATTGTGTTTGTTATGATGGTTTTGCAAGTGTGATATTCTTGGTTGGGCTTTTAATTTGTCCAAATCTCTCAAGGCTAAGGGCTGGAGTGATTTTTTGATGGTTATTGGCTTGGTGTAAGTGTGCTATTCTTGGTTGATATTCCTCATGTGCGATCATGATGTAGTGATGCTATCGGTATATTGCATACTGTTAATTTTGGGATCGGAAACCCTATGTTATTGTGATTTTATCTTGTGAGCCCTACATAAGTTAATGATAATTACTTCTGGTTGAATGTTAGCACACCGTGTTAGATTCACTATAATAGTCCGTTCATTGTAGGAAGAGGGAAATGCTTGGGCTTTGTATTTAGTGCCTTTTTTGAATTATGGTCGATGGAAGCATGCTATTAATGAGGTTCATCTTATGTATGTAACCGGAGTAATCGGTTCGTTGTATTGTCTGGCTTCTTTTTGATGCCAAATTGCCTGAAGTGCTTGATTGTAAATTAATGTACATAATATTGGATGTATGGCAAGAACTTAAACTTCTGGTCATAATGGGAAATTGTGTATGTTATTTGTTACGTATCATATTTTTTTATTTGGGAGTTGCTACATGCATGTACCGAATTGCTCGATGATTTCTCTAGGGCAGTTTGGGTGTATGTGATTAAGAAAAAGTTAGAGCCGTTTGAGAAGTTCAAGGCGTGAAAGACCTTTGTGAAAAGTCAAACAGGAAAGAAGCTGAAAGTGCTGAGATCTAACAAAGATAGCGAGTTTACTTCTGCTGAGTTTAAGGAATTTTGTGATAAGCATTGAGTAAAAAAGGCATTTCACTACACCAATAGATCTGCAGTCGAATGGAGTTACAGAAAAGATGAATAGGACACTTCGGTAGAAGGCGATGTCTTTCAGATTTACATCAAGTTTGTCAAAGGAATTTTGGTCCGAATCTATTTCAACTGTAGCTTATTTCGTAAATAAAATTCATATCTTCGGCTATCTGTAAAAAATTCTGGAGGAGGTTTGGACAGAAAAGCCAGTGGATCGAGATTATCTTTGGGTGTTTCGATGTCCAATTTATGTTCACGAGGAAGGTAACAAGTTCGGCGCAAAAGAAAAAAAGTGTGTAATGCTAGGATACATGGATGGTGTCATGGGTTACAGACGTTGGAGTGCAGATGCAAAGAATATCTTGACTGGTCGACATGTGACATTTGATGAGTCGATGATGCTGCAAAGAAATGCTTCGTGAAGTACCGAAACATGTGGGCAAGGAGACACCAAACGAGGAGGTGGTGCTTATTCCAAATCACGGGATCGACATAGATGTTGGTAAAGTAATGGCGGTTGATATGAAATGTCCACATGAGGTTACTACTGCAGACAGTGATGAAAGTGTGAGTTCTAGTCGATGTGGAGATCTAGAGCTACTGTGGATGACTCTATTGCTAGCAGAGTACGCAGGTGCACCGAAAAGGCTCCAGCTCGCTATGAGGACTACATGAATTTGGCTTATGCATTGCATGTGATGGAGATCTTACAACAAATAGGTTTGTGGTGGATGCAATAAGTTTGGACGTAAACTCAGGATGGCAGTGTGATGGACAAGTGTCGATATGATAGTTCATCCTAAGAAAATTTACAAGAAGAAGAATTTGGCAGTAGACAGTTCAATGGTAATGTTTGAGCGGGGCTCAAACTTATTTTTCTTGAAGAATTTCTAGGGTGACATGAGTATGGATTCAGGATATATGATGAATCTCGATCCTCACATTTAGAAAGGGATTCGTTGGACACTCGATTAGTTGGTAATGCTTAGTGTGAATCTCACTAACTAAGTGTCCTGGCCTCATGATGAGGTGGTTTATTTTTAAAGGGGAAGGATATGGGTTTTGGCTTCGTTCATGCTTTATGGTGTGTTTGTATCAAGATGGAGTATTGAAAAATATGATACAAAACAACAAAAATATATCAAAAATAATGTACGATTTATGAAGATTTTTTGAAGATTTTTTTGGATCCCAAACTCATGGATTATTGAAACCCAGTCCACAAATTTATTGGGATTTTTTTTTGAACAGTGTCGGCCCACGAACAGGGCAGCCCGTAGTCTGCATGTCGTGCATGAGCATGGCCCGCGGGCATCCCTCAAACAAGTAGACCCCAGTGCCTGTGCAATCGTGGATCGCACGTGGTAGCGACGTGTCATGCATATGTGGCCCTCGCTTTCATCGGACGATCTAGACACGAGGGGATGAGGGTGCAGTTGCGGGAGTGGGTCGGAATCCAATTCCGATCCGGATTCAATTTAGACCCGTTAGTAATTATATGATGTTTCGGCTAGGGTTTTGAAGCAATTCTTGTACGATTTTCCTATATAATTTTACAGTTACATGTAGAAAATACAGAGGACAAACTGAGGTCTGAATGGAGCGTTGGTTGAGAGCTTTCTCCATTGTTTTATTCTCCAAATTCTTATCGGGTTTGGTTAGTCACTTGAACCAAACACAATAACTAGTAATCTAAAATTATTGAAGCATCAGTGATCTCCACAATTGGACGTAGACCAAGTATTGGGAGGAACCAATATAAATCTTGGGGGTCAGGTGCGCGTTTATCTTTTGTTTTCATATAATTTTTTCTGTTGCGCGTTTTGCAGAGAAAGTTATTAGGTTGGTTCATTGATTCAACGATCTTGAAATTCCAGGGGACGATTGCTTTCTTGATAAGCATATCAAGAAGACGGCGGTCTCAACCACCCCCAACAAATTACACTTGGAGAAACAATTTACCATTTCATTCTAGAATTCTTAGTGACCTGAAACAATTACAATAAGGGATAAGCTAAAAATTTAATTGCCATGATGCCAGATGGAGAAGGGTTTGGAGGGATGTCCAAATCCTAGGCCTCAAACATAATGAATATTGGAGGGCCCCATGAAATAAAAAAGTGGTGGTACTAACAAGTCCCATGAGAAAAAAGTATACCAAGAGAGATGTGTACGGTTAGGATAAGCAGGGTACTACATACCCTAAAGGGGGGGCTAACCTGAATGAGCACCATGGGGAGGGACCCAAATCCACCTACCAATGTGGACAACTCTGAGCTGTGGAATCTGTGGAGAAGATGACAGCAATCTTAAAGCAAATGGGTAAACGCGAATCACATGTGTTCTCTGTTTGTATATCTATACGTATTTTGAACCATACGTAACTTGGGGCCATATGCATTGCTGCCTTTTTTTCCAGCTTTATTCGGATATGGTGATCTTTACGGTAAGTAATAATTATTCACACAAACTACAAAGCATGTTAGCTGGAATGCATATGAAGCAGTGCAGTTCCACTAGTATTGACAGAGACAAACAAGCTTCCTACCATAAATGGAACGAGAAATCGTAGACGACATCCTCGAGCATAATGTGAAGAATGCTAGGGAAGGAACATTGCCTTGTAACATAGCTTTACAGCCATTGTCCAATTTCTTTCATCTGTCTAGTCCGTTCAGATGGAATGCACCATGTGACCTTTGCCAACTACAAAGTTTGGAGGATACCCTTTAGCTTTTCAAGCAGATAAACTACTCACAAAGTCCCACAAGCCACCCAAAGGCCTCGTTGATTATTGAGGTCAAGGATAACTACTTATAACTTCAATTATAAGAACCAAAGGTTCTCTCTTTCTTGCAGATTCTTTCTGGTAATTTAATAGCAATAAATATCGTATAACATGTAGCAGAGACTTCCTGGAAGCTTCCAACGCGATTTATTTAAACCGTACCTCCTAATACAGGTACAACACGAAAGGTTACTAAGGCAGGCCTCACCACCAATGCAAAACAAGTTCATGAGAAGAGATAATGAGAAGAGATAAGAAGAGGTATTGTGAGTTCCTCAGAGACCAAGACAGATGATTGTGAACATCTAAAGCACAACATCGGGTAGCATTTATGTGATAGACAGGAAATTTCTCGTTGATTTTGTATTTTCCCAGCATTCAACTGATCCATAGAACAGTTCCAAATTGGTTGCAATTTTACCCCCCATACTTTCTTTTGCCAATTGAACGAAGCATGGCATATTTTAGATCTTAAGTTGAAATAAAATCAACGTTTTGTATTCATGCAGGTCGTAGGTCCTCTCATTTTGTAAAATCCAATCAGACTGAATGTTCACAAACCAAAGTTTCATAATGTGAGTCTTCAAATATCAGTTTTAAAAACTCAAAACAAGATTTAATTTAGAAAGCTAACACTAGTTTAGTGAAACTAAACCATGTTGCTTAAGGATGTGAGCAAATACAATTAATTTAATCCAAATTCGACCCAGTAGATGTAATTTGGCCAATATGGAAATCCAATATATCCAATTGGATATCCAAACATACATCGGAATATACAAAGGACAATTATGTACAAATAAAATTTGATTTAGTATTATATAACGCATAATGAAGAAAATTTACCCGTGCATCTACCCCAGATTTGGAGGTGGACGCATATTGTTCTCCGTTTATTTGTTTTGTAATGGCAGATCCCCAACGAATTGGTTTAGCCACTGTTTTTTAGGGCAATGCTTCGAACTTTTGGAAAAAAAAACGGAGAAAATAAATTTGGAGATGCGGGGTATCGATCCCCGTACCTCTCGCATGCTAAGCGAGCGCTCTACCATCTGAGCTACATCCCCTTAGGTGTGGAAATTTTGAGCAAATTACTCTTCAACAAAGCCTAAAATAAAGGAGCTTCCTTGAAGTAACTTTTATCTCTTCTATTTTAGTTGAAGGTAAATAATTTGTATAAAAGCCCATGATATATTTGTTTTGGAGACATTATGCAAACCGGTATGAAAAATCGGTTCCATATTTGCCCTACGATGTTGTGGTGTGCATATGGATCTAAAAGGATCGGGGTACATCTATCTCATAATCTATCTTATAGACATTAAGAACGTTAGCAAGTCGAATCGGGGATCGGGGTCTCGGCTTTGGCTCATTTGATACTCAGATCGGTTGTCCCGAGAGATAATATATATAACCTCAAGTAACCAGGGGCGGACCCACGTTGAAGGTGGGGTCCCCCCTCCCCCTCCCCCCCATTTTTCAAAAATTACATACCTATACACATGGCAGCAGACCCGAAATTAAAGCCTAAGTAAATATTATTTTTCACCAGCAACAAGGTTCTTACTTTGGCTTGGTGGTTGTGCGTCTCTACCCCCACTCATATGGTCATGGGTTCGATTCCTGGGGAGTAAACTTTTAGATTTTAGTGAGTAACTTTTATGTTTTTGGATTAGAATAAGGGTTATTCTCTAGTAAACTTTTAGATTTTTATATAAAATAGCATTAAAATTTATCCACAAAATTTTTAGATTTTCATTTAAGGCTATGCCATTTTTTCTTCATGTTTTTAATTATTGCATGATGGAGTCGGCATCTAATTGAGAAAAGAAAAATGGCTAAACAAAAAAAAATTTCTTCATGTTTTTTCTTCTTGTAACGCTTTCCGGCCCCCCCCCCCCCCCGGTCATCGAATCCTGGTTCTGCCCCTGCAAGTAACCTGGGAATATAGAATAGAATGAACGACCTCCTTTCTTAAAGGGAGGGCTGTGTTTATATAGATTAGGCCGTATGTCATTTTGGTAATTGCACGTGGAGAGTGGGGGCCTCTGTTTAGTTGAATTGGCTTTGCTCAGGCTTGTCATAAAGTATGACCCATAGGCCTTTTGCTAAGCGGCATATATAGCCTTTTGTTGAGTTGGGGCTTGTAGGCCTTTCAGGTGGTATACTACCATTAGTTCCTCTTCAAATCCAATTTGACGGCCACATAGAATTGTCTTAGGGCCTGTTCTTTTGTAGGAAAGTTAAAATGGGAAAGTTGAGGGAGTGTGGAATCTGATGAGAGAGAAATTTTGGGTTTGAAAGTTGGTTTGTGGGACTCGTAGCAATTTTGTTGTGTATGTGTGTTCTTTTGAGTTTGAAAGTTTGAGGTAGAAAGTGAGATGTGGGGTCCACTTTTGTTAAAATAATTATTTAATTAGTATTAAATTAATCACATAATGTTTTTATTTATGAATTTTTTTTTTAAAAAAATCAAAACAATGGACGCTGCGGCGGAGAGAGAAGAAGGGAAGGGGGCCCCACAGGCTGAGAATCTCGCGTAATCCTCACAATTTACGGCGAGCGTTTGGATTCCCAATTTCGCCTCTCCACGTCAACATTGCTGGCCGCTCTTCGTTTTGGCAAAAGAACAAAAATCACGCAGCTACGGAAAGTGAATGTGATAGGATGGGTGAACAGTAGCTTTCGGATGAATTCTCGTCAAAAAACCGTGCAAAAGAACATGCCCTTAGTGTCAGGCCTTCCTACAGTCAAGAAAGATCAACATTTTTTTTGTAGAAGTGATGTGCAGCATAGATTTGATGTGCCTGGTGTCCCAGCCCCACCTTTTGGAGACATGTCGTTTGAACGTTTCACTAGGTCGTGACGTTTTTTGTTCGCTAGGATATTATGATTTGGTTAGAATGTTGGATGTAGCGTTTGGCTATATCCCTTCGGAAATTTGTTTCAATTTCCTCTTCTTCTCCAAAAAAAATTAACAGATATGGTGGAAGGAGGCGGCGTTGATTGGAGGGCAGGAAAGGGTTAAAATGAAATTAATAAATTCTAAATAAACGTCACACTTCTAAATAAATTTTGATAAAAGTTTTAATAATCTTTTTTTATGTTTTTTAGCTGTTCATTCTCCTATGTTTTTGGGATTCAAGCTCCTCCCGCTGTTGTGTCCAAAGGTTTACTGTACAAAGAAATAGAATGAAAGGCATTTGGGTGCTTAAGCCATACGCCAATCTGAGAGTACAAAAATGAATTTGATTTACGAGGGAAAGTTCGGAAACGAGCTTATTTGGTGCCATTCGAATCTTTTGATTATAACGAAGGATAACAGCAAATCCGTGGCCAGCGGGTTACTGGCGGCCGCACGATAGTGTATGATTTTTTAGTCCCACATCGGGCAACTCGACAGATTCACTACGTCCCAGATGAAATAAAACAAGGCCCCTCGTAACAACCAAATACACGCAGCTGCGTGGGTGAGCACAGAGCGAAACTATTCTTTCGCCTTTTACTAAAGAATACCGTGTGCTCTCCACACCAAGCAGCATACGCCATTTTTTGGAGGGGCTCCCTTTGTCAAAAAAAGGGACCAACAATTTTAATTATAAATGTTTTGTATTTTTACTTGGAAGTAAATTAATGTTATTATCGATGGTAATAGTTTTTGGTCTGTTTGTTTGGCAGGTTTTTTTTCATTGTATGTCACATTCTGAAATCTTGCCTCATTCCTGATTACAGTTTAGTGCGTGAAAATGATTTAACAAAAGAAAGAAAAGAAGAAAAATTCACTGTCTGGTTTTATGTCATCCTTCCTGTCACTATGAGATCGATTGTTATTGTGCTGTTTCATGATACAATTCACCAACATTTTAACTAATTGATTACAAGTAATTGAAGAGGATTTTTGTTATGAATCAAGCAATGAGGGGAGAGCCCTCAAGTCTATAATTTATAGCCAAAGGGGGAGAATACAAGTGGGTATGGGCCCAACCCACTTGGGTTGGCCCAATAACTCATCCAACCCAGTAAATACCCATTCACAACACTCCCCCCTTATCCAGCCATAGTTGTGGACCCTGCTCATGAATACTTCAGGATTCTGGGCCTGTATGGGTCTCACATGGGGTGGATACTTCAGGATCCTGAGTTGGTGAGATTTGCCTCGTTAAAACCTTTGGCTATGGAAAACCCAGTGGGAAAAACCATAGTTAAGGAAAAAGAGTGCAAACGCTCTTTAACTCCCCCTGATTTTGTACAAGTGACTCTGCTCATGAATGCTTCTGGATTCTGAGCGTCACAGAGGGGTGGATACTTCGGGATCCAGAGTTGATTTGATTTGCCTCGTTAAAACCTTTGGCTATGGAAAACCCAGTGGGAAAAAACATAGCTAAGGGAAAAGAGTACAAATTCCCTCAACTCCCCCTGATCTGTAAAAGCTCTTAGGCTTTCAGGATCTCTTAGGCTTATCTCATCACTCCTATTTACAATATTCCGAAAATGTACACAAATTACAAATTTTTGTCACCATCAAGCAGCTGCTGAATCCAGGGACTCTGAAGAGGTTGCTAAGTTTTCGTCGCCTCTGATGTGGTCTTCAGACTATATGGTTAGCTCCACAGAACCAGCATCTATCCCAGGTCGTCACTGGGATGTGATGTACCACCAGGCGCCCTTAAATACACCATTGGTGTGATTCTGGAATGGTGAGGGACCTCGGAATGATAGGATGAATGTTGCCTTCATGAGTTGCTTTGCAGAATCTGCAGGGGATGGGACATTCCACTGTGGGTACCCGTTCTGTGATTTCTCAGCATAGGGACTGGACCTGAAACCTGCATTTGCATAAACATTGGAGGATGCTACTACATTTTGTAAGTCCGAATATTTCGACCCTTGGAGGAAGCGCAGAAGGCTTAACTCAGGTCTAATGGCCCTTTTTTAGGTGCCAAACTTTCTCTGGCTAATAAGTTTACTGCAATTGTTTATACCGGGACAACATGCAGTTAGCCAGGAGTGCATCAGTTAGCCAGGAGTGCATGATTGCACTAAGATAAGGGACTTTAGGACCAGTTATATCCTCCCCCTCTTCCAGCGATCGGAAGGGTTCTTTTTGTTCATCCAGTAAGTGTACCACCGTAGGTGTACTTTGGATGACAATGGTCCTTTTAATATCTCCAACGCACTTCTGGGCGTTTGTAACAGGATTCTATGAGCCATGACTTTATATTTGCCTAGGTCTTTTTTATTTCATGTTTAAAAGTCAGGCTTGTACATTTATTTCGGTTTTCTCTTCAAGAGATCCGATGAGATGTTAGTTGTCTACAACTAAGATCTCTAATCCTGTTCTTTGCACAGATGCAAAGACAACCTTCAGTAGGAATCGTTGACTTGTCAAGTGATTCTCTTGGTTGTACATTTATTTGTTATACTTATATTTCTTTATTTGAATAGACGTCCCGAAGTCTATTCAGGCATTTTAAGGAAATGTGGAAATTATCTTTACAAGATATCCACGAAGGTATGCCATCACAACATCCAATAACAGCATATCCAAAATTTTCCTTCGCCAAATCGTAAGGTATTCTCTTTTGAGAACTTAGGGAGACTGATGCATCATTTATGAGACATGCTCATTTGAATTTGTTCGATCCCTAGTTTCAGCGAAATTTTCTTTGGGCTATAGGTTGTACCGTATAGCATACGATTTTGTATTTATTTTTCTTATGTTTGCAATACTTTGTTTTATCCACAGGTTTGACACCTTTTGGTGTCTGGACTTCAGGTCCGAACATTTCACGTTTCATAAGTGAGTCCAGCTCATCTTTTATTGCCACGTTCCTCGTTTGGCCAATCTCTACGTTTGCCTTCTAGCAACGGAGTGTGGAACGATAATTTATAAACATCATCACCGTTGCGATGTATATGGCAATATGATACGTGAATACATTGTCGATAATTTATGTTCTATCTGTCCAACACCTCCCCAGTACGTACAACATTTACTTAATTTCACTTTTTCCCGGCAATTCCTCTGCAGTGGATTCCGGGAAGGGTGATGGTGTGGACAGGAGCTCATTGTCCTGTGGTAGTATTGTCTTAAGGTCTCCAGGAGTTTCTGTCCTTGGAGCCTGGTGGTCTGCCTCTTTTCTGTTGAGGATCAGCCACTTCTGCTGCTGGTGGATTGCATCCATTCTCGGGGATGTCAATCCTAGCTGGAGTTTTTGCAGCAGGGATGTGTGATCTGACAATCTTCTGGTTGTCAATAAATGATTCCGGTAAGTGGTGAACAGTGTTCTGTGTGTGGAAGATCTTCTGGATCTCATCTACACATTGTATTGTTATCGGATCATAGTGGGTCAAGCTGTTTGTATCCCATGTTATAATTTTCTTCGCGCCAGATTTTCCAGTATCTGGGCCTATTTTTGGGGAAAACTTGTCTCATCGAGATCACAGTCTTCAAGGTGTGCCTTAATTACGTCCCCCGTTTGGGGTTCTAGGTATCTTATAAGTGAGGGTGAGTCAAACCCTGCATGGATACCTAGGCGACGTTGAGTACCGTTTTGGTCCTCTTTGGTGGTGCAATGGGGATTTGAGACTGCGCGACCGAAGATTCTCAGATGAGAAATGTTCGGTGGCATTCCATATGCAAATTGCATTGGAGACTCTGACCTCCAGAGGGTCTTATTTTCATTTACGATGCAGCATGCAGAGTTTGCATGTCCCCATGCATCCATAGGCAATCGGGATTTAATGGACGTTCAGTCCATTGGAGTCTACTTTTCAGTGACTCTGCCGACCCATTTTGGGTATGAACATGCGGCACTTGTATGTTCATTTTTGATTCCCGTTGACTGGCAGTACTCTTGAAAAGACTGGGAGGTATATTTCCCAACATTAACCAGACTTATTTACAACATTTTATTGTCTGGGAAATGTGCCCGCAACATTTTTATTCTTGTGCCAATAGCTTTGGAAAAACTAAGTTGCGGGTCTTGTAGTAGACATACGTACGAATATTCTGAGGATGCATTTATCAGTACAATGAAGTACCAAAATAGCTCACAAGGGGTGGTGGATTTTATCCACATCTGTCTCCTTGTATTCTTTTTGAGGAAGCGTGGAGATTCTTTTCCAACTTATTGTGGAGATGGCCTTGCAGTTAGTTTTCCCTTATAGTAAGGGATGCGAGGGATGTTTTCCCTTCTGAAGAATCTTCTGGTTCTTCAAGTCATACCCATAGGATAAGATGCAATGCATCATCAAAAATCCAGGGTGGCCAAGTCCATCATGCCGGAGTAAAAACTCGGCTGATGTCGGGCACTTCAGGTGCTCCGTTTAAATTCTGCTTCCTTTCTCCGAATCTTCGTATGGTGGAGGCCTATAAGGCTCTCAAAACGTTCAAGTGTGGATTTTACTCCTTTTTCTTGAGACGTTGCATACGGTAATTTTTCATTTACATTTGTTGTTTCCAAGTGGGATCCGTTGAAACGGATGTCCTTGAAACTTAGAAAGTTTCTTTTGGAATTCGGAGGGATTAGTGCATCCATTATTTTTGTGTCGTTTGGGGGGCAACTGTGTTGCATTCCCTGGATCTTCAATATAGCCCTGATATTGGGCTTTGTATTGAAAGAGATCGTACGTGTTTATTGTCTACTAATTATTTTTTGAGAGCGGTTTCAAAATATGAAACATAAAGGCACATGCACATTCAGATAGACATATTCATTTATTGTCTACTAAAATTTTTCAATCAAAACAGATTGCGTAATATAAAAGCTCTCATAACGTGAGATGTTCTAAACAATTTGCTAAGATAAAAGTAAAGGCTAGTCAAGCATGTCATTATTTTCGAAGTCGTCAGCTGAGAAACTTAACTGGAGCATCAGATGTCATCAGGTTTGTTTCAGCTTTATTTTTCTTGTTCTCTTTATGCAAATCCTGGAGATGATGCAGAGTTCGGCACACTCTGGACCAGTGGCCTTTCATGCCACAATTTTTGGCACTGGTCTTCCCATTCCCTCTTGGGTGGGGGTATATCATTTCTATTTTTGTTATTTCTGTGCCTCGTGAACTTCCGCTTACTTTCATTATTTCGCTGCTGCTGTACATGGCTCTTGGCATTTTTCTGTTGACCCCCCTTCTGTGGTCTTTCTTTTCTTTTATTATCTCTCTTCTTTTTGAAGGAAGAGGAATAGTGAGCTTCTTGTGGGGGGCAGTGCCGGGGAGCGTATATTGTGAGTGGAGAGAAGAAGCTCTCTGTTTTACTCGGCCATGAGTAAACATGGCGGCAGCTCGGAATACTTGGTGAACTTTCGTTCACGGTATTGCTGCATGAGTATCGCATTTTTTTTTTTCATGGAAGGACGTATACGTCTTTTCCAGCATGCGATTTTCTGAGACTTTTTCACCACACAACTTCAGGCGTGCGGTGATGCTAAATAGTGCTGAGTTGTACTCAGCAACGGACTTTAAGTCCTGCAGTCTCAGGTTCTCCCACTCGTATCGTGCCCTTGGGAGTATAACATCTTTCTGATGTTTATACCTGTCCTCAAGGGCAGTCCATAGCTCAAGTGGATCTTCGACCGTAAGGTATTCAGCCTTTAAGGTCTTGTCCACATGGCGGCGAATATAGATGATGGCTTGCGCCTTCTCTTATATCGCTAACATTTTCTTTTTCAGTCACAGCAGCGATGAGGCTCTTTGCCCGCAGGTGAAACTTTACATCTAGCTGCCAGCTTAGATAGTTTCTACCTGATGCATGCTTCCAGTACTTCGAAATTAACGCTTGCAATATTAGCCATTTATCTAGCAGAGCACAAACATGCATGAATAATTAATTCAGAGAAAACATTTTCATGCGGAGGCAATATTTAATGAAAAACTAAATGTGTGGATCGGCCAGTCCCACAAGAAAGAGTCCAAAAAAGTCCACAGTCCAAATTATACAAATTTGCAGCTTAAAGAAAATGAAAATACAACTTTGGAAACCCCGTGGGTCCCATATGATATCTCCATCTTCAAGCGTGGCCTCCGTCTTCGTGGAAGTTGGTCTTCTTTCTTTGACATTTACATAAATTCCTCACTACAATTTCTCTCAAAAATAAAAGAAAAGTGCGGGAAATAAACTGTGGGACTAAACGGGCCGATCCAAAAACCACATTTAGCAATTCATGCAGAAATATTGTGCTCATCAACATTTTCATCAGACATTTTCATCACAGGCATCACAGGCATTTAATATTCGCAGAGATGGATAGATAATTTAAACACTTAATAATTATTGGACCACTGGGCAACGTCATACACCGTTAGGTTACTAACGGCAGAGCGGTCGCAGGATCTTCCTAATTATTAAGTTTTAAATACAATGCACAACCACGCATATAGTATCCAACAGAATATACCAGAGATGCAAGGCATGTAAATATGATTTTTGCAGAAAAAAAATCATCACAATGCAAAGGTTGTAAATTGAATGGGTTTAATCAATTAAATTGATTAAGAGCCCAAAATAAACATTTTCTTTGTCAGAGGAAAAAGTTTCCCTCATCATCCCAAAAGTCCCCCAAGAATCCCCAAAAAGTCCTTGCCTGCCCGATATTTGTCCCGTAATTTACCGTGAGTTTTCACGAATATTTTGCCCGTAAATCCCCTTTTTAAATTAATTTTCAGGTTAAAAAGTTGCCTTTTGAGGCGAGCTTATAGCCTTTGCCTCCCCCCAAATTTTTTTTCAGATAAACCAGCCTGCGGGCCTGAAGTCCGCAGTCGACCTATGGGCTTCAGGCCCATAGGCCCCCTTTTCTTTTTCTTTTTTTTTCTTTTTTTTTGGAACTAGGGTTTGCTGGGGGGGCCGGCGCCGCCGCCGCCCCCTGCAGGGGGCGCGGCCGCCGGGGCCGCCCGCCCCCTGCAGGGGGGCGGCGGGGGCCGCGCCCCCTGCAGGGGGAGCGGCCGCGGAGGCCGCCCCCCCCTGCACCGCCCCCCCTGCAGGGGGAGGCGGCCACGGGGGCCGCCGCCCCCTGCAGGGGGCGGCGGCGGGGGCCGCCCCCCCTGCAGGGGGAGGCGGCCAAGGGGGCCGCCCCCCCTGCAGGGCCGGCGGCGGGGGCCGCCGCCCCCTGCAGGGCCGGCGGCCAGGGTGGGGGAGGGTGGGGGGGGGGGCCGGATTCCGGCGAGGGGGGGGGGGGGGGGTTTCCCCTAAAAATTTGGGGTTTTTGCCCTAAAAATTGGGGTTTTACCCTAAAAATTGGGTTTTTACCCTAAAAATTGGGTTTTTGGGATGAAAAATCCGTCGTTTTCAAGGCGACGATGAATCCCCATGACGATCTTGTGAGATCTAGGGGAGGGGTAATCATACGTATGATTAAAAATATCGTTTTTAGTGTTTTTACCTCTATATCCGTCCTCCGGATATAGCGACGGTTGCTCGAAGCCCTACGCGGATGACGACCCTTGATGGAGGAAGCCTTGCACCGCGCTCATGGATCTACCGTCTCGCCTTCGCCTTCGCCTTCGCAACGAACGGAAAAATTTGTGGAAAAAATTTTAGAGACTCGTGCTGATAACGTGTTATGAATCAAGCAATGAGGGGAGAGCCCTCAAGTCTATATTTATAGCCAAAGGGGAGAATACAAGTGGGTATGGGCCCAACCACTTGGGTTGGCCCAATAACTCATCCAACCCAGTAAATACCCATTCACAACAATTTTAAATTTTTTTCTCTTTTGCAGTATCTCGGTGTGATATTATTTGATTACAAGAAATTGAAGAGGATTTTACAATTTTTTTTCTTTTGCAGTATCTCGGTGTGATATGAGCGTGAAAGAGGTTCAAAAGTCAATTTTCTTTTTATAAAGACTAAAAATGAATCATTTTGATCCGATATTGTAAGATGTATCTCAAAAGATATGAACAATTCTTTCACGTTTTAGTAAAGAATACTGTGTGCTTGCCACTCAAAGTAACTTGTGATATTTTTAGGAGCGAATCTTTTTCACAATTATATTATTAAAGTTCACCAAAATTTTAAATGGATTTGTGTAGTTCATACTTGTAATCGTTCTATAGGCTTAATTTACCAAAACTACGTTAAATTATCCATGGTTTTACATATACTACCTTTACCTTTAGAATTTTACCAAAGCCCCCCTAAATTTTGTTTTTTTGCGTAAACTTCCCTAAACAAATGTTTATCACAACAACTACATTGTGTTATGAATGAGGGAGGCCTTTGGCCTCCTCTCCTTCATTACCCATTTCATTTGTTCCATTACTATGAGTAATAGGGACCCTTGGTCTCCATGAGGCCCTCCATCTCCCCTCTCTACATGAATATATAGAGAACCATGGCCTAGTGCCATGGTCACTCATTCTTTTGCTAAGAAAGTTTGTCTCTCTCTCTCTCTCTCTCTCTCTCTCTCTCTCTCTCTCTCTCTCTCGAGTCCTATTACTTTCCAACACGTTATCAGCACGTGTTCTTCCTTGAGCAAGAATCCAAGCCTAAAATCCCTACCAAATTGATCCCCTACGCGCAAGGAATCTTTGGTTGCTGTGGCGATTCGTTGGAGCGGTGCGGCATTCCCGAAGCGTTCGGGAGCTCGGATCTTTATTTCTACTGATCTTTTCTACGGTCGTCCCTAGATCATCGATCTAGAGGTATACTTCTTATTCCCGTAGATTACAACGGACTATACATAAATTTTTTTACCATGTTTGCATACAAGTAAAAATTAAAATAATACAAAGAAAAAATTGTTTTTACAAATTAATTTCTTCATATTGCCATGAAATTTTTTTCTCATCGGGAAGAAGAACCGGAACGACCCCCCCTTGGGATGGGGTCTAACGGGCGCCTCCCGCGGCCGCATCCCCCCCGCCGGGTGGGGGGACTTCCCGCACACCGACACCCCTGCAGGGGGGCTCCTCCAACGGCCGAACCCCCCTGCAAGGGGAGCCGCCTCCCGGCCGAACCCCCCCTACAGGGGGCGCCTCCCGGATGAACCCCCCACAAGGGGGGCGCCTCCCGGCCGAACCCCCCCTGCAGGGGGGCGCCTTGCATCCGATCCCCCCTGCGGGGGGGGGGGGGGGGGGGGGGGGGGGGGGGGGGGCTCCACGTCCGATCACCCCCCCACCAATGAGGACGGGGGACTCTTTTCCCTTCAATTTTAGGGGTGTGGGGGAATTGAGGAGAAGGTGAAGGGGCATGACGGCTGATCTCTAACCAGATGGTTAGAGATTAGGGTTTTTTTCACAAAATAAACCCTATGGGCCATTGGGTTATAATTTCAGCGAGATGGGCTTCAAGCCCATAAAATTACAAATTTATTTTTAAAAGCTAAAACTCTAATTTGGCCCGAAGCCAAAATTTGGAGGCAAATGATTATGCGTAACTGCGGAATAGGCCACAAGTCCATATAATTAAAACTATTTTTTGGTCCGAAGCCACAAAATAATTTATAAATTCGGCATTTGAAATATGAGATATATATATATATATATATATATATATATATATATATATATATGTTTTTTAACGGGATATAAAATTGGCATATTTAAACACGGAGAAAACTTTGTAAAATCACAATTAATTTATATAGTCCATGTTGAAAAATTTATGTAAACATCGCTCTTGCAAATTATTATCTATGGTTTACTAGGATTCTATTTTTCAAAATATAACTATCTTAAAGATCCTGAGACCGCTCTGCCGTTAGTCAACTAACCTAACGGTGTATGACGTTTCCACGTGGTCTACGAGATAATTATATTTTCTAGTTTCCTGTACCATATGTTATGCTTGAGATATATGCGTGGTTGTTTATTTTTATGCCTATAGCATATTTAGAACTACGTGGATGTTTAAATAAGTAAAAATGTGTCTTTCGGGATCGGCCATTGTATACCTATTTACATTCCTTGCACTTTTATTTTCTTTTGAGAGAATTTGTAAGTGAGGAAATTTGTATAAAAAGCCAAAGCTCGGTGCAACAGCATATGAATACGAAGGTTCAAAATGCAGATATAGGGACCCACCTTGGGTTTCCGAAGTCGTATTTTTCTTTTCTTTTATGGACTGTAAACGAACTTTGGACTGTGTACTTTTTTTTGGGTATCTGGCCGATCCCCGCATTTTTACTTGTTTATTTCTTTATGTGTGAATTTTAATTTATATTAATTCATGCTTATTTTAAATTGCGTAGATAAATGGCTAAATTGGCAAGCGTCGATTTCGAAGTCCTTGACTCTGCAGGGAAGAATTACATGAGTTGGCGAGTGGACCTGAAGTTCCACTTGCGTTCGATGGCCCTCCTTGGGTCCATTTTGGCTCCTTCCTCGGCCCCAGCAGCGGCCGAAGCTTCTGCTACATCTAGCAGCAGCTCTCCAACCACTGTATCCGATGTAGATAAGGCGAAAGCTATAATCTACATTAGGAAACATATAGATCGGACCTTAAAGGCCGAATACTTAACGGTTGAGGACCCAAAGGACCTGTGAACAGCGCTGGAAGCACGGTATAAACATCAAATTGATGTTATATTACCCCGTGCCAGTTATGAGTGGGAAAACCTCAGACTTCAGGACTATAAGTCCGTCGCTGAGTATAATTCTGCACTTCATAACATCACCTCACGCCTGAAGTTGTGCGGTGAAGAAGTGACAGAACATCGCATATTGGAAAAGACATTTACCTTGTTTCACGAGAAAGATGCAATCCTCATGCAGCAGTATCGTGAACGCAATTTCACGAAATTCTCCAATCTGATCTCATGCCTACTTAGGGCAGAGCAGAATCGAGACTTACTGCTTACAACTCATAACTTACGTTCAGCTGGCACTGCCCCTATCCCTGAAGCCCACCACGTTTCTCCCCAGAAGTGGAAAAATAAGAGGAAGGCTAAAAACACCAAAGGGAAAGAGGTAATGAAGCAACCAAGAGGTGCAGCTCCCCAGACAAACAAAAATAATAAGGGAAAGCGAAACTTCACTTGGAAGCGAAAGAACACCGAGCAAGTGTCACTTCCTAAGAAGAACTGGAAGGATAAATGCCATAGATGCGACATGACTGGCCATTGGTCCAGAAACTGTCGCACTCCTCGCCACCTACAGGATCTATACCAGGCGAGCCAGAAGTCTCTACCTGAAACAAACTTGGCGGCTGTTCAGCCGCCAACAATGTTTACTGCAAAAGACTTCGAGAACGACGAACTGCTCGATTGAGCATCATCTTTTATCTATGCATTTAGAATTCGATGTATCTTCATCTTTTATTTGCTTTAGTACGAACTTTTATTTTTGAATGTTGTCTACATTTTGCTCAAATAAAATTTCGTTTTTGCTTATATAGATGAAGTATGAGTGCCTAGTGGACATTGCCTCGACGCACACAATCCTTCGCGATCATTGCTATTTTAATAGCATAAATAAATATGACGGTCCTGTTATCACAATTTCAGGACTGTCCCAAATAATCGAAGGATCTGGTGAAGCAATTATATTGCTCCTAAATAACACAAGACTTCAAATAAATAATGCATTATTCTCTCCTAAATCAAATAGGAATCTCGTAAGTTTCAAAGACTTCCGTTTAAATGGATATCACTTAGAAACCAGAGATGAAAATAAGGTTGAATATCTTTATGTAACTCGTCAGAAAGATGACCAGAAGATCATCTGCGAACGATTCAAGGGACTCCCGTCGGGTCTCTACCAAACATACATTCAACCAATAGAAGCCAATATGACTGAGCACCAGACGTGCCAATCACTGCTAGAGTTCTAACTCTGGCACAATAGACTTGGTCACCCTGGAACAGCAATGATGCGACGCATCATCACTGAATCCCGTGGACACAAATTGAAGAACCTGAAGATTCTTCAAAAGGGTGAATTTCCTTGTCTCCCTTGTTTCAAGGGAAAACATATAACGAGACCATCCCTCCTGAAAGTGGGATTAGAGTCTCCTGGCTTCCTTGAGAGAATTCATGGTGACATTTGCGGGCCTATTCACCCCGCAAGTGGCCCATTTCGGTACTTTATGGTACTGATTGATGCATCAACCAAATGGTCTTATGTGTGCCTCTTGTCCACCCGCAACCTAGCTTTTCCAAAGCTATTGGCACAAATAATAAGGTTGCGTGCTCATTTACCCGATAACCATATCAAGAAACTACGTCTTGATAATGCGGGAGAATTTACTTCACAAGTCTTCGAAGACTATTGCCGGGCAACGGGTATTGAAGTTGAACATCCTGCAGCACATGCTCACACCCAGAACGGATTAGCTGAGTCCCTTATAAAGAGACTCTAATGGATTGCACGTCCATTGCTTATGCAATCCCAGTTGCCAGTGGATGCTTGGGGGCATGCTATTTTACATATCGCATCACTTATTAGGATAAGACCCTCTGGAGGTCATACTTTATCCCCGATGCAATTAGCATATGGCGCACCTCCGGATATCTCTCATTTGAGAGTGTTTGGTTGTGCGGTATATGTCCCAATAGCACCACCTCAGAGGACCAAAATGGGTCCTCAGCGTCGTCTAGGTATATATATTGGGTTTGATTCGCCCTCTATTATCAGATACCTTGAAACCCTGACGGGTGACGCATTCAAGGCACGTATTGCTGACTGTGAATTTGATGAGAAAATTTTTCCTAAACTGGGCACACAGTCTAAGAAGCCAGAAGCTACTGAGACCCTTAGTTGGGACCAGAAGTCTTTGTCCCTATATGATCAGCGTACTAATCTGTGTGAAGATGAGATCCCGAAGATCCTTCACATCCAGAATACAGTACATCTTTTGCCGGATAAGTTCACGGACAACCAGAAGATTGTCCGTTCACACGTCCCTGCTGCCAATATGCCAGCTAGGATTGACATCCCCATAGATGGATGCAATCCAGTGGCAGCAGAATTGGCTGTACCTCAAATGAAAAGAGGACGCTCACCAGGTTCAAAAGATAAAGTTCATCGAAAGAGGAAGACTCCTGGAGATACTAAGATTATCTCTCCACAGGATGCTGAGCTCAGACCAGCTACTTCTCCCCTCCTGATTTCCCCGGCAGAGGAAACAATAGGAGAACATCATTAAATTTTGTACGTACTGGAGAAGTACTGGACAGAAATAGCATAGTTGACGACGACGATTTTACGTTCGATATTACCGTTCACGTCACTGAATATGACGATGACGTCGAACCACGATCTCTAGCGGAATGTAAACGCAGAGATGATTGGCCAAAGTGGGACGAGGCAATAAGAGTAGAGCTGGACTCACTCTTGAAACGCAAATTCTTTGGACCAGTAGTCCAAACACCAGTAGGTGTAAAGCCTGCGGGATATAAGTGGGTTTTCATAAGAAAAAGAGATGAAAATAATGTGATCGTTCGCTATAAGGCACGCCTTGTAGCCCAGGGTTTTTCCAAAAGACAGAGTATTGATTACGAAGATAGGTATTCCCTGGTCATGGATTCGATCACATTCCGATTTTTAATAAGCCTAACTTTTCTGGAAAGCCTAAAAATGCAGCTCATGGACGTTGTGACTGCATATCTATATGGCGATATAGATAAAAATATCTATATGAGACTTCCTGATGGGTTTAATCTACCCCCAGAGATTAAAGAGATACATCGGGACGTATTCTCCGTAAGGCTACATAGATCATTATATGGTCTAAAACAATCGGGCAAGATGTGGTATAACAGACTTAGTGATTTCCTTGCACAGCAAGGATTCACGAATAATGAAGTCTGCCCGTGTATCTTTATCAAAAGAACGGGAACATGATTCGTCATCATAGCTGTATATGTAGATGACTTAAATATCATGGGATCTCCTGCAAAGATCAATGAGATATCTGAAAGGCTAAAACATACTTTTGAAATGAAAGACCTAGGCAAAACAAAGTATTGTCTTGGCTTACAGATAGAACACCTAAGAGGTGGAATCCTATTACACCAATCTAATTATACAAAGAAACTTCTACGCAAGTTTCATATGGATAAATGTCATCCTTTAGGTACTCCTATGGTCGTAAGATCACTAGATGTACATAAGGACCCCTTCCGGCCACTGGAAGAGGGGGGAGGAGATATGTAATGCCATACGTAGCTACTGCACAAGTACTAGAGGGTAGGTGAATAATACTTTAAAATAATTAAGAAGATAATTCTTAATTATCTTGCAAACTCAACTAACAATGCGGAAATGTAAACATTAACAACAAAGAAATACAATCGCAAACAGACGATATAACGGGTTCGGAGCCACCCAAGTCTCCCCGACTTGTTCCCGGTGATCCTACGTCCCAACCACCCGGATCCCATCCGGATACTTGAGTTAGAAACATCTAACTCAAATTTGCACTATGAAATACTTGTAGAAACCTCTACAAGATCAAATCATACACAAATGAAATTGTGACTCTCACAACCCGGGATCACAAACAAACTCTCATAACCGAGAGTAAAACACTTACAATATCGAAGTAAATGAAATATGAAATGCTTATCCCAAAAACCTATGTCTTGAGTAAAACTTATGATTTAGGGCAAAGAGGATTTTGGGAAAGATGAAGGCACCAAACCCTAGCTCCAAGATGTAGATCAGCAATGGAAGCCTAGGAGGATGTTGGTGACCTTCGATCAAGCTCTTGGCTTGGAAGGCTCACAATCAATGAATCTCTCTTTTGAAATAAGAGTGAGGGAGAGATTCAAGTGAGAAATGAAAGAGTTTTGAATGAGAATTAATTGCTTCTCTTTGATCTCTAAACTTCAATAAATATCAGCCTTGAATGCTATGAAAGCAGCACTCCAAGTATATATAGGATAGAGGAAAGAGAGAGCAAAATTCGTGGCATTTAATGCTCCAACGGCTCTATTCTGAAGCAGACTAGTTGGTCAAAGAAGGATCACTGACCGACTAGTTCATCAACTAGTCGGTCGGTGATTCAACGTGAACCGACTAAGAGGTGAACAGTCAATAGGGAAGTTCAGGGAATATAGAACTAGTCGGTCCAAGAAGACTTGCCAACCGACCAGTTTCACAACTAGTCGGTCTCACAACTAGTCGATCGGTGAGTGTTCTTTGACCGACTAAGAGATGCAATAGAAGAGGCTGAATACAAGTACAACTAGTCGGTTTAAGAACAACTTCTAACTGACTAGTTTCTCAACTAGTCGGTCGGTCGTTGTGCTTTGACCGACTAACCGTAAACAATAAGTTAGGCTTGTACAGTGGAAGCTCAACTAGTCGGTCTAAGAAGGATTCCTAACCGACTAGTTTCACAACTAGTCGGTCGGTGAACTTTCTTGGACCGACTAACTGTAAACAGTAAGTGAGCTAGAAATTGAGAAGACATTCTAGTCGGTTCAAGAAGCATTGCCGACCGACTAGATTGCCATCTAGTCGGTTGGTTCTTCTTGAACCAACTAACATGCACAAGAAGCCGCGATGAGAAGCGTGAAGCTTCGGGAAAGTTTGTATGAGCTTCTAATAAGATCCTAGCTCTAAGATATGAGCGTTATGAAGATTAAAACGTAAGACCTACTCAAGGCTTAACATTCTACGAAAAGAAGCTAGAAGACTATAAATAAAACTTGACGAACCGTTTTCAATCGCTTCGATCCGAATCTCTTGACTTTAATAATGGTCCTTGAGCTTCAACGAAGCTTCAAGCATACGATCACACGCTTTGAAAAGTCTCGAGACGTCGCTTTTGATGTTCATAGAAGTTTGGCGACGATCTCCATAACTGCGCTCACAAAGAGTTAGTTCACGATATTTATGTTTGTTCATCATCAAAACCAAATCCGGGGAATCAATAGTCAACATTCTCCCCCTTTTTGGTGATGACAAACCAACATAAATAATAATAAAAAATAATGATTTAAATGAAATTTACTTACTCCCCCTGCATTGATGACACGTTAATTCCAAATTAAATAATAATCATAAGCATCAAGCAGACGAGTAAAGTATAAAATGTGAATCAATTATTGAAATATTGGATTTGAAATCCATTTTTATATCTTAACTCCCCCTGAATCTAACATATCAAATTAGATTCACGGTAAATTGCTTTGAATAATCAATTAGCACATCGTCATTATTAATTCTCTCCCCCTTTGGCATTAGCAAAAAGAGCGGGAGGAGATCAACGAAAACAACAATGGCCAAAAAATAAAAGCACGGGAGTCGTAGAATACGACCACGGTCCAAATGACACCAAAGGAAAATACGAATAAAATCAAAGCGTGCCAACAAGACCATAGTCGATAATCGAAAAATAAAATCATCAAAATTCAAATTAATTTTACGAATTGAGTTATGAAATATACTCTCCAATATCAACAAGATACTGGGTCCTGAAGTACCCTACATCAGTGCTATTGGAGCACTTCTATATCTGGCTAACTGTACGCGTCCCGATATAGCGTTTACAGTTAATCTCTTAGCCAGACACAGTGCAGCGCCCATAAAGCGCCACTGGAACAGAGTAAAGCATCTTCTGCGATACCTCCAGGGTTCAATTGATCTGGGACTTTACTACCAGAGAGGTGCATCCCCCAAGTTATTTGGTTATGCTGATGCAAGTTATCTCTCAGATCCGCATACGGCAAAATCCCAGACAGGTTTTGTTTTTACCTACGGAGGTACTGCTATCTCCTGGAGATCGGTAAAACAAACCACAACAGCTACATCTTCCAACCATGCAGAGCTCATCGCGATCCATGAAGCAAGCAGAGAATGCTTTTGGTTATGCTCCGTCATCCAACACATTCTCCATTCCACTGGCCTGAAGACCGGTGATTTGGAGCCTACTGCCCTATTTGAGGGCCACGCCGCGTGCATTGCTCAGCTTCAGAAGGGCTACATCAAAGGCGACAGGACAAAGCACATTTCTCCCAAATTCTTCTGGACGCACGAGCAAAAGAACGACAAGCAGATTGAAGTTTGACAGATCCAGTCCTGCAACAACTTAGCTGATCTTTTTACTAAGTCTTTGCCCAAATGTACTCTTGTAAAGCTTGTAAAGAACATTGGTATGCGACAATTGAAAGACCTGCAAGCCTGAAGCTTGCACGGATCAAGGGGAGTAACCTGTGGGTTGCACTCTTTTTTCTTAAGCTGTTGGGCTTTCCCACTGGGTTTTCCACAGCTAAGATTTTAACGAGGCAAACACACTTACTCTGGATCCAGAAGTATCCACCCCTCTTTGCCTCAGATGCTAGGACCAAAGTGATGAATGGGTAAGGGGGAGTGTTATGAATGAGGGAGGCCTCCCTCCCCTCCTTCATTACCCACTTCATTGGTCCCCATTACTATGAGTAATGGGGACCCTTGGTCTCCTTGAGGCCATCCATCTCCCCTCTCTACATGAATATATAGAGAACCATGGCCTAGTTCCATGGTCACTCATTCTTTTGCTAAGAAAGTTTGTCTCTCTGTCTCTCTCTTGAGTCCTATTACTTTCCAACACATTGAACTTTATCATTATTCATCAAAACTATCTTAAACTTTATAATTGTTTATATAAAATACCTTAACATTTGAGTTGAATTTAGTAAAACAACTTTATGCTTTCCAACTTTTTATGATATTTTAGATAAAAACATTGGTTAAGGGGATTTTGGTGAAATTCTAAAGTTATAAATAGCACTTTTAAAACGGTGAAAAATTTAAGATGGTTTGCTTAAACTTTATAATTGTTTATATAAAATACCTTAACATTTGAGTTGAATTTAGTAAAACAACTTTATGCTTTCCAACTTTTTATGATATTTTAGATAAAAACATTGGTTAAGGGGATTTTGGTGAAATTCTAAAGTTATAAATAGCATTTTTAAAACGGTGAAAAATTTAAGATGGTTTGCTTAAATCAAGCCTCGTTTCGCATGTTCAAGTTTAGATTCTTTCAATGACAAGATATATATATATATATGATTTAACGGAAAAAGATTTGAACACTCAACCTCACACATTGGAAGGGATGTGAGTGCCACTGAGCTAAGCTCGGCTGGTGACAAGATTAAAATGTCAAACAATCAAGTTTAAGCAAGACATAAACCAAGTATTAAGGGTCACTGGGGTTTAATATCATCTTACCATCTTTGAGTTGAAGGGTTTATTGAAACTCTACCATCAACCTCTGTCATAAACGTTGTTGCCTGCCTGCTAAATAGAATTATCTTTAAACCCACAATCGAATAAAAGCACCGCCTGTGGGGGTTTACTGTAATTCGATCTACAACCATAAAGACTTTTTCATAAACATTGTCGCCTGCATTTTAACTTGAGTTGAACTTTGAGCCTAATCTAATCATTTCAGGTGGGGTTTACTGTAATTCTATCTACAATCGAAGATACTTTAATAGCCATTATAGACTACATGTTAAATTAAAATAAATTTTAGGGTTCAACTTCTTAAAATCGTATTAGATTATTTATTGGGATATATAGGATATGTACCTTATAAATGAATCACTTTTTTATTGTATTGATTATTGTTGACGGATGAAATCGTCGAACAGTGAGGTGGAGCTGACCAGGACGCCTCTGTTGACGTGGACATTCGTCAGTTGTTGAGTGGGACCCGCGGTCGATGGAACCAGGGTCAGAGAGAGTCGAGTCGGAGCTACAGGGATGAAGCTCGACCTAACTCTGGGTCGTTCCGAACGACCCACCGAGCTACTTGCCGAGTCGATCGTCGAGTTATCTGCAACACAGACAATCGTCAGGGGTCGGATATGGGTTCTGACCGAAATCCACCCCGATACTTAAGTCAGTATGTGACTTGAGGACACTCAGGACAGCTGGATCGACCTAGAGGGAGATCGTCCATGTACTGTCTCGCCGAGTTAAAGAGAAAGAAATATGTAAATGTAAAGTAAAGAGTGCAGTTGTCAAAGTATCTAGTATTCAGTACCTCTGGAGTGTCCCTTGTTCTGTTGACGTTTAGACTACTTATAAGTGGAGGTGTCCCCTCAATGCCGTTGGCGAATAACATCCTTCCATATGGCAGCATGACCGACCCTGAAGAATATGCATAACCATTGTTCACTTACCCCGCCATTAATTAGCTCATTATTACCCATTTCCTTAGTGCTCGGAAGCATACCGAGCAAAATATGAGCTGGCTTTGACTGATCAAATGGTTAGTCTCCCACGTGGACTTTGTGGGCTTTGTTGGGATTTTCGAATAGTCCTACATCGGCCAAGTAGGGGGATCCGGGGTGTTTAAATAGTGGCTTGGGAATTTCATTGGTAAGAGGCCTTTTGGGGGGAAAGCCGCGTGTTTAAAACCGTGCAGGTACCGGTGCGGGCCCAGAGCGGACAATATCTTACCAAAGTGGAACTCAAGCCCAAGGTGTTTAAACCCGGAAAACAACATGGTATCAGAGCCAGACCCCAGATCTGCCGAAGTGTTTGATCCTCTGGTGCCGGCTATGAGAGTCGGCGTGTTTCCGAGCGGTGCGGAGCTCGGCTTTTCCGAACAGAAGGACAGAGCACTCCAAATTACCGAACAGAGTGATGCCCACCGTGACGAGCCCGAGTCGGATCCACAGTGGGATGCCGGCGTATGGGAGTCTGCAATGCTCAGGACAGAGCGAACTCATGTGCCGAGCTGAAGGAGAGCTCGGGCACAGCCTGTCGCTGAAGGAGGAGAACTCTCAGCTCGGAGGCGAAGCTCGATGCAAGCGGAAGTGGCTCGACGCCATCAAGAAGGATGGACCTTCCTAGCCACGGGGAGGCAGCCAAATGGAGTACGCTTGGTCGGAGCTCAGTTAGTGCGGCGGATGGATGATCGTTCGAGGGAAGGCTCATGATGTGGTCCTAGTTCGAGGGGAGGATTGTTGGAAATTTTGAATAGTCCCACATCGGCCAAGTGGGGGGATCCCAGGGGGTTTAAATAGTGACTTGGGAATTCCATTGGTAAGATGCCTTTTGGGGGAAAGCTCCGTGTTTAAAACCGTGCGGGTACCGGTGCGGACCCAGAGCGGACAATATCTTACCAAAGTGGAGCCCAAGCCCAATATGTTTAAACCCGGAAAACAACAGACTTGATGGGCCATGTTATGAATGAGGGAGGCCTTTGGCCTCCCCTCCTTCATTACCCATTCATTAGGCCCCCCATTACTTAGAGTAATGGGGACCCTTGGTCTACTAGAGGCTTTTGGCCTCCCCACTATGAGATAAATAAATAGAGCACCATGGCTCTTAGCCATGGTTACTCATTCTTAGCAATGAAATTAACTCTCTCTCTCTTGAGTTCATTTTCATCCAACACGTTATCAGCAAGTGTTCTCCTCTTGAGCACAAATTTTCCACAAAATTTCATCCCCTACGCGCAAGGAATCTATAGTTGCTGCGGTGATTCGTTGGAGCGTTACGGCATCCTCAAAGCGTTCGGGAGCTCGGATTTTTATTCTACGGTTCTAATCTACGGTCGTCCCTAGATCATCGATCTAGAGGTAAAATTCTTATTCCCGTAGATTACAACGGTCTATACATGAAAATTTTTACCTTGTTAAAATACAAGTAAAAATTAAAAAGAAAAAAAATTTTCGTTTTACAAAGTAATTTCTTCATTTTGCCATGAATTTCTTTTCGGGAAGAGTAAACGGATTGACCACCCCCCTCCGGCAGACGGGGGCCTTTTCCCCGCGGCCAACCCCCCCCCCCCCCCCCCCCCCCCCCCCCCCGCCGGGGGCCCCTTCTCCGCCCGTCCCCCCTGCAGAGGGGGGCGCTTGCCGCGGCCTAACCCACCCTGCAGGGGGGGCCTTCTTCACCCGCCACCCCCCTGCAGGGGATGGCGCTTGCCGCAGCCGAACCCCCCTGCAGGGGGGGCCTTCCCGATAGCCACCCCCCCTGCAGGGGGCCTTCTCCGCCTGCCACCCCCCTTGCAGGGGGCGGCGCTTGCCGCAGCCGAACCCCCCTGCAGGGGGGGCCTTCCCGATAGCCACCCCCCTGCAGGGGGCCTTCTCCGCCCGGCACCCCCTACTGGGGGGGGGGCGCTTACTGCGGCCGCACCCCCCTGCCGGGGGGGGCATCGCCACCCCCCCCTGCAGGGGGCGGTTGCTGCGGCCGCACCCCCCTGCAGAGGGGGGCGCCTCCCGCGGCCTCACCACCTTCCGGGGGGGGGGGGGATGGATGCAATCAAACTCCGGCCATGGCTGCGAGCTGAGGATGCCGGCTGATCTCTAACAAAAAGTTAGAGATTAGGGTTTTCTAGAAAACCTCTTGAGCTTTTTGGGTCAAAATTTGTACCCAAGCCCAAAAGATAAAAAGAAAAAAATTCTTTTTCATTTTAATTAGCTTGGGCCCAAAGCCCAAAGCTAGATCTAAATGAATAAACCAAAGAAGGGGCATGCGCATGAGTTAAGCGGAATGGATTTTAGGCCCATAAGCCTAACATAAAACTTATAAATAAACTTGGGCCCGAAGCCCCAAGTCAAGTAGTTAGCAAGGCTTATAAACATGTTTATATTTAATCAAATTCATGTCTACACATCAAAATAATTTGGCAAAATCGGGAAAACTTTGTAAAATCAAAAATTAAATTCTATATTCTATTATTTATTTATCGCTCTTGCATATTATTACCTATGGTTTACTAGGATCTTTTTCAAAATATAATCATCTCATAGATCCTGAGACCGCTCTGCCGTTAGTCATCTAACCTAACGGTGTATGACGTTTCCACGTGGTCTACGAGATAATTATATTTTCTAGTTTCCTTTACCATATGTGATGCTTGAGATATATGCGTGGTTGCTTAATTTTATGCATGTAGCATATTTTTTTTAGAACTGTGTGGATGTTTTAATAAGTAAAAATGTGTCTTTCGGGATCGGCCAATGAATACCTATTTACATTTCCAGCACTTTTATTTTCTTTTTGGGAGAATTTGTAAGTGAGGAAATTGTATAAATAGCCAAGGCTTGGTGCAACAGCATAAGAAGACGGATGCAGAATAGGGACCCACCCGGGGTTTCCAAAGTTGTATTTTTCATTCTCTTTTCTTTGGACTGTAATCGGACTTTGGACTGTGTATTATTTTGGGTATCTGGCCGATCCCCGCATTTTTACTTATTAATTTCTTTATGCATGGATTGTTGAATTTATTTTAATTCATGCTTATCTTTAGATTGCATAGATAAAATGGCTAAATTGGCAAGCGTCGATTTCGAGGTGCTCGATGCAGCTGGTAAGAATTAATTGAGCTAGCGAGTGGACCTGAAGTTCCACTTGCGCTCCATGGCGCTCCTGCACTCCATCCTGGCCCCCGCAGTAGCCCAATCATCGGCTCCCGCAGCATCCGATGCATCTGCTAGCAAAGCCCCAGAAGCGGCCCCTTCAGCTAGCAGTACCTCTACCACTGTCTCTGACATGGATAAGGTGAAAGCCATTATCTATATCGGACGACACATAGATCGGACCCTGAAGGCCGAATACTTGACGGTAGAGGACCCTCTGGAGTTATGGACAGCATTAGAGGCACGCTACAGACATCAAATTGATGTCATACTCCCGTGTGCCAGCTATGAGTGAGAGAACCTCCGACTTTAGGACTACAAGTCCGTTGCTGAGTACAACTCAGCACTTCACAACATCACCTCACGCCTGAAGTTGTGTGGTGAAGAAGTCTCGGAGCACCGCATGTTGGAAAAGACATTTACCTCGTTTCACGAGAAAGATGCTATCCTCATGCAGCAGTATCGTGAACGCAATTTCACGAAGTTCTCTGACCTGCTCTCTTGCCTCCTGAGGGCAGAGCAGAATAGAGACCTTTTACTGGCCACTCATAACCAGCGCCCGGCAGGCTCAGCTCCTATCCCCGAAGCCCACAGTGTTCACCCCCCGAAGTGGAAGAACAAGAAGAGGGGCAGAAAGAACAAAGGAAAGGCCCCTATGAAACCAGCCAATGCTCCTCCCTAAAGCAAGAATAATAAAGGAAAGAAAAACTTCACTTGGAAGCATAAGAACACTGATACAGTGTCAATTCCAAAGAAGACATGGGAGGACAAATGTCATCGTTGTGGCATGACTGGACATTGGTGTAATGCCCTACAAGCTACTGCACAAGTACTAGAGGGGGGGGTGAATAGTACTTTAAAAATAACAAGGAGTATAATTCCTGATTATCGTGCAAACAACTACCAAATCAATTTGCGGAAGCTTAAATTGAATACAACAACAAAATTAACAATGCAAACAAAAGATGTTACTGGGTTCGGATCCACCCAAGTCTCTCCGACTTGTTCCCGGTGATCCTACGTCCCAACCACCCGGATCCCCTCCGGATACTTGAGTTAGAAACTCTAACTCAAGATTTCCACTATGAAATACTTGTGAAAAACCTCCACAAGTCAAATCATACAAAATGTAATTTGTGACTCCCACAACCCGGGATCACAACCACACTCTCACAACCGAGAGTGAAACTTACAATATGAAATTGAAATGAAATAAGAAACTTCTTACCGACAAAATACCTATGCCTTGAGTATTGCTTACGAATTAGGGCAAGGATGATTTTGAGGAAGAAGTGGCACCAAACCCTAGCTCCAAGATGTAGATCAGCGATGGAGAGCTATGTGGAAGTTGGTGACCTAGAATCAAGCACTTGGCTTGGAAGGCTTCACACTCAATGAATCTCTCTTTGGAAGTAAGAGTGAGGAGAGATTATTGAATGGAATGAATGAGCTTTAAATGAGCTTGGATTGATTTCTCTTGATATCTAAACTTGCAATAATATCAGCCTTGGCAGCAATGAATGCAGCCCAACAAGTATATATAGGATAGAGGAGAGAGAGAGAGAGAGAAAAACGTTTCAATTAAAGCTCCAACGGCTCTTTTATGAACCCAACTAGTCGGTCAAAGAACAACCACCGACCGACTAGTTCATCAACTAGTCGGTCGGTCAATTAATGTAAACCGACTAATGAGTGAACTGAGAAAAGATCAAAGCACAGACATAAGGAACTAGTCGGTCTAAGAAGAGTCGCTGACCGACTAGTTTCACAACTAGTCGGTCGGTTACTCAACTGAGACCGACTAACAGATAAATCTGAAGTCTGAGCACAAATTGACTTAGTCGGTCCAAGAACAAATGTTGACCGACTAATTCACCAACTAGTCGGTCACCAAATGAGCTTAGACCGACTAACGATAAACAGTAAGTTAGGTGAAAAATTTGGCATGTACAGTAAACTAAACTAGTCGGTCTAAGAAGGAAAGTTGACCGACTAGTTCATCAACTAGTCGGTCGATCAATGAACACAGACCGACTAATGATAAACAGTAGCTTAGGTGAAAATGTGCATGTACAGGAAAAGCTCAACTAGTCGGTCACAGAAGCATCACTGACCGACTAGTTCACAAACTAGTCGGTCGGTGAGTCAACTTAGACCGACTAACTGTAAACAGTAAAGAGCTTAGAATTAACTGACTGAAACTAGTCGGTCCAAGAAGCTTGGCTGACGACTAGATCACCATCTAGTCGGTCAGTTCTTCTTCTTGAACCAACTAACATGCACAAGAAGTCCCGAATCGAAGCGCGAAGCTTCGGGAAGAATTGTATGGACTTCAACTAAGATCCTAGAGCTAAGATATGAGCGTTATGAAGATTTAAACCGTAAGACCTACTCAAGGCTTAACATTCTACGAAAGAAGCTTAAAGACTATAAATAAAACTTGACGATACCGTCTTCTATAGCTTCAATCGAATCTTTATGACTTCTAAATTGGTCCATAAGCTTCAACAAAGCTTTAGGCATACGATCACGTGCTTTGAGAAGTCTTGAGACGTCGTAATTGATATTCATATGAATTTGGCGACGATCTCCATAACTGCGCTCACAAAGTGTTAGTTCATGTTATATTTATGTTTGTTCATCATCCAAAATCAAATCCGGGGAGTCCAATATCCAACATTCTCCCCCTTTTTGGTGATGATAAACTAACATAAATAATAATTAAAAATAATAATTCAAATGAAATTTACTTACTCCCCCTGCATTGATGACACGTTAATTCCAAATTAAATAATAATAATACGCATCAAGCAGACGAGTAAATTATATAAATGAGAATCGATTATTGAATTATCGAGTACCAATAATAGGTTATTGAAATATCGGATTTGAAAATCCATTTATATATCTTAACTCCCCCTGAATCTAACACATCAAGTTATATTCTTGGAAAAATGCTCTAAATTTTCATTTAGCACATCGTTATTATTATATCTCTCCCCCTTTGGCATAAGCAAAAAGGACGGGAGGATAACAACGACAACAACAATGGCCTCAAATAAAAAAGCACAGGAGTCGTAGAGTACGACAACGGTTCAAGTGACACCAAAAGAATACGAATAAAATCAAGGCGTGTCAATGAAACCATAGTCGAAAAATCGTAAAACGAAATCATCAAAACTCAAATCAATAATACGGATTGAGTTATGGAATATACTCTCCAATATCAACATTCTTGGTTAATTTTGTGCATGGAAAACAATTCTATGTTTCCATAGAAGAAATTTCTATTAAACCAAGTGAATATCGTCGAGCGACGAAATCAAACATCAGAGGCATTAAAAAAATTATAAATTTTACACAATAGTATGAAATGTCAACTGCGATGTATATATATAAAAGATATGAACCAGAGTACATCAAAAGTGAACATCACTGACATACAAAACATCGATCCACTGATCGGTGCACAAAAATACAATATCATGACACAGATATCGGAGTGTCAAAATACATACAACATCATCAAAATACATCAAAATGCATCATCAAACGTATCAACCTACATCATCAAAGACCCAAAACCCCACTCTATCCTAACCAAACTCTCACACACTAGATGTATCATCTAAGGAGCATCGGAGAGTCCTCAAAGAAGCTCAAGAGGAACTGGCAGGATCTGCAGCAGCAGCAGGCTCTGCAGGAGAAGTGGTGGAAACTGGATCAGCAGAAACGTCCGGAATATCAGCAGGAGCGACGACAGAAGTGGCAACCTCTGGAGCAGCAACAGTAGTGGCCTCGGGAGCACCAGTCGAAGTATCCACCACAGGAGTGGTGGCAACAGGTGTGCTCTCGGGGCACCAGCAGACGAAGCAGCAACAGCAGCACCAGAAGAGGAAGCACCAGTAGCAGTACCAGAAGGGCACTCAGGGGCACGAGTGGAAGCACGACAAAGCTCCTCAATGTCCTCCTCGGCCAACTCATCCATCTCCTCATCCTTAGAAACAGGAGGAGGAAGCTGAACACCCATCAGACTAGCCATACGGCAAACTACCTCCTCGGTACGAGCCAAATGAGACTCGTGGCGACGAAGTAACCGGACGACATCGTCAAGGGTGGCAGAGGGAGCAGCTGAGGCAGACGCAGAGGCAGACGCTGAAGGTGTCGTCCTCTGAACGTGACGAAGTGCCGCAAGAGATTTCTTGACGGCCGTCGCGTTCAGGGGAGGACCAAGAGGACGCTCATCGTCACGAGGCAATGTGACACGGAAATGGCGAAAGACAAGGGTCAACATGCACGGAAATGGGATATGAGCCGATTTAGAGGACTTGCGAATACACTCGAAAGAATCAATCTTATCGAGTATAATGCGAGCCCAATTAATCGAGCTCCCCATGAATATGGCATAAATAAGCTTCAGAAACGGCTGGGACGGTAGAGATGAGGAGCCGTACTTGGGAAGCAAGCACGACTTCAGAATAAGATTTAGGACCCATGCATTCGGCTTGAAAGATTTTGAAGGCACGCCAATCATGGCGGGAGGAATCTGATGGAAAATCTGAGAAAGGATGGTCTGATCAAGGGAAGAAATATCGTCAACAGAGATATCAGAGGGTAGGAGGCCAGACGAAGAGATACCCAAAATCTCTCCTAAGATTTCCGCCGTGAGGACTATAGGAGTCCCCAAGACAGTCGTCTCAACAGAGTGGGTCTCATCGTACTGACCCCGGATCCTATTCGCATAGAAAAGCTTCACTAATCTAGGGTAGGGGTGAGGATTCGCCTTCGGGTCATATCGAAGATAATCGAGAAGACCCGACGACGAAAGAAGATCAGCTAGCCCTAAGAAGTCACTGAACTGGACGAAATGCTCCAGAAGCAGCGGGCAATGTTCGATACGGTTGTAAGCCACGAGACACATAGGGTCGTCGCGACACAACGAAATATCGACACCGCCCACCGGCATCGCACCCTTTCCCTTAGGCTTACGGGTTGACGAACGAGGTCGGGAACTAGACTCAGGATGGGTAGGAGGAGTGGGTTCCCTATGAGTCTCAGTCTCGAGGATAAACTCGGTGTCGGAATCTGAAGCACCGGGAGGAGTGGGAGCACGGAAAATTACTTGCTTGGGCTTGGTCTGAGATTTGGCTCGGGGTTTCGCAGTCGCCGTCCTCTTACGCTTAAGAGGAGGCGAAGACGAAGAGGGATGGGTGGTCTTGGCACGACGTTTCGGAGGGGTTCTCGAAGGTTGATCGGGGTCCGAAGGATTAGGTTCTACGTTCATCGGCGAGGGGCTAGAGGGAGTGATCGGGATACGTGTTCTTGCCATAATTGAAGCAAGACACGGCACACGAGAGATCAAAAACGAAGAACCCTAGCCGAAATAGAGAAACCCTAACTCGAAACCCTAGCAGCTGAAACCCTAGAAACTGAAGTGAAAAACCTATCCCTAAGCTTGAAAAAGAGCCCTAGACAGGAGAGAGGGTGAGGGGAGGTACCCTAGGAGGAGGACGACGGCCGGCGACGGCGGAGGAGGTCGGAAAGTGGCCGGAAGTCGAAAGGTCAGGAGGGAGTCGGGGGTTTTTAGCTGAGAGAGAGAGAGGAAGTTTGATCGACTAGAATGAAAACAAACTGACTAAACTGAGTTTAAGTCGGTCGAGAGTTCAAAAGACCAAACAGTCCCTGGCACAACTAGTCGGTCACAGTTTAAGCACTGACCGACTAGATCACGATCTAGTCGGTCGGTCAATGAGCTTGAACCGACTAGTTGCAAACAGAGGCTGAATCCAAGTTTAACTGAACAGAATTAGTCGGTCACAGTTCAAGCACTGACCGACTAGATCTCAATCTAGTCGGTCGGTCACTGAACATGAACCGACTAAAGAGTTAAGCTGGAGAGGAAACTCAAAAAGCTTGAGTTAGTCGGTCTAAGTTCTTCTACTAACCGACTAGATACGAATCTAGTCGGTTGGTGGTTGAAATGAAACCGACTAAATGTGTCCAAAAGTTGATAATCAAGTTCTCTCCTAAAAACACTTGGACGATACATTGCAACTCTCTCAATAATCATCTAAACTACCCCATTAAACATTGAAATCTCAAATACGACATTCAAAACATGAATTCGAGCAAAAATTCAAAATATCACATAAAACCCCGAAAAATCCAATAAGTCTAGCATGAATGAAATATTGCGAAATATAATAGCATGCAAGATTATTGAATGAAACATGAATCCTATATCTCGGATTCACCCATAATCCCCAATTCTCGACGCAACCGCACAAAGGAGTCCTCCTTTAGGGGTTTCGTGAAAATATCGGCGATTTGCTTTTGGGTTTCAACGTTGTCACGACCCGCTTCCCTAAAATGGAGGCGAGACGTGAAAAGGTCCGCACGAGAGTGGAGCTGTGAAGCCCCAAACCCGATAAGCGTCCATAATACATAAATAGGTCCCTGTAATCACAACGGAATAACAATAACAACACAAGGAGAGACATGAAATAAAAATCTCACATCTCATATATTGTCCAACATGAAAATAAGTCCAACATCCAGAAAAGCCACCAGGCTAAAAGAAAAGAGTCTAAGGCCCAGAACAAGGCCAACAAAAGCAACGACATAACAAAGTATAGGTGCTACGCACCGATAACAAAACACTGTCTAATCAAAGGTAAAACACAACGAAGACACTAGGACTGGTCCCCAGTGTCCACGTACTCCCCGTCAAACACAAGCTCGGGCTCGGCGTCAGCAAACACCTCGTCCTCAACAAGGTACTCAGGCTCAGGATCTAACATGTGTCACCCAAAAGAGTAAAGGGGCACATGTCAGCAAGTCTAAAAGACTTGGGCAAGAAACTGTAAGTAAGGCAACTAGCAACCTAACAGTTTTAGTATGCATGACATGGCAGTTATAACATGAGTGCACAATTAAGACATGGCAAGACAATTTGTACAAGAGAACAAGTATCGGGACAAGGCAAGAGTAGCCAAGCTACTAACATTCTCAAATCAATTCACATTGTTTGTAGGTGTTTACGCCCTTCGCTGAATGGTAAACATTTCAGACCGATCGGCACTAAACACTACCCCAATACCCACACGAACTGGAGCCTGGGGTCCCCGCACATGGAGCTCAGCTAGTGAGCCTGGGATTGCCCCGCACATTGAGCTCGCATTCTTAGTTCACAATTCAAGACATCGAGCGTTGGGGTTAGCAACTCATTATGCTCGCTTCTAGTCACGAGCCAGGAACACAAGTATCGTAGCAAAGCTACGCAATCAATTCAATGTATCGAGCGTTGGGGTTAGCAACTCATTATGCTCGCTTCTGGTCACGAGCCAGGAACACAAGTATCGTAGCAAGCTACGTAATCACAGCAACACTTAAAGAATGCGATGACATGACAACTTATTTGCGTACCGTTAATGGAAAGTAAACATGACATGGTAATTGTGCAACATGCTAAATGTCGGAACTAGCTTCGTTGTCAAGCTAGTTCCCCAATTTGCGTCTAGGCAAGTATCATTTCGTAGCCTAGCCTCTTTTACGCCTAAAACAAGCAAATGGCCTAAAACATGGCCTAAACCCTAAGTGGCAAGTTTCACTTGCCTAGCACCGAGGATGACGACCACTTCGTCATACGGATGCCAATCTATGGGGAAAATCGCTGTTATGGGGAAACATACAACAAACAACATGAAATTTATTAGGGTTTCATAAAAATATAAATAGGTCATGAAAACGACGGTAGATCGATTTCTTACCGAGAGGAGGCGGAAGAAACACTCCGAGGAACCCTAGGATCAGATCTGGAAAAGATTGGAGAAGTTTGGAGAAACTAGGGTTTTGGGAGATTTGGGGATTTTGATGGGTTTAGTGAGATTTTGGGGGAAGATGAGAGGTAGATAGAGTGGCTGGATGGTTTGGATGATGGATTTAGGGCTTGGAATGAAGGATTGAAGCTTGGAGGAAGATGTGGGCTCAAGGGGGAAGATTTTAGGGTTTTGGGTCGTGTTGAGGAAGAAGAAAACGTTTGGGTTGTGTTTAAATAGGATGGGCTGGTGGCTAGGGCAAAACTAGGGTTTACAGCACTAGTTAGTCGGTCAAAGAGCAACCACTGACCGACTAGTTTGACAACTAGTCGGTCGGTCGACCAACGCAGACCGACTAAGTGTAAACAGTAGCTACAGGTGAAAATAAGATTTAGAATTAGTCGGTCCATGAACAAGTACTGACCGACTAGTTTAGCATCTAGTCGGTCGATGAACGTTCCTAGACCGACTAAGAGTAAACAATATCTCAACTAAATTTAAGATGATGGGTTAGTCGGTTAAAGAAGCATTGCCGACCGACTAGTTTGCAACCTAGTCGGTCAACCAACGTTCTTAGACCGACTAACGATAAACAGTAGCTTCAAGGAAATTTAGAAAGCCAACTAGTCGGTCCAAGAAGGATTGCCGACCGACTGGATCGTCATCTAGTCGGTCGGTGCCCCTTCTTATACCGGCTAATGAGCACCAAAAGTTCCGATACGGAGCGTGGGGCCCCGGGATCGATTCCTAAGACTCCTAGGCTTGATCTAATAGTAAGATACGACCGTTATGAAGCCCGTCACGAGTGACATACTTCGAAATCGACGATCCTAAGGAAGAAACGACAAAATACGACGAATCGATCGAAAATGGAAATCACGGAGACGAAAACCACGCATGAGGAGAAAAATCTACCAAAACATATATTATAATATATTAAATCCAGATACATGAAAAGCAGTCGTTACAAACGTACACTAAAATGATGTCCTTTTTAGCAACATGATCATCTAAAAAATGATGTCGGACATCTATGTGTTTCGAACGGGAATGGTGTACCGGGTTCTTGGAAAGACATATTGCACTTTGGTTGTCAACCATGATAAGGCAAGTATCACAATTTATACCAAAGTCTTTAAGTGTGTGTCTCATCCAAAGAACTTGAGCACACGCGGCACCGGCGACAATGTATTCCGCCTCGGTGGTTGAAAGTGATACAGAATTTTGCTTCTTGGAAAACCAAGAGACAAGAGAATTTCCTATAAAATGGCAAGTGCCACTAGTACTTTTCCTGTCGGATTTGCATCCCACATAATCGGCATCACTATATGAGATTAACTCATATGTGCTAGATTTTGGATAAAGTAATCCAAAATCTAAAGTGTAACTTAGATAGCAAAAAATACGTTTTACCGCTACTAAGTGAGACTCCTTAGGTTGAGACTGATAACGAGCACATACGCATACGGCAAACATAATATCGGGCCTACTTGCTGTAAGATAAAGTAAACTACCTATCATACCTCGATATAGACGAATGTCTATATCCTTACCGCCCGTATCCTTATCAAGATGCGTAGTCGTGCTCATTGGAGTCTTTTTCCCGGAGGCACTCTCCATTCCAAATCTGTCACGCCCCGCTTCCCAAAATGGACGGAGGCGAAGCGTGACAAGGCCCGCTTAGGCCAGAGCTGAGAAGCTCGGACCCAATAAGCGTCTGTAGAGGTACCATTTGAAAAGAATTTCAGGTTCTTGCATTTATAAAGTTTAGGAACAACAAAAGTACAGAAAGAAAATGGCATTCATTTATATGGAGAAATAATATCCAACTGGTACAAAGTCTAAAAGAAGCCTAAGCATGGCAACAAAAGTTTAAAGACAAACCGAAAAGTAGCAACCTCTGAAAGTAACGACTAAAAAAATGACCGCTAGGTCTGGTCCTCGTCAGGTACGTACTCTGGTGACGACGTCCTCGGCTCCACGTACTCCAGCGAGTCTGCCTCGTCCACGATCTCTGGCTGAACACCTGACGTACAGCACCCAAGAAAAAGGAACTGTACGTCAGGTAAAGTCTACAAGAAGGGTTAGACTTTACTGCAAGTGTACCGAACTTTAAACAACGGTTTACTGGTTGATTAGCATGCTGAGGTTATAACAGAGTAACACGACAGGAAGTAACGCAGCAGGAAAGTAAAACGGGACAAGTAGTAGTCGTAGCGTGTGCTACCAACTACGGGACTAACCTACAGGTGTCAAGACAAGACAGGACGGGACGGAAACAAGGCAAGACAAGACAAGTGAGACACGAAAGGGTTCACGCCTTACGGTTCGAGGGGGATCAGACCCTCTTGCCGTGCGCACGCTCAACCCAACCCCAAACCCCAAGACAAGACAAGACATGACACCAGTACAAGGGATCACTCGCTCTAGCTTGGCGAGTGCCCTATTGCCCGCAGGCTGAGAATCCGTACAAGGGATCACTCTCTCTAGCTTGGAGAGTGCCATATTGCCCTCGGGCTGTGTATCCGTACAAGGGATCACTCTCTCAACTTGGAGAGTGCCCTATTGCCCCGCAGGCTGAGAATCCGTACAAGGGATCACTCGGCGAGTGCCCTATTGCCCAGCGGGCTGTGCAAGACGGGACGTGACGTGACACGACGGGAAGGGTTATTCTAGGGTGTCCACACACACGCACACACATGATAGCCCTACAGCATCAAAAGTTGTTGTTGTCAGGCTCAGACTTCGTCGTCAAGTCTGAGCCGTCAAGAGTCGTCCCGGATGCTATCATTTCACGTCCGGTTCTATACATTCACAGTCTAACAGTTCTAGCAATCTAAGACCCAAGCACGGTCAAAAACGCAAGTGGGTACACTTGCCTGAAATGGCGAGTGTGTCGTCCTCTCGAAGCGTCTCGTCCAAGCGTCTCGTCCGCAGAAGTCCGTCTGAAATATCGCCACGGCGACGATGTCAGGTCTCAAATTTATCAAATCCTATTAGGTTTCATTTCTAGGTTTTCGGGACTATCCTATTCGTCAAAAGTCACTTTTTGATATATCAACCTAATCGACGATCTATCCTATGTGCACAGTCAAATTAGTCCGTTCGTCGAATTTCTATGTTCAAACAACATTTTACAGGAGCTGGAAAGTAAATTTAGGTCAAGTTGACGGTTTTTAGTTTAGGGTTCAGTCAGCTACTGTGGGGGTTTCTACGAGTTTCGGGGAACCAACCTGAACCGGAGTTTGCTGTAGATTGGATGTCGGGGCTGATCAGAGGACTCCTCAGCTTCAGATCTGGTCCTCGCACGTCTCTCCAAAAGTCGAATCTTGCGACGAAGGCCTACGACGTGTCGCAACGTCGTAGACGGCAAATCCGCGAAGTAGCACGTCCAAGTGGGGCCCACAGCAGTGCTAGGGGTCCAAGGGGGCCCACAACACCTCAGGAGCACTTGGGGGGCCCACCACAGAAGTTGGTGTGGGAGAAATGACGTTGCGACGAAGTTCTGTCGGTCGTTCACCTTCGGTGCGGGGGTTCCTCTCGGTCAGACCGAGAGGGGCTCTCGGTCGTGCAAGTTGCAGCGCAGCGGGGTCGGGAGCTTGGGCGGTGCGAGAGATTTTGTCGGTCAGACCGACAGATCCCGTCGTTCGCAGCGGGGCGGCCAAGCTGCAACGTTGCAGCTTGCAACGAAGCGGAGCAGCGCGGGCTGTTCTCTCGGTCGGAGCGGGGAGCGGCTTCGGTCAGGCGCTAGCGGGTGCGGAGCGGTGGCAACGAAGCGGGGTGCGGAGCGGGCGCTCGGTCTGACCGAGCGGTGCTCTCGGTCAGAGCGGGCGACAACGGGGGGGCGATGCAGCGGGCTGTGCGAGCGGCAAGGCGTGGGCTTGCTCCGGTCGTGCGCTAGGATTTGCGGAGGAGAGCTCCGGTCGTGCACGTTGCGATCGTCGCAACGTTGCGATGAACGTCGGGAAGGGGTTTTTGACGGCTAGGGTTTGTGTGGCTGCGAAAATAACCTAGCCTAGGGTTTATTTAAATAGAAAAGAGTTAGGATTAGGGTTTGGGTTAAGAAAAACGTAATTAAAATAATTAAAATAATTAGTTAAAAATAAATTTACTCTTCTCTCCCTCACACGAGATGGGTGCGGCCAAAAATTCTGAAACTTTGCCTAAAAATTCTTTAATACGTTATTATAATATAGGAATTTTATTGTAATTAAAACTCTTATAAAAATAGGTTTTAAAATTATTTAAAACTTTCAAAAAATGGAAAATAGGTCAAATTAAGTCCAAAAATTGTGAAATAATTCTGGGGTGTTCGGGACGACTAAAGAAAGAGAGTGGAGAAGACGGTTCTAAATTTCGACGTCGAGAGACGAACCTAGAATTCGAAACGTCTCGCGTCAAAACAGAAAGTCGCGACGTCACGTCAAATAAGTTAGTATCACGAAAGAACGACTCGAGATATGTCGTTCCCAAGTTATTCCACAATCTAATACTTTCAGAGACGATCACGACGACATATCACACAAAAACGTTAAAAAACAAATAAAGTCTAAACTAAACACGTGCACGATCAAAGGCACGTGCACGAAGAAGGTACGATAGAAACAGGCCGTTACATTCTACCCACCTTAGAAATGATTCCGTCCTCGGAATCACTCACACTAGTAATAATTACCCATATAACCCTTTACCCGCGACTATCATATCTACTCATAAAGATTTCTAATCCTGTAACTTCGAACAACGTTCCTCAATAATACCCCATAATCCATCTTTTCACTGGCAAAGCCACGACTAAACTCACCTCCTAATAATATAGTTCCACCACTACCGTTCCAATTTCCAACTCCAAGTTCTCATAGAAATAATAACATCCTCTGATATCGTACCACTCCACTAAGCATCATCATCGCTCATTAATATCTTTTGAATTTCTAAATCTTTTCCCAACATTAATAAATCTCCAAAAAAATGCGATTCTAGTCATCCAATAATCCAAGACAAAACATTTGTCTATCCTATAATACCTTCACCAATCAGCAATCGTCGTGTCTTCAATACATTCTCGTCATATCTCCCCATAAATTCATCCACCAAATATTTTGATCTGTCAGAATTACACCTCATCCTGCTCACTATAACTAGTCCCAACCAATATTAAGTCCGACTGCCTAACCATTCATCCATCTCAACACGTCGTGTTACTCCCAAAGTCTTCTCACATCAACTCATCAATCAAGTCTCGATGCTAATAAAAACTCTACTCAATCTCATGATCACCCTAACTCATACTATTCTCCGCAGTTACTCCTATCTACTACCCGTCTAAGCCTCAAGTCTAATGAGTCATCATCTCCTCTCATTTAATCTCATTCAAACAGAATTTTCCATTGAGTCTGCCACACTCCGGTATTATAAATAAGTCTTGGACATTTCATTCTTTTCATCCAAAAGATGTTCTAATCCATCATCCTCGTGTTCCCCAAAATCAATTAATCATTGACATAATAAACTCATCTCACTCCAAGCCTACCAACAAACAAAATCCTATAACGATAATAGTTAGGCCCAATTAATATAACAATCATAAACACGAAAATTTTGTTTAAGGAAGAAGGAAGGGAAGAGAAAGAGAGGCTTAAGGCCAAGGAAATATTTTTAAAAACATTTGAAAAAAAAACGTGTGGTGTTGCGGTAATGGATGAGGGAAGTTAAGTGATTTGTGATCTTGTGAGCTAGTTTTAAAACTTTAAAGATTTGGTTTAAAGAAAACAAAGTTTTTGATACAGTCACATACAACCAAGATAAACCATTCATTAAAACTAAAACTAAGTCTAAGGATCTGCCTGCGATGATCTGCCTGCGATGACGCCATTCATATATGTATGAGTACCGTCATTCAGACAACTTCCAGCATACCATGGTTAACGCTGAGTACACATTCAAGGCACATGAAACAAACATCAGGATCCTAAAGATGACACACATTCATATGGGTCTACGCACTCTACCTAAACTCATGCACCATGACGGCATCACCTACCAAAGGGCCTACTCTTAAACCGGAGATCACATGGATATCTACAAGGTCTGATGCCTAGATAAAAGAAGGAAGGAAAACTAAATCAAAAGCGGAACGAAATAAGATCGGAAGGAACGAGTTCAAATAAGGCAAGATAAAAAGGTAGTTGGTTGGGTGTAAAACGATTGTTTTGCAAATGAGAAATAAGTTTACACAAAGATTTTGAAATGTGGTCACGAGAAACATAGAACAGATATAATAATAATAAAATAATTGAAGTTCCCCCTAGTTTAGAAAAAAAATATTTTAAAAAGTATGCACGGTAAGTGATTTAGAAATAGATCTTGTAGCCCAGAAAAATATAGATTGAATTATCAAAATGTCAACACGGTTTTGAAAATGAAAACATGAAAGATACCGATTTGAAATAATTACCAGATAGTAACTTGAAAATTGACGACCAAGGAGATTTCAAAATCTAAGAAGGAACTTTCAATCAAAAAGCAATAAATTTTAAATATATATAATAAAGGGGTTTCAAGGAAGTTAAACCGAGCGAAGAATTTAATAATGGGTTTCGAAAACAAGAAAAAAGGAAATAAAAGTGGGATGAGGTAGCGATTTTTTTGTAAATGAAAATGAATTTAAACAAAGGTTCTTGAAGTATGAGCACGATGAACATAGAGATGTTTATATGTAAGAAATTTAAAATCCCCCTTTGTTTTAGAAAAATATTCTAAAGTACGTACGTAAATGGTTAAAATAAATTTCGTAGGTAGAAAAATGATATATTGAATTCCTGAAATGATAACAAAGTTTTTAAAACTAAAATATGATGGATACTGATTCGAAAATAAGTACGAGGTCGTAACTTAAAACTTTCACGACCGAAAGGTTTCAAAATTTGCGAAAGAATTTTAACTCAACCGAAGATAAGAAATTTTAAATAATTAATAAAAGTTTTCAAAGAATTCAAACTGGGCGGAGAATTTAATAATAAATTTCGAAAATACTTTTAAAGGAAGCAGGTTTTGGGAAAGGAAAAATTCGAAAATAAGTACAAGATAGTAGAAATAAATTGTGTAGTTTATAAAAGTAATATATATATTTTAGAAACAAGGCAAATAAAAATTGAATTTGAGGAATAATGATTTAAAACGAGTACGAGATATTGACTTAAAATTTTTTTTTTTTGCGTCCAAGAAAGCTCCAAGTCAATTAAAAGTTTTAACTCGATCCAAAACAGCAAATTTTAAATATATAATATAGGGGTTTTCAAAGAAATCAATCTGGAGCGAAAACTTAATAAGGAAAGTCGAAAATAATTTTAGAGGAGGTAGAATTGGTCAAGGAAGGGATTCGAAGGTTCGATGATAATCGTCAAGAAACGATCACGAGAATCGAGAGAAAGGAAAAATGATCGCATGAAGATTACGCGTAAGATATGAATCGTGAAGAGCTACGATGAGACTCTATGGTCGATAGCACAAAATTTGCAAGGATCAGAGGGATGCTGGAGGACAAGGGTTCTAATCATCGGGTCGTCTAAAGATTTAGGATAACTCAGCTCTAAGACTTCCTAATGAGCTAGAATATAATCAGGATCTAAAGAGAAGGTTCCTAAGAGAAACAAGGTTACGTTCTGCTGGGCCCGAAATCGATGGAGCTGGGCGAGCGACTAACTGAAAGAAGGACTCTAGGTATCTAATACGATCAGAATCAAATGGGGATGCTAAAATAGTCTAGGACGAGGACGACTAAATCTTAACCAAGGCATCCGACTATCAACCTGAGATGTCTACCTAAGTCTTCCTACTATCTAAGACTGGGAAACTAATTCAGACTTGTACGTGGATATCAAATGAATATGGTACTTTTATTGTTCCGAACTTTTGCAAGACCTGCATGGGCCACCACTAAAACCTGTCACGCCCCGCTTCCCAAAATGGACGGAGGCGAAGCGTGACAAGGCCCGCTTAGGCCAGAGCTGAGAAGCTCGGACCCAATAAGCGTCTGTAGAGGTACCATTTGAAAAGAATTTCAGGTTCTTGCATTTATAAAGTTTAGGAACAACAAAAGTACAGAAAGAAAATGGCATTCATTTATATGGAGAAATAATATCCAACTGGTACAAAGTCTAAAAGAAGCCTAAGCATGGCAACAAAAGTTTAAAGACAAACCGAAAAGTAGCAACCTCTGAAAGTAACGACTAAAAAAATGACCGCTAGGTCTGGTCCTCGTCAGGTACGTACTCTGGTGACGACGTCCTCGGCTCCACGTACTCCAGCGAGTCTGCCTCGTCCACGATCTCTGGCTGAACACCTGACGTACAGCACCCAAGAAAAAGGAACTGTACGTCAGGTAAAGTCTACAAGAAGGGTTAGACTTTACTGCAAGTGTACCGAACTTTAAACAACGGTTTACTGGTTGATTAGCATGCTGAGGTTATAACAGAGTAACACGACAGGAAGTAACGCAGCAGGAAAGTAAAATGGGACAAGTAGTAGTCGTAGCGTGTGCTACCAACTACGGGACTAACCTACAGGTGTCAAGACAAGACGGGACGCGACGGAAACAAGGCAAGACAAGACAAGTGAGACACGAAAGGGTTCACGCCTTACGGTTCGAGGGGGATCAGACCCTCTTGCCGTGCGCACGCTCAACCCAACCCCAAACCCCAAGACAAGACAAGACATGACACCAGTACAAGGGATCACTCGCTCTAGCTTGGCGAGTGCCCTATTGCCCGCAGGCTGAGAATCCGTACAAGGGATCACTCTCTCTAGCTTGGAGAGTGCCCTATTGCCCTCGGGCTGTGTATCCGTACAAGGGATCACTCTCTCAACTTGGAGAGTGCCCTATTGCCCGCAGGCTGAGAATCCGTACAAGGGATCACTCGGCGAGTGCCCTATTGCCCAGCGGGCTGTGCAAGACGTGACACGATGGGAAGGGTTATTCTAGGGTGTCCACACACACGCACACACATGATAGCCCTACAGCATCAAAAGTTGTTGTTGTCAGGCTCAGACTTCGTCGTCAAGTCTGAGCCGTCAAGAGTCGTCCCGGACGCTATCATTTCACGTCCGGTTCTATACATTCACAGTCTAACAGTTCTAGCAATCTAAGACCCAAGCACGGTCAAAAACGCAAGTGGGTATATTTGCCTGAAATGGCGAGTGTGTCGCCCTCTCGAAGCGTCTCGTCCAAGCGTCTCGTCCGCAGAAGTCCGTCTGAAATATCGCCACGGCGACGATGTCAGGTCTCAAATTTATCAAATCCTATTAGGTTTCATTTCTAGGTTTTCGGGACTATCCTATTCGTCAAAAGTCACTTTTTGATATATCAACCTAATCGACGATCTATCCTATGTGCACAGTCAAATTAGTCCGTTCGTCGAATTTCTATGTTCAAACAACATTTTACAGGAGCTGGAAAGTAAATTTAGGTCAAGTTGACGGTTTTTAGTTTAGGGTTCAGTCAGCTACTGTGGGGGTTTCTACGAGTTTCGGGGAACCAACCTGAACCGGAGTTTGCTGTAGATTGGATGTCGGGGCTGATCAGAGGACTCCTCAGCTTCAGATCTGGTCCTCGCACGTCTCTCCAAAAGTCGAATCTTGCGACGAAGGCCTACGACGTGTCGCAACGTCGTAGACGGCAAATCCGCGAAGTAGCACGTCCAAGTGGGGCCCACAGCAGTGCTAGGGGTCCAAGGGGGCCCACAACACCTCATGAGCACTTGGGGGGCCCACCACAGAAGTTGGTGTGGGAGAAATGACGTTGCGACGAAGTTCTGTCGGTCGTTCACCTTCGGTGCGGGGGTTCCTCTCGGTCAGACCGAGAGGGGCTCTCGGTCGTGCAAGTTGCAGCGCAGCGGGGTCGGGAGCTTGGGCGGTGCGAGAGATTTTGTCGGTCAGACCGACAGATCCCATCGGTCGCAGCGGGGCGGCCAAGCTGCAACGTTGCAGCTTGCAACGAAGCGGAGCAGCGCGGGCTGTTCTCTCGGTCGGAGCGGGGAGCGGCTTCGGTCAGGCGCTAGCGGGTGCGGAGCGGTGGCAACGAAGCGGGGTGCGGAGCGGGCGCTCGGTCTGACCGAGCGGTGCTCTCGGTCGGAGCGGGCGACAACGGGGGGGCGATGCAGCGGGCTGTGCGAGCGACGAGTCGGGGGCTTGCTCCGGTCGTGCGCTAGGATTTGCGGAGGAGAGCTCCGGTCGTGCACGTTGCGATCGTCGCAACGTTGCGACGAACGTCGTGAAGGGGTTTTTGACGGCTAGGGTTTGTGTGGCTGCGAAAATAACCTAGCCTAGGGTTTATTTAAATAGAAAAGAGTTAGGATTAGGGTTTGGGTTAAGAAAAACGTAATTAAAATAATTAAAATAATTAGTTAAAAATAAATTTACTCTTCTCTCCCTCACACGAGATGGGTGCGGCCAAAAATTCTGAAATTTTGCCTAAAAATTCTTTAATACGTTATTATAATATAGGAATTTTATTGTAATTAAAACTCTTATAAAAATAGGTTTTAAAATTATTTAAAACTTTCAAAAAATGGAAAATAGGTCAAATTAAGTCCAAAAATTGTGAAATAATTCTGGGGTGTTCGGGACGACTAAAGAAAGAGAGTGGAGAAGACGGTTCTAAATTTCGACGTCGAGAGACGAAACTAGAATTCGAAACGTCTCGCGTCAAAACAGAAAGTCGCGACGTCACGTCAAATAAGTTAGTATCACGGAAGAACGACTCGAGATATGTCGTTCCCAAGTTATTCCACAATCTAATACTTTCAGAGACGATCACGACGACATATCACACAAAAACGTTCAAAAATAAATAAAGTCTAAACTAAACACGTGCACGATCAAAGGCACGTGCACGAAGAAGGTACGATAGAAACAGGCCGTTACAAAATCGCTTTAGCAACTCCACCGTATACTTCGTTTGGTGGATGAAGATTGCATCGTCCATTTGGCGAATTTGGAGACCTAAGAAATATTTGAGCTCACCCATGTGGCTCATCTCAAATTGTTCCTTCATAACATTAGAAAACTCTTCGCAAAGAGCAAAGTTAGTAGCACCGAAAATGATATCATCAACATAAATTTGAACTAAAATTATATCATTATTCGAATGCTTAACAAAAAGTGTAGAATCGGCTTCTCCCATTTTAAAATTCAAATCCAAAAGAAAGTTCTTTAGGCGATCATACCAAGCTCGAGGAGCTTGTCTCAAACCGTAAAGCGCTTTCTTTAGTTTAAAAACATGATTTGGAAATTTTTCATTAATAAAACCCGGGGGTTGAGAAACGTAAACTTCCTCAACAACATCTCCATTTAAAAATGCACTTTTAACATCCATTTGAAATAATTTAAAATCCTTATGGCATGCAAAAGACAATAATAATCTAATTGATTCTAATCTAGCTACCGGAGCGAAGGATTCTTCGAAATCAATACCTTCCTCTTGACGGTAGCCTTGAGCAACTAACCGAGCTTTGTTCCGGACGACGACTTGGTTTTTGTCGGTTTTGTTCTTGAAGATCCACTTTGTCCCTATGACGGTGTGGTTCTTCGATGGTAATGGAACAAGTTCCCAAACTTCATTCCTCTCGAATTGAATGAGTTCCTCCTCCATGGCTAAGATCCAAGCGCTATCTTCGCATGCTTCATTAACATTCTTTGGCTCTATCGAGGACGCAAAGGCACAATGAGCGAAGTAGTTCACTTGCGATCTCGTCTTGACACTATCATGGATATTGCCAATGACTTGCTCATGAGGATGGTCACAAACGGTATGAAGCCGTTTGGGAATACCTTGGTCACTAGGAACATTCTCAACAATTTCGTTAGATGGGTTAGTCTCAATAGAATCAATAGAATCATTAGACATAGAATTATCAAACGAATCACATAAAACATCCATAGAATCATTATCATTTGAAATTCTAGTTGGAACAAATCCTTCATTAAATGAGACATGAAGCGATTCCTCGATCGTTGAGGTTCGTTTATTGAATATCCGGTAGGCTTTGCTACGCGAAGAATATCCAGCAAAAATCCCCTCATCGGATCTTGGATCGAATTTGTCCAAGCTACCATACGTGTTCTTAATAAAACATTTCGAACCAAAAACACGAAAATGTTTAACTTGAGGCAACCTACCAAACAACAATTCATAACAAGTTTGTTTAGTGTCGGGCCTCAAAAGTATTCTATTAAACACATAGCAAGCGGTGTGTACCGCTTCCACCCAAAATTGATGGCCAAGTTGGCTATCATCAAGCATAGTGCGAGCACACTCCACTAGCGTCCTATTCTTTCTCTCAACTATACCATTTTGAGGAGGTGCACGAGGGAAAGAGAAGGTGTATGTAATACCAACTTCATCACAAAATGTCTCAAAAGACTCATTCTCAAATTCACCTCCATGATCACTACGAATAGTGACAATGGTGGTTCCTAAGAGATTTTGTACTTTCTTAACAAAAATTGTGAAGTTTTCAAAAGCTTCATTTTTATTACACAATGAAAATACCCAAGTAAATCTCGAATAATCATCTACGATGACAAGTCCATATCTTGCATTTCCTAAGGAAGCAACTCTAGTTGGCCCAAATAAGTCTAGATGTAATAGCTCTAGTGGCCGTTTAGTAGAAATGCTTTTCTTAGGTTTAAATGAGGATTTAGGAAGCTTGCCACGTTGACAACAATCACAAAAACTTTTCTTTTCAAAAACGAGCTTCGGAAAACCTTTAATGGAATTTAATTTTGAAAGCTTATAAAGTGTTCCAAAGTTCACATGTCTAAAGCGTCGATGCCATAAGTGTTGTTCACTTGTGTTGGCAACGAGACATTGTTCATATGACTTAGGAAGATCCAAAATATAAATATCTTTATGACGAGTGCCAGAAAATAATAAATTATTATTAACACTCAAAATATTACACAATCCTTTCGCAAAGCTAACTTTGTAACCTTTGTCACAAAGTTGGCTTATTGAAATAAGATTATGATTTAAGCTATTAACTAGATAAACATCACTAATTAAGGGTCTAGAAGGGTTACCCACTTTACCAACACCTATGATGGTTCCGCTCTCGTTGCCTCCAAATACGACGCGGTTTCCATTTGCAATGGGAACCACTCCGGAGAGCAATTGAGCGTCACCCGTCATGTGTTTTGAACACCCGCTATCGAGTATCCAATTCCCCTTGGAGCTAAATTTAAATTTGTTGCTCCTTTTCTTTTTCTTTTCCTTGAGTACCTAAAGATAGAGAATTTCATATCATGGTACCCAAGGTCATTGGGTCCAAAAGATTAGACCTTTGGAAGCCAAGTCCAATTGGACTTAGACTTCCCCACATAATTTCTACTATGCACAACATCCGAAAAATAAGCATTCATATACACTTGTTTTTCATCCATGCTTGTGTCCTTTGGGCTCCAACTAGTGAAAATCTTGGGAGCCCTCATCCTATTGGGTGCATGCATGCGTTGTTGGTTTCTACGTGATGCATGTCGTGGATAGGCATAAGGAACATGATGGAATGGTGCATGCGGATAATTATTCATATGATGTTGTGGGTGAACACATGCATGTGAGGGAACACGTGCATGAGGGTGTCTCACATTGTGTGCACGTGCCCGTGAACGTGTAGCATAGAAGTCATCATATGTGTGAGTCGGTGGAGTAGGACGTGTGTTCCTACGTGGCATGGTATTTGTGTACATATAAGCATGCCCCTTCTTTGGAGGTCCACCCAAAGTGGGTTTCTTTCCGAAAGAGAGTGTGGACGAGGTGGAAGCACCATTGGTAGATGAACTACCAATAGAGTGTTTGCTACCACTCGTTGAGGCATCGGAAGTTGGCCTAACAAAAGTAGTGACCGACTTGGATGACTTTCCCAAAGTATACCCCAAACCAACATGGTGATTGGCCGGAGGTAAGACACTTAGGATATTATCCAAATGGCCCTTACCCTTATTGAATTCATTGATTCGGCCTAATGTGTTCTCATATTTCTCGGTGAAAGAACGCAAAGAAGTATCCAAAGTGGATACTTGCGATGTGAGCACATAAACACGAGATTTAAGACTTTCATTCTCAATACTCAAAGTCGAGTTTTGAGATGTCAAATCCTCTATCTTATGTTCTTCCGGATCCTCAATGCTAACATGTTCAAGTTGAGTCTTGAGATTAACAATCTCATTCTTCAACTCTTCAACAACGGTGTCGTTGTTGGTGATGATAGTTTTAGGCGAGGTTTGAATGCTAGCTAGGTCATCTTTTACCTTAGTATACCTATTTACTAATTTAGTATACTTAGACCACAATTGAGAATTAGCATTCCTAAGGTCATCCATGGTTACCTCATCGCCTTCGTTGTCGCTATCATCGGAGGAGGAAGATCCTTGATCATGCTCCTCTCTTGCCATGAAGCACATGTGCGCTTGCTCCACTTGCTCATCGTCCGACTCTCTGCTTGAGGAATCCTCGGAGTCGGTGAATGTTGCTCCGACAAGTCCCTTTTTGTTCCCTTTCTTGTACTTCTTGGACTTGTCGTACTTTGGCGCCTTCCACTTCTCCTTTTGCTTGTTGAGAGGACACTCCGCTTTCATGTGTCCTGGCTTATTGCACTTGAAACACAAAGGAGAGGGGGAAGCGTTAGAAGAACCAAATTTAGCTTTGTTCTTGTAGTTACCTTTTCGGAAGAAACGGTTGAACTTCTTGGCCATGAGTGCCATGGACTCCAAGTCCAACTCGTTTTCCGAGTCGTCATCATCGGTTGAGGTGGATGTGGATGGAGCGGCCTTAAAAGCAATAGCCTTCTTCTTTGGCTCGTCTTGCTTTAGATAGGACTTCATCTTGTCCTGCAACTTAAGCTTGCTATCCTTGCGAAACTCGTATGACATTAAAGTACCCATTAGTTGAACAACGGTATAGGTTTTCATGTCATTACCTTCCTCGATGGCGAAGGTCCGTTTCTCCCAACTAGAAGGAAGTCCATCGATGATCTTTGAGACTTTCTCCTTTTGGGTGTAGGTTTTGCCGAGAGCCTCCAACTCGTTTGTGATGTCGACGAAGCGAGCGTAGTACTCCTTCATCTTCTCACCCTGTATCATATGAAACAACTCGTAATCTCTATTAACTACAACGAGTTTAGAGTCTCTTACCCTACTTGTCCCTTCATGTAGTATGAGGAGGGAATTCCAAATTTGATATGCACTCTTACATGTGCATATCTTATTGAAATCCTCGGGTTCCAAAGCGCATTGCAAGGCGTTCATTGCCTTGGCATTGCTTACTTCCGCGGTGACCTCCGCAGGAGTCCACTTCTCAAAGTCTTCTTCGGTAGGCTCGACGTATTCCTTCATCGTGGCCCTCCATAGAGATGCACTCCGGAGGAAGGTTTCCATCCGGCATTTCCAGTACCCGTAGTTGGTACCGTTGAAGAATGGAGGCCTCGTCGAGGAATGTCACTCTATCACCGAAGACGCTCCTTCACGGTTTCTGAAGGTGCTATAGTCGGAAGGTGGACGAACGGTCTTGTTGTCGTTGGCAGACATAGCTAAGTATCTGGCTCTGATACCAAATGTAATGCCCTACAAGCTACTGCACAAGTACTAGAGGGGGGGGTGAATAGTACTTTAAAAATAACAAGGAGTATAATTCCTGATTATCGTGCAAACAACTACCAAATCAATTTGCGGAAGCTTAAATTGAATACAACAACAAAATTAACAATGCAAACAAAAGATGTTACTGGGTTCGGATCCACCCAAGTCTCTCCGACTTGTTCCCGGTGATCCTACGTCCCAACCACCTGGATCCCCTCCGGATACTTGAGTTAGAAACCCTAACTCAAGATTTCCACTATGAAATACTTGTGAAAAACCTCCACAAGTCAAATCATACAAAATGTAATTTGTGACTCCCACAACCCGGGATCACAACCACACTCTCACAACCGAGAGTGAAACTTACAATATGAAATTGAAATGAAATAAGAAACTTCTTACCGACAAAATACCTATGCCTTGAGTATTGCTTACGAATTAGGGCAAGGATGATTTTGAGGAAGAAGTGGCACCAAACCCTAGCTCCAAGATGTAGATCAGCGATGGAGAGCTATGGGGAAGTTGGTGACCTAGAATCAAGCACTTGGCTTGGAAGGCTTCACACTCAATGAATCTCTCTTTAGAAATAAGAGTGAGGAGAGATTATTGAATGGAATGAATGAGCTTTAAATGAGCTTGGATTGATTTCTCTTGATCTCTAAACTTGCAATAATATCAGCCTTGGCAGCAATGAATGCAGCCCAACAAGTATATATATGATAGAGGAGAGAGAGAGAAAAAAACGTTTCAATTAAAGCTCCAACGGCTCTTTTCTGAACCCAACTAGTCGGTCAAAGAACAACCACCGACTGACTAGTTCATCAACTAGTCGGTCGGTCAATTAACGTAAACCGACTAATGAGTGAACTGAGAAAAGATCAAAGCACAGACATAAGGAACTAGTCGGTCTAAGAAGAGTCGCTGACCGACTAGTTTCACAACTAGTCGGTCGGTTACTCAACTGAGACCGACTAACAGATAAATCTGAAGTCTGAGCACAAATTGACTTAGTCGGTCCAAGAACAAATGTTGACCGACTAATTCACCAACTAGTCGGTCACCAAATGAGCTTAGACCGACTAACGATAAACAGTAAGTTAGGTGAAAAATTTGGCATGTACAGTAAACTAAACTAGTCGGTCTAAGAAGGAAAGTTGACCGACTAGTTCATCAACTAGTCGGTCGATCAATGAACACAGACCGACTAATGATAAACAGTAGCTTAGGTGAAAATGTGCATGTACAGGAAAAGCTCAACTAGTCGGTCACAGAAGCATCACTGACCGACTAGTTCACAAACTAGTCGGTCGGTGAGTCAACTAAGACCGACTAACTGTAAACAGTAAAGAGCTTAGAATTAACTGACTGAAACTAGTCGGTCCAAGAAGCTTGGCTGACCGACTAGATCACCATCTAGTCGGTCAGTTCTTCTTCTTGAACCAACTAACATGCACAAGAAGTCCCGATCGAAACGCGAAGCTTCGGGAAGAATTGTATGGACTTCAACTAAGATCCTAGAGCTAAGATATGAGCGTTATGAAGATTTAAACCGTAAGACCTACTCAAGGCTTAACATTCTACGAAAGAAGCTTAAAGACTATAAATAAAACTTGATGATACCGTCTTCTATAGCTTCAATCGAATCTTTATGACTTCTAAATTGGTCCATAAGCTTCAACGAAGCTTTAGGCATACGATCACGTGCTTTGAGAAGTCTTGAGACGTCGTAATTGATATTCATATGAATTTGGCGACGATCTCCATAACTGCGCTCACAAAGTGTTAGTTCATGTTATATTTATGTTTGTTCATCATCCAAAACCAAATCCGGGGAGTCCAATATCCAACAATTGGTCCAGAAACTGTCGCACACCTCGCCACTTCCAGGAACTGTATCAGGCGAGCCAGAAGCCTCCGCCTGAAACAAACATGGCAAATGTGGAAAATCCGACGAAGTTCACTTCCAAGGATTTCGAAAATGACGACCTGCTCGATTGAGCCTTACCTTTATCTATGCTTTTCAAAAAATAAATTGTAGCTTCATCTCTAGTATGCTTAATAAAGACGATCTTTTATTTTGAATGTATGCATTTTACATTTCCATCAATAAATTATCGTTTTTTGCTTATATAGATGAAGTATGAGTGCCTAGTGGACAGTGCCTCGACGCACACTATCCTTCGCGATGAATGCTATTTCAATAGCATAAGTAAATATGACGGTCCTGTCATTACAATTTCAGGACTGTCCAAAATAATCGAAGGATCTGGTGACGCAATATTATTGCTCCCAAATAACATAAGACTAAAAATCAATAATGCACTATTTTCTCCAAGATCAAATAGAAATCTCATAAGCTTCAAGGACATCCGTTTAAACGGATATCACTTAGAAACTAGAGATGAAAATAAGGTTGAATACCTGTATGTCACTCTTCGTAAAGATGGCCAGAAGACCATCTGCGAAATATTTAAGGGACTCCCGTCGGGTCTCTACCAAACATACATTCAACCAGTCGAAGCCAATATGACTGAGCACCAGACGTGCCAGCCAATGCCACCATTTCAACTATGGCATAACAGACTTGGTCACCCTGGATCCATTCTGATGCGACGCATCTTATATGAATCCCGCGGACATGATTTGAAGAACTAGAAGATTCTTCAGAAAGGTGAATTTCCTTGTCCCCCTTGTTTCAAGGGGAAACTAATAACGAGACCATCGCCCCTAAAAGTGGGTTTAGAGTCTCCTGGCTTCCTTGAGAGGATACATGGTGACATTTGCGGGCCTATTCACCCCGCAAGTGGCCCATTTCGGTACTTCATGGTACTAATAGATGCATCCACAAAATGGTCTTATGTGTGCCTCTTGTCCACCCGTAACCTAGCTTTTCCAAAGCTGTTGGCACAGATAATTAGGTTACGTGCTCATTTCCCCGATAACCATATCAAGAAACTACGTCTTGATAATGCGGGCGAATTCACATCTCAAGTCTTCGAAGACTATTGCCTGGCAACGGGTATAGAAGTTGAACATCCAGTAGCTCATGTTCACACCCAGAATGGATTAGCAGAGTCTCTTATAAAGAGACTCCAATGGATTGCACGTCCATTGCTTATGCAATCCCAATTGCCGGTGGATGCTTGGGAGCATGCTATTCTGCATGCCACATCTCTTATCAGGATACGCCCCTCTGGAGGCCATACATTATCCCCGATGCAACTAGCATACGACTCAACTCCAGATATATCTCATTTGAGAATATTTGGCTGTGCGGTCTATGTCCCAATAGCACCACCTCGGAGGACCAAAATGGGTCCTCAACGTCGTCTAGGAATCTATATTGGATTTGATTCACCCTCGATTATTAGATACCTAGAACCCCTAACGGGGAAAGTATTTAAGGCACGTCTTGCAGATTGTGAATTCGATGAGAAAACTTTTCCAAAGCTAGGTACACATTCCAAGAAGCCTGAAGCTTCGGAGACCATTAATTGGAAAAATAAGTCTTTGTCCCTTTATGATCCGCGTACAAATCTGTGTGAAGATGAGATCCTGAAGATCCTTCACATCCAGAATACAGTACACCAATTGCCGGATAAATTCACGGACAGCCAGAAGATTGTCCGTTCACACGTCCCTGCTGCTAACACTCCGGCTAGGATTGACATCCCTATAAATGGATACAATCCACCAGCAGCAGAAATGGCTGTACCTCAATTGAAAAGAGGACGGCCACCAGGTTCAAAAGATAAAGTTCCTCGAAAGAGGAAGATTCCTGGTGAAAATAAGATTATCCTTCCGCAGGATACTGAGCTCAAGACAGCTACCTCTCCCCTCCTAATTTCCCCCGCAGAGGAAACATTAGGAGAAACATCATTAAACTTTGTACGTACTGGGGAGGTACTGGACCGACATAGCACAGTCGTCGTCGACGATTTTACGTTCACTATTACCGTTCACGTCGCTGAATACGACGATGACGTCGAACCACTTTCTCTAGCGGATTGTAAACGCAGAGATGATTGGCCAAAGTGGGACGAGGCGATAAGAGTAGAGCTGGACTCACTCTCGAAACGCAAAGTCTTTGGACCTGTAGTCCAAACACCATTAGGTGTTAGACCTGTAGGATATAAGTGGGTTTTCATTAGAAAAAGAAATGAAGAAAATCTGATCATCCGCTACAAGGCGCGTCTTGTAGCACAGGGTTTTTCCCAAAGACCGGGTATCTATTATGAAGATACATACTCCCCGGTAATGGACGCTAATACATTCAGATTCTTAATAAGCCTATCATCTCTGGCAAGCCTAGAAATGCAGCTCATGGACGTTGTGACTGCATATCTTTATGACGATTTAGATAAAAAGATCTATATGAAACTACCAGATGGGTTTAACTTACCCACAGAGATGAAAGAGATACCTCGGGACGTATTCTCTGTTAGACTACATAGATCCTTGTATAGACTAAAACAGTCAGGCAAAATGTGGTATAACAGACTAAGTGATTTCCTAGCACAGCAAGGATTCACTAATAACGAAGTCTGCCCGTGCATCTTTATCAAAAGAATGGGAAAAGGATTCGTCATCATAGCAGTTTACGTTGATGACTTAAATCTCATAGGCTCTCCAGCAGAGATTAATGAGGTATCTGCAAGGCTAAAGCACACTTTTGAAATGAAAGACCTAGGCAGAACGAAGTATTGCCTTAGCTTGCAGATTGAACACCTACGAGGTGGAATCCTTCTACATCAATCCAATTATACCAGGAAGCTTTTAAATAAGTTCCAAATGGATAAATGTCATCCTTTATGTACCCATATGGTCGTGAGATCATTAGACGTACAAAAGGACCCCTTCCGGCCTCTGGAAGAGGGGGAGGAGATACTGGGTCCAGAAGTATCCTACCTAAGTGTCATTGGTGCACTTCTCTATCTGGCTAACTGCACGCGTCCTGATATAGCGTTTGCACTCAATCTCCTAGCCAGACACAGTGCAGCGCCTACAAAGCGCCACTGGAATGGAGTAAAGCATCTTCTGCGATACCTCAGGGTTCCGTAGACCTTGGATTTTACTACCAGAGAGGTGCCTCCTCCCAGTTACTTGGTTATGCCGATGCAGGCTATCTTTCAGATCCACATACGGCAAAATCACAGACTGGTTTTGTTTTTACCTACGGAGGAACTGCTATCTCCTGGAGATCGGTAAAACAAACCACTACTGCTACATCTTCCAACCATGCAGTGCTTATCGCGATCCATGAAGCGAGCAGAGAATGTTTTTGGCTACGCTCCGTCGTCCAACACATCCTCCAATCCACTGGCCTGAAGACCGGTGATCTGGAGCCTACTACCCTATTCGAAGACAACGCCGCGTGCATTGCTCAGCTTCAGAAGGGCTACATCAAAGGCGACAGGACAAAGCATATTTCTCCCAAGTTTTTCTGGACGCACGAGCAGAAGAACAACAAGCAGATTGAAGTTCGACAGATCCAGTCATGCAACAACTTAGCTGATCTTTTTACTAAGGCATTGCCTAAATGTACTTTTGTAAAGCTTGTAAAGAACATTGGTATGCGACAGTCGAAAGACCTGCAAGCCTGAAGCTTGTACGGATCAGGGGGAGTAACCTGTGGGTTGCACTCTTTTTCTTTAAGCTGTTGGGTTTTCCCACTGGGTTTTCCACAGCTAAGGTTTTAACGAGGCAAACACACTTACTTTGGATCCAGTAGTATCCACCCCTTGCATCAGTAGCTGAGACCGAAGTGATGAATGTGTAAGGGGGAGTGTTGTGAATGAGGGAGGCCTTTGGCCTCCCCTCCTTCATTACCCATTCATTAGGTCCCCCATTACTTAGAGTAATGTGGACCCTTGGTCTACTAGAGGCTTTTGGCCTCCCCACTATGAGATAAATAAATAGATCACCATGGCTTTTAACCATGGTTACTCATTCTTAGCAATGAAATTATATATATCTCTCTCTTGAGTTCATTTTCATCCAACATGCCATAACTTTTCCTTCGTGGGGTTTTTTACTCAGATATGAATATTCATCTCCCCTTCGGGAGCCAGCCCAATGTTGTAACAGTTATAAATCTTCAAGGATCCGAACCTAATGATCTGATACTTACTTTATCATTTAATCATTTTATTCGATGTAGCTTAAGTGATCTTTTTCATTTGAACTTAATATTATAAAATTATTTGATCCATTTAATGCTCTTTAATAGAACACACATATAAGCAAACGGCATATTTAAACAGACAAGAACGTATTTTTATAAAAGGGAATTTCGAAATATCCCCCCGCGGATTTCATTTTTTTAGTTTGTTTATTCACGAGATATATCAAATTTAGACAGAGAGAGAGACTAGGTATCGGATTTATGAATATTACGTGTTCATGGTCGATCCGCATGTGGGTGTTGGTAGACCCGACCGGACAATGTTTGCCCGACCCGCCTCGCGATGACGTGGTCGTTGGCATCGTCGGGGCCCTTGGGGGCGTGGGCCCAGTCAGAGGGCAGGCGCCCTTTTAATCCCAAAAACTCCCCCGCTCTTCGCATCGCAAGCAAACACTTGCATTTTTTTCTCAGGAACTTAACAAGACTCGTTCCTTCACACACTCATACACACACTCTCGATCTCTCTCAAATCAGGTTCAAATTTGGGGTTTCTGATCTGGAGTTCTGTATGATTCTGATTCTGTAGTCAATGGAGACGAGACAGATCGCCGGCAAGCTTCTTCTCGCCTTGATCGCGTGCTTCGCGATCCAGCTGCGTGCTTCGAAGGAGGTAAAATTTCATTTCAGTTTAATCTTTCTTCTTCTTAATTTTAATATTCTTGATTTTAAAGTTTTATGTTGAAAAATCTTTCGTTTTTTAAATCTTTATTTCAGATTTTCTACGAGCCATTTGACGAGTCGTTTGAGGGGCGATGGATTGTGTCGGAGAAGAGCAGTTACAATGGTATCATTGCTGTCAGATCCAATGCCTGTTTAGAGTTTTTCGATTACCTTTTGAATCCATATCGAATTTGCATTATTAATGCAGATACTCATTTGCTTTTAATTACTCTAAGATGTAGATTAATGGGTTGTTTAATGTACAAAAAGCTTTTCCCCTTGTTTCTTTCTTTGTTATTTTTCGTTTTGATCGATTTTATAATCGTGATACTGTGGAGTTCCTGCTATGGGGGCAAACGGTTTTCGACCAGACTGAACCGACCTGTAGTAGGGGTCAAAACGGGTTCGGGTCGTACTCAGTTCGACCTTGCAACCAGATAATCCGAGGTAGGGTACGGATTTGGTATCTTGACTTGAATCAGTCCGGATCCAACACACGACACGAGAGAGGGGGTGGATAGGGCAAGGATGAGCGACGGCCGCGACAGGTCGGCTCAAGCATAAGTAAGATCTAAAGCAAAACAAAATATGAGGACCTCAGTATTAAACCAATTTTTTAAGGAGCATTTATATAACTGAAACAATGAATGACATAACCCCTTCCAATTTCCAAAACAAAGCGTGTTAAAAGGAAATTAGGAAACCACTACATTTTCAAACATGATACCACTGCAATAACCAAAAATTAGAAAACTAATGGACGGGAAGAAAAAACAAAGTAAAATTCACTTGCCCAAATATCAAAAACTAAACAATTATTTTCAACAAAATATTGTAAATCTCAAAGTAAGCATACTTGTCATTCTTCTTCTTTGCAAAATTTAAAAAAAAGTCAGTGAGAGCAGAAAACACCATATGATGGGAGAAGTTCAAGCATATTATTCAAATCAAAAAGCTTAACATCACGCCCAACACAAAATACTAAAACATTAAAAAAGAACATGAAGCTAAAGACACATAATCATAAATATTGAACTGAATCACGCACCTTAGTGCTGAACAATTGAATCCAAAGCTTCTCAAAATCCTGAAAAGGGTTGCAAATTTTTCCCAAAGGAGCCGCCTGTTTCTCTTATCTTCCCTTGATCTCGGGACCCGTGAGCAAAAAACTGCTAAGATTTGGAAACAAAAGCAGATGGGCTAAGAATTTTCCGCTGTGGGCTAACCAATTGCAGAGGGCTAGGATCCTATGGAGTTGGGCTGGGCTGCTGTTGGGCTTAGGCAGAAAAAGAAAAATGAGGTCTCCAAAATAGGAGGCCAAAAGGGCTGTTAAAAGGGCCGCCTTACCCGCTTTACTATAGAGCTGGCCTGGGCGGTGACAAGCCGCGGGAGCCGGCTACAGGGTTAAGAGAGTGTGAAGCGGGAGTTTAGAGGTCGTTGACAAGGGATGGTGGCGTTGATAGTGGCATGAATGATGAGTGGACAAAAAATAAAATCCGGATTGGGCTTAGGTGATCCGGATTTCAATTGGGTTGGATACTAGTTTCCAGAGCTGGGCCTGGGCGGTGACAAGCCGCGGGAGCCGGCTACATGATTAAGAGTGTGAAGCGGGAGTTGGAGGTCATTGACAAGGGATGGTGGCGTTGATAGTGGCATGAATGATGAGTGGACAAAAAATAAAATCTGGGTTAGGCTTAGGTGATCCGGATTTCAATTGGGTTGGACACTAGTTTCCATTTTCCAACCCCGGATGAAATTTAGGTCGGGTTCGGGTAGACTCTTAAATGGATTCGGTCAAACCTACGCTGACACATACCCGACCTGCTGTTGCGTTTGCCATGCCTAGTTAGTATCATGGAATTGGGATAACTTAATAAAAAAAACGGGCTGGACTGCTGTTGGGCTTAGGAAGAAAAAGAAAAACGAGGTCTCCAAAATAGGAGGCCAAACGGGCTGCCAAAAGGGCCGCCTTACCCGCTTTACTATAGAGCTGGGCCTGGGCGATGACAAGCCGCGGGAGCCGGCTACATGGTTAAGAGAGTGTGAAGCGGGAGTTTGGAGGTCGTTGACAAGGGATGGTGGCGTTGATAGTGGCATGAATGATGAGTGGACAAAAAATAAAATCCGGGTTAGGCTCAGGTGATCTGGATTTCAAATTGGGTTGGATACTAGTTTCCATTTTCCAACACCGGATGAAATTTTGGTCAGGTTTGGGTAGACTCTTAAATGGATTCGGTCAAACCCGCGCTGACACATAACCAACCTGCTGCTGCGTTTGCCATGCCTAGTTAGTACCATGGAATTATACAATATTTCTCGCATGACCACGTGTGCACAGTAAATTTTTAGGTTGGTTTGAAAGAATATGTATGTGAACATGAATAAAGATATTATAGTGAGACTTGTATAATTATGTAAATTAGACATACAGGAGAGAGAAGATAAAGGAACATTTTTCAACGGAGAAACAATTTTTCACGGGTCAATATGCAATTGTCCACGGCCGAACTTGAGAGGATACAAACGTAGACATTAATCATTCACTTAGTTATTAGAAAATTTTAAACGAATGAAATGTCATTTTACACAAAAATACATATGTCAAGGTATTTTAATTTATAAAATGATATTTGTTAAAAAATACTAGCACCTCTCATTTGTCGCATCTCTCTCTGCCATTGTAGCACTAAATACACTGTTTCAGAGTTTGGATCATATCTTTCTTCTCTATTGCATATTTTTGTTGATAATTTCTTGTATCAGGTACGTGGAAATACGCCAAGAGCGAGGGACACGAAGATTACGGCCTCCTTGTGAGCGAAAGGGCACAGAAATATGCAATAGTTAAAGAACTCGATGAGCCGGTTAATCTCAGGGATGGATCCATTGTTCTGCAGTTCGAGACCCGGTTTCAGAACGGGCTCGAATGCGGAGGTGCTTACCTGAAGTATCTCCGGCCTCAGGATGCCGGATGGGCTTCAAATGAGTTCGACAACGAGGCTCCCTACTCCATCATGTTCGGACCCGACAAATGCGGGACTACGAACAAGGTTCACTTCATCTTCAAGCACAAGAACCCCAGAAGCGGTGCTTATGTCGAGCATCATCTCAAGTACCCACCGTCCATTAAATCCGACAAGCTCTCTCATGTCTACACTGCCGTCATGAAACCGAACAACGAGCTGCGCATTTTGATCGATGGGGATGAAAAAAAGAGAGTAAATTTTCTATCCGACGATGATTTTGATCCGCCGCTCATACCTCCCAAGACGATTCCTGATCCCGATGACAAGAAACCCAAAGACTGGGATGAAAGAGCCAAAATTCCTGATCCTAATGCGGTGAAGCCCGATGACTGGGACGAGGATGCCCCTATGGAGATTGTGGATGTGGATGCCGTCAAGCCTGAAGATTGGCTGGATGACGAGACTGATGAAATTGATGATCCAAACGCTAAGAAACCGGAGGATTGGGACGATGAAGAGGATGGAGAATGGGAGGCACCAAAGATACAGAATTCCAACTGTGCGTTAGCACCTGGATGCGGCGAGTGGAAGAGGCCAATGAAGAGGAATCCGGCTTACAAGGGAAAATGGTATGCTCCTCTGATCGATAACCCGGCCTTTAAGGGTCTGTGGAAGCCGCGGGAGATTCCCAATCCTGATTTTTTTGAGATCGGCAAGCCCGAATTCGAGCCTATCGCTGCGATTGGGATCGAGATCTGGACAATGCAGGATGGAATCTTGTTTGACAATGTTTTGATAGCGAGTGATGAGAAGGTTGCCGAGTCATACAGGAAGTATACATGGAAACCGAAGTATGATGCTGAGAAAGCGAAAGAGAAGGCTGAAGATGAAGACGGTGATATCAAGGATGGGCTTTCAGGCTTTAAGGTTATTTGTGTTAGCTTGTTGTATAATAATTTGCTTCCTTGGTTTTCTGCATCAGTTTTTTTCCCCTAACAATGTTACTCTCAACTGCAGAAGAAGATATTTGATGCTCTATACACAGTAGCGGACATTCCTTTATTGGAACCATACAAGACCAAGATCATTGTAAGTAGTACAACTTTCTAGCCTCTGTTGTATGATTAAACCCGTTACTAGACATGATTTTGTAGAACATTTGGCTATCAAACTTGATATTTGTTGCGGGCTAATGAAATATGTCACGCAGGACGTCATAGAGAAGGGTGAGAAGCAACCAAACATGGCTATTGGAGTCCTTGTATCCATCGTAGCAGTCATGTTTACAGTTATCTTCAGCACTCTTTCCGGGGGAAAGAAACCTACAGTAAGTGTTTGCATCAGTTCTGATACTAGGATACAGTGGCTTCTCTCTGCAATTCGAACTACCCTGCTCAAACAAATATTCTCTTACTTGTCTTACTTGCAGGCCTCGGTTAGAGCTACTGCCGAGACCAAGAAGTCTGAAGCTGCAGAGGCAGAGAAAGAAGACAGCGGCGAAAAGGAAAAGCAGCAGACGGAGAAAGAAGACGAGGCAGCAGCAGCTCGTCCCAGGCGGTCGAGGAGGGAGACATAGGATTTGTTTTTTTAAGCAGGAGATCACATATAGAAGCTGAGAGATCTTGCATTTGCCATTTCATGATGCTAATCGCTTTAGAAAGTATGAGGACATTAGCGTAGACATTATTTATTTATTTATTTATAATTGTGACTCGGCTGGTAATTCAGTAATAGGCGTTTTGATATGCTTTCACTGTAAACATGATTTGAAATCGAGAATTATGCTTGGATTCTCAGGCTTTGAATAGTCTGAAACTGGGATCGATGCTTGGACATGAACACGATCTGAAATAGGCTAGAAGACGGATGACCACGGTTAGAAGAAGGGGTAGCTACAATTATATAATTTTTATGAATGTGTTTATGATTGTAAGGCATCCTCACTCTTGCTGTTTTGAATTACAAAACATCTATTAATGCTAATTCCCACTGGAAATCGTTAGAAACCCTAATGCCTTTGAATTACATTTGTTCTTGCCGATGGCCATCAGGTTGTCGTGTTTATTTGGAAGTTTGTAGATCAAGTAAAATCTGTCGATTTCAATCAATCGATCTACTTCATGTAAATTAATTTTTAATAACTGCTTAATACATTTTCATTTAACAATCTCTAATGTTTTAATAATTGGCTGAATTATATCTTTGAAAGTTGCTACGATATTTTCTAGTGGTTTATGATGTTTGCCATGACTCACATTTTGTATATTGTTTGGATGAGATTTATGATCTTATAATATTTTGTAATGGTTTGTGATATTAGATATCATGGCTCGTATTGTTTAAAATTTGTTGGATGAGATTTTAAACTCATGCGATGTTTTCTTTGTGAACTTTTTATATATTTTGTATATTCATGGTTTATTGCTTTGTAGGAATTATGTTCCACTTAATACTTGACTTAATTCATGATATTCCATGGACATACTGTCATTTAGGATGATATTATAACGACTCTTTATTTATCAAAATCTATATCTAGGTAACATCTTATATGTGCACCAAATTTTACACGTATCTTTGATATATCCCACAAATATGCAACATGAAAATACCCATGCGATATGATCACGATGTTCAATATTTAAAACATTGATAATCTCCTTCTAAGTAGTTACTATTAAAACTAATTTTGAAATTTCTAGTGTACTTGTAAAATAATATAATTTATATAATGACATCATCAAATGTCCCCATAATAATGCCCCAGCTCAGTCCCAAAATATCTTAGAACTAGTCATAACCCGTGCCTGTGGGTACGGTTCATTTAAGATTTTCACCCATGAAATCTTTCTTTTCCCAAACATTATTTACACAGTCAAATTTGTGCGAAACAATAAATTCGACGTAGAACAATAAATTCGGCGAGGGCGCCCTTGAGTCGGAACAACAAATTAGCGTAAAAAATCGGCGCGGGCGCCTTCGGCGCGAAGGGTGGAAGTGCATAAGTGTGTGTGGGTATGGTGTGTGGGTAAAAAGTGAAATGAGAGGGGTTTTTTTAGCAAAAAGGAGAAATAGGTAGTATTCTGCGCAAATGTAATGATTGTGGAGGGTTGAAAACAAAAGGAAAAAAGTGGTGGGTTTTCCAAACACTCATCTCAACCCTTCTTTTACCATGATTAAATCATAGTCATTCTTCTATCAACCTCTTTATACATCAGCATGACATCAGCTTGTCCCAGTCAGCCCCAAAATTCAAAAACCTTTGTGTTTTAATATATAGATATCCACAGACACGTCCTAGAATATGGCTCAGAACTTGTGTCAGTGAGCCTATATGTCATGGAGACACATAGATGTCCCATACCAACAACACACTTCAAGGATTTTGCATGTTCTATTGTGAAGCAAATTTACTGCATACCTTTTTGCGTGTGGTATCACTTGCACACCTAGTTTGCCAAAATTCTAACTCTTTATGAACTCATGCGCTGTATAAACAATAAAAACCACCAGATCACCTAATTAGTGCACGCGCACGCACGCACACACATTTGACTCTTTCCTGCTTCATTCATTCATGGGATCAATCTATGATATATCTCTAGGTTAACCATACGACTGAACATATAATATAGATTGATCTTAAGCAGTAAACAAATACACTAACTGTTCACGTTATACAGAGTAGTGCCAACACAAAAATGTCAAAGGCACGGACTTCCAACAAGCCATTTTATCCTTGTTAAACATCAAGATCAAGTGTATCATGCTAATTCAACATGGAGTCATGATTGTAGAAGTAATCAACATGGCGAAGATGCTAAAGACAATGAGAAAGTCTTACAAGTATTTCATGAACCATCCCCATCCCCATGGCATCACCCTGCAAGCTTACTGAGAGACAGTCCCAAGATGATCAGATTCTGGACCTTTGCGATGATTGGAAGCAAAGATGACATGCAGCCACTCCTCACCAAACGTGAGCATCAAGGATAAAATGGGATCATTCTGGAAGCATGCTATACCAAAATAAGAAGGAACAGTCAGTATATAATTCTTTGGCAGACAAAATATCAGATGAACTTCTGAAGTAGAAGCAACAATTACAAGATAAAAAACCTAGATCACATGAAAGAATATAAAGAATGAATCTAACCTTCAGTCAAAACCAGCATAGAGTGTTTATTTCTCAAATGAATAAAAATTAACATTTACCATTAAATTGTTAATCAGTTGCATAAAATCTTTTTCTTTTTTTATTTCCAACATAGAACTTACCATCATAACACAGTGAATATTACAGTCCCATGTGATAAGATCATCAGCAGTTTGTAGAACGAAATTTCAAACTACAAGATCTCAAGTTTACTTCATATGGTAACAAACTTAACGCCTATGTAAACGCATAATCATGATAAATATATGCAAATTAAATTCAAGACAACAATTAATGATTTCATCAACTGATCCACATAATAAACAGATCTCAGACGCAGATAAAATCAGACAATAGACATCAACGATCAGTTATTAAACTTAAAAAAATAGACAGAAGATCTGATGAACGGCCTACAATCATGACCTCTTTTGGAAAACTAAGATATGGATGACAGCTAGAAACTTCCTGACGATGGACAATTTCCTTTATGATATCTTATATTGGACATGCAATAAGGTCACTGGTTGCCTCATAGGATAGTGCCTACTATAAGAACAAACTGTAGACAAATCAAAAGAACAATATCTCTATAACATTTCTCACAGTGTGTCAAAAGCATGAACAATAGGGTAGCGGTTAAACATATTAGATTGCTAAGTCAAGTATAGTTTAACAAGCATTAATCCCATAATTATAAAATAGAAATACAGAAGTAAAAGCACAATTGTCAATGATTCTTTTAATAGATAGTTTATTGATACCAGAAAAAAGCAACATGAAATATGGGTGCATAGAGTTCTTCGTTTGAGTAATGTTTAAACGCAGACAAATTCAGCACTCCAACGATCCAAGTGAATAAAGGAAACCTTGAAAACGTTCAAAACAAAAGGAAAGAGATTACTTACAGGATGAACTGTTGGTCAATGCAAAACATCCACATTATGTCTATTAACCGATGTGGATGTTTGGGATGTGAGCAATCTTGTGCCAATCATAGCCACTCTCCTCTTCACATCGCATCTCCAAAGTGCAGCAACAATCGATTGTCAGCTGGTGAAGGGCTGTGAGATTTTGCAGTCCCTTCGGAAGCATGGCAAGGTTATGACATCGTGAAATCTTCAAGGACTGGAGGGAGGTGAGGCCCCCAAGCCACTCTGGCAAAGCAGTCAATGCTCGACATCCTCGTATTATCAGATGGTGAAGTGAAGTAAACAAGAGAGGCGGTTGATGATGCTGTTGAGGGGTTTGAGCCTCTTCCCCTCCTATTCCTCTCCCCAAATCCGTCAGGTTATAATTATTTACAAGTTCCAGTGTTCGGAGGGAAGGAAGACGCTGCTGAGTAACTGCGTCTGGCAAACAAATCATCTCTTCACAGTAGCCAATCTTTAGCACCCCGAGGGCAGTGAGGTACTGCAGCCCTTCCCATTCATAGCTAGATGACTTAATGTCAACAATGCATAGTAACCTGAGCCTGGACAACCCTTGAAGGCAACCTTTTGCCGATAATAACTTCTCATTGCTATTAGATGATATTTTTAGTTCTTCAATCGATGATGGTAGGCATGTCTCAACTGTCAATTTAGGGCACCACTCTATGATCAATGTTTTGAGGGAAGGAAACATGTCCCTACTAGGGATGTACCATTCCTCCAAATTAGGCAGACGACACAGCATGAGATACTCCAAAGAGAAGAAAGTGCCTACATCACCATAGAATTCTCTTCCAATTCTCTTTGCAGTATTCAGAAAACGTATATCAAGATGCTTCAGAGAGGGCAACTCGCCAAGCGGCGGAAGATACTCGCACCTCTTAAGATTGTAAATTAAGAGCTTCTCCAGATTCGAGAACTGTGACAATGCATCTGTATCTGTCAGCCAATTGGGAAACATATCGCCATCAGAACCCTCTATTCTGAGATGCTTAAGGTTTGAGTGAGGCTGAAGGTGCTCGAGTACATCCTTGTCAAGGTTATTTCCTGATGCTGGTGATGGTAAAGCTGTATCTCCTGAATCTCTGTTCCAATATAGTTCTAATGAATGTAGGTTTGCCTTTGCCCCTAACTTTGCCTCCATGGCTTCCACTGGATCCTTCACGTTTCGCAGACATTTAATCTTCAGTTCACCTCTGAGTAGGTTGAGATCTTGCAACTCTATAATGGAACCTCCAGGCTTGTCTCCTACAACAAAAAAAGGTAGAGTTTGGAGCTTAGATAATTTCCCCAGACCATGAGGCATGTCAATTAACATGTCACATTGTGAAATGTCCAGATGTCTAAGATTGCTCAGGTTCTTCATGTGTTTAGGTAGGATTTGAAGTTTGCTACACTTTTGGAGATTTAGAGTCTGCAAATTGTAGAGGGTACTGATTGAACTGGGTAGTGCACGAACAAATGTATGTGATAAGTCAAGGAACCTCAGATGTTTTAATTTGCCTATAGCATCAAGAGCCTCTTCACTCAGGGTACCACTTAGATTCAAAGCACGCAAACGGCTAAGTTTCAAAACCGCATCACCAGTAAGGTATCGGCTCCCTGCAAACAAAATAAGCGATCTCAGCTTTTTAGCTTCACCAGAAGCCTCTACAGTCGATGAGTAGAAGACATCATCAGAGATCATTGAAGAATATCTGCTTGCATTGAAAAGACTTCTCTCACTGCTAGACTCTACCATTGAGGATTCGACCCTTGCAACAGAGCATGCAAGATCATGAACTAGATCATGCATCTTACATGATACTACATTACCAAACTCATTCTTTTTTTCATCTTGAAAAAAAGACCTCCATAGCAAGCAATTGAAGTACTGGTTGCCAATGTCCTCTGCATATAGCCCTACATCTGGTAGTCTAATGAATCCTTCAGCGATCCACATTTGAATCAGTTTAAACCTGTCAATCTGATAGTCCTTTGGGAACAAGGAACAGTATGCAAAGCATTGTTTCAAATGAGGCGGCAAATGATCGTAACTTAACCTTAGGGCAGGCAGAATTTCTTCCGTGCCTTCAGGTGATTTCCAAATTTCACTGTTCTTGACTGCCAACCAGTCTGATTCCCCTCGCTTGGAGGCCATAAGACTCCCGAGTGACTTTGCCGCTAGAGGCAAACCACCGCACTTGCTGACAATGTCCTTTCCTATTCTGATCAAGTTTGGTGTCTCGTGTTCCCTCCCCGGACCAAAAGCCATCTGCCTAAATATGATCCAGCAATCATCGGTGGATAAAACCTCCAACCTGTAAGGGCTGGCTACCGTGCCCATTATCCTAGCAACTGTTTCACTGCGGGTAGTTACCAATATTTTACTTCCTTGCTTGCCACCTCCAAGTAAAGGCACTAGTCTTTCCCATTTGGCTGCATTTTCATTCCAAATGTCATCAAGAACAAGCAGATACCTCTTGTCCTTGAGTAGTAGTCTGAGAGATTGTTGGATGGTTTCAAAGTCCAAGATCTGTGGCATTGTCGGTATCGAACTCTGGAGAACTGCACTGGCAATACATTTTACATCAAAATCCTCAGCAACACATACCCATATTTGAAGTTCAAAATGCTCCTTTATCCTCTTATCATTATAAACTAGCTGTGCGAGTGTTGTTTTACCAACTCCCCCCAACCCAACAACTGGAAGAATAGATACATCCTTGTGATATCCTCTGTCTGTCAAAAAATTAATTACCTTCTCCTTGTCTCCATTTCTACCATATACTTTAGATTCAACAACAAAAGAATACGTCTCTCGGTCTGTATGCTTCTCAGTCACCAACCTCTCAACCAAATGGAACCTTTTCTTCTCTTCTACAATCTCATCCAATCTTCTAATGACATCTTTTATTTTGTGAGCCATCCTAACGCGAAAAGCAATTGAATTATGAATGAGAAAGAAGTAACGCACCTTTGTGATCCTCCATCTGAGAGATTCTGTTTGGAACTCATCTACCACATCATCAACATCAAACGCTAACTCCTTGAGGTCCCTCAGCCAATTGCGCAGAGTTACGTCGCTTATTGATCTTCTCTCAGCTTCATCAAGAACAGCGCTGATTGTCAAAAACAGCCTACGTAGCTTTTGGATGTCGTCGTTGACGCCCCACAACAAACCAACCTCCTTCCAGATGCCCGAACCCAGCTTTCCTGCCACTGCTTCAATTATTGGAGATATCACAACCACTGCCATTTTCTGTTAAGTGATTGAACTCTGAAAACCTTCTATTGAATCCAGGAAGCCGACCCCAAATTTTTGGGATGAATGCAAAGATGATATCGATGATGATTGAACTCTGGTAACCAAAGTCAAATGGGCAGAAGGGTTGCACTTGGTCAAAACTGATAACTAGAAAATTACATGATACACAGAAGAAGACACCAATTCAAGATGTTAGCATAAAAATCGGCCATCTTTCTTTGACTAGGTTTGAGCTGGCACCATGGGAGTTCAGAGATGGCATTTGACTAAGACTAAGATGTTAAGTTTACATTATTCTTTGATAACATAACAAATAAATTATTATATGTCATTCCTTTTTATGTCATTTTTAAAATTTAATAGCTCTACCTGCTTGACTCATACGTAGCAAAACAGGAATATGGCAAGATACGAACAGCATTATACGTGCAGTCAGGAATTTAAAAAACATATATAAAATTCCCGGAGAGAGAATGGAAATGTCAGAAAGTAGGATATTTAGCAAATTGTGTTTAAATGGTTTACTTCGTAAAAAGGATATAAAAAAGTTAATATCCTAGTTTGTTTTGACATATTTAACAAAAATGTTATAAAATAATAAGTAATAATCAATTTTTGTGTCCATTTTAGCATGTTTCACACTGCTTGATGGTTAAATAGATTTCACTGACAAACATCTATACCTTACCGAAAAAATGGGATTCTAACAATTTAGTAAAAAAAATATTGAAATAGTGCTTTGCAATAAAATGTAGAAAAACATCAAAAAAATGTGTAGGCTTTAAAAAGCTTAATGAAAATTAAAAGTCTTTTTGTCCATCTTTATTTCTAAATGGTTTTTAAACAGAGAGGCCTTGAAATAAAAAAGAGTTCAGGTAACTATGGCCAGACTTCAGGATTCAATGAATGTAGAAGTCAAAGCTCCAACCACTTGCTTGGCACAAAGCACTCAGCCAGCTAATGCTACTTGACTTTGACAAAGTCAAGTTTAAGAAAGAAGGCTGACCATTGAACAAATGCTCAAAACTTATGTTCCATTATCCAATCTTTGACACAAAAACATGTTTAAAGTACACGAAGATGTGCAAATTTAAAGAGCATGAATAGCTACAGATAGATGTTGGTTTATTCAGGAAGAACTCTGAAATTTTCTTACATTTCTTTCTACAGCTCAAATTGTATTCCTGTTTAATGAAAACTAGAACAAAATATGATTGCATTCCATAAATAGGAACTTTCATTATAATCTTTTTAATATGCTTTAATAATAGCACCAACATTTTTGAAACATGCTTTACATTAAAGAGAACCTCATACGCAAAGTCAATGGAGGGAAAGAGTATTGGAACAGATTATACAAAATTTGGTTATTCCTTTAGCAACTTCGATCACTTAATGGAATCAGTAGAAAAATAGAAATAATCATCATTGGCCTGCTCAAACTCTGTAGAGCCTGCATGCAATCTGCTACTTTTTCCAAATCAATATTTGCAAATGTTAAATTAGCCTATTTACCCTTAAACAGTGTGAACTTGATAGACGGGATGGTGTGGCGGCCATAGGGCAAGTGCAAGGGGGTGGCCAAATAGCAGCTAGGGCAAGGAGCGGTCAACCAGTGGTAGATCTGTACTTTTTGGGCACCAGGGACATATTTGTAATTTTAGGAAATCGGAGTATTATATGTAGGGGGGCTGCGGTAATGGTTTTCTTATGCTGAATTTGGCGAGAAAATAGTAGAGAATAGATAAGAATCCTAGATTAGTTGGGGAGTTAGGCATTTCTCTCGAATTAAAGGATATGAGAGCGGTCCTCCTCTCGAATTGAAGTCAACTATCTTGCAATTCCTCTTTATCTCAATAAAACCCATAATTTTACCCATAAATCCATTGCGAGTCATATCCTTTACTCGCAATGGATTTGGGGATAAAATTAGTGTTTTTATTAAGATAAAGAGGAATTACAAGATATCTGGTCTTGATTCGAGAGGACCACTCTCGTATCCTTTAATTCGAAGGAACGCCTACCTCTCCAACTAATCGATGGTTCTAATCTTATTTTTAATATTTTCTCTTCAAATTCAGCATAATAAAACCATTACCCTAGCCCGACACACATATACTACTCTGATTTTCTAAAATTACATATCTGACCTTGGTGCCCGAAAATTACAGATTTGCCATTGGTTGGCCGCTCCTTACCCGATCTGATGTTTGGTCGCCCTTGCCATAGCCCTTTTGCCTCCGCACCCTCGAGGCTATCAGCACTCTCCCCAAAAAAACCAACTTGTCCTCAAAGTGGTATTATGAAATTCATGGGACATACTACTCCAAGTGAAAGTGCTCCTCCCCTCCAGACTCTTCCTCTTTAGCTACTATGCCGTCATCATCTTCGACCATCAAAACTAGGACCGCGGTACCTGCAACGATATCTCGCCCGAACCTCTCATCATATCGAAAGCATAGTCACTGTTTGCGCTTATTCTGCATCTCCACCTCCATGAGATGCTTGAACATGTTGTCGTTTTGAGGCTCGCTGTTATTCTAATAACTCGTCTTTTCATAACTCGTCTGAACCCATCCTGACTGTGACTTCTGTACCTCCATCATAGCACTAGTGCAGGAGGTGACCCTGCTCATTGCTCCCCCAGCAGTCGGCTCTATGATGTTCCGATCCTCCACTATCATGGTGAAGTATCTCTCTACCTGGTAAACCTATCTATAAGGTTCCTCACCCTCAAAGATCGGTATCTCTAACTTGCGGACCATGCTACCAGTGTCAAAGATCTGCCAATCTGCTCTCCAACTGGGTTGTCCGTAGTGAAACTACTGATAGGCGTTCTGTTGTGTGGTTGTGGGTCCTCCAAACTCTCCATGATGGAATCCTTCCGCCATCCCGAAGTCACACCATCCGTCGTCAAACCAATCTAGATCCCCATCACTATCATCGAAACCCCGATAGTCGCCTCCATGGCTGTCGAATGCCTCTGTGTATCCTCGGGCCCCAAGGTCCGTCATCAGGTCCATGTGGGCCCCCAAGTGAAACCCAAGGGCCCCTGGCATCTGTCTTTGGGCCTACGTGCCACCTTGAAGGCGATCTGAGCATTGCCAGGACCACGTCAGCTAGGCCAAGGGCCTCCCTAGGGGCCCCCCCAGGGATTGCCGTCCCCAGGGATTGCCGTCCCCAAGGCTTGTCGGTCCCAAGACGGCTCGCCCAAGGCTGCCAAGCTTTGGGCGGCCCCACCAGGGCCTCACAGGTCCCTGGGCTGTCCGCCTAGGGGTTTCCACCCTCTAGCGAGGCCTGCCAGGGGCTTCCCCTTGATCTCCTTATCCGTGCGCTCTCCTCCATGATTTTAGGGGATGGTTTTCACCACCACACGTGTAACCTGCCGTTCAGATGCAGATCATCCTCAAGGTTATGACTTTCCATCTTTCCTTACTCAGAACTGTGTCGTTTTCTTCATTGTTGTTCAGATTTGATGCCGGGCCGTCCTTCGGATAGATCTCCTCCTCAAAAGGAATGATTTTTCCATTGTCCTTATCCAAAAATTCCTTCTTTTCCTTGGATCTACGTCGTTATTCAAATCTGGTATCGGATATGGCTTTATCGTCTCCTCGGCGGATGACGGTGATGCGATTCGCTAGGGATTTGAGGATAAAAATGGGATTTTTATTGGAATTTCAGATCTCACAATTAAAAAGGAACACTAATACAATAATCTACTCGCTAACTAATAACTAGAAGACGATTCTTAACCTAGGGGGAAAAGCCGAAATCCTAATATAATTAATCTAAGGGATAAAATAAAATACTCTCAACAATTTTCGCATCCCCTCTAGGGCCGGCTCAACCCCCTTTAAATAGACAAACACCCCCTCATTGTTATTTTACCCAATTGCCCTTACTCCAATTTCCGGCCGCAACACTACTCCGCCCCGGAAAACCCACCTTGTCCTCAAGGTGGTGCGTGAAGGGTATGGTCAGCTACTCCAAGTGCAGGTGCTCCTGATCATCGTCCACGCCGGCTTCCAACATGATCACACTCTCTTCTCCCTCTTCTTCGTCATTCACTATCAGGATCTGAAGAGTACGATTCCCGCACAGGTGCCCAGGAGTAAACTTCTCGTCGCATTTGAAACACAGGCCCTTGGTCCGTTTGTCACGAATCTCTGCCTCGGTCATTCTTCGTGTGTGTCCCCCCGGTCGTAGATCCATTCCCTTCTCCTTGGCAACCACTATACCGTCAGTGGATGTTGCCCCTCCTGCGGCCCCCTTTTGTCCCCCTCCAGGATCCGGACCTCGAAAGGTAGAGCCTCCCCACGTCCCCCGGGCTCTTCTCTCTGTCTCTTGATGATCCTCAACCTTCCTGGCCAGTGTCATCATCCCACGCAAACCAACGGGCTCAAACTGTCTCAGCCCCGACCGCACCGTGGGCAGCCCCTTCATGAAACAGCCCTCCAGGGACTCCTCAGAGACTCCCCGAACTCGGTGGCAGAGCGACTCGAACTTCTTTATGTAATCACCCACGCTCCCCTCCTGCTTCAGCGAGTACAGTCTCTCGAACACGCCGCCAGCCGGACCTCCTCCAAACCGCTCTGTCAAGAGCGTCGTAAACTCAGCCCAGGTCTGAAAAGGCTGTTGCTGATCGGTCCAACGGAACCAACCCAAAGCCTCTCCCTCCAGACAGACCCCTATCGCCCGCAGCCAATCCTCTCCTGGGACAGCGGACACCTCCAAGTACCTCTCCACCCGGTAAAGCCAGTCGTCTGGGTCTCCTCCCTCAAAAACAGGCACCTCCAGCTTCCTCAGACGCCTCTCGCCAGCAAATCCCCCTCTCTCCTGCGGCTGGAAACCTCCCCTGGGCTGGTATCCCTGTCGCCTGTCTGGAACATAAGCCTCAGCCCGCTCACGGTAGCCTCCCCCTGCTCCATGTCCCTGCCAGTCTCCCGGAGGGTGCCCAAACTCCGCCTGGTGGCCTCCTGGGGGGTCCTGGTGCGCTCTCTAGTCTCCGGTAACTCCCCCCCAAGGGTGGGGGCTGAGTCGATGGCCCCCCTGTGATCTGCTGGTGGCCTCCGTTCTGCTGAAATCCTCCGCCCGGTCCTCCAAAGGGCTGAAAACCCCCAAAATGAGCTCCACGGACCTCAGGCGGGCCTCCCGGGGGTCGAAAAGTCGTCGAAACAGGCTGTCGGGCCTCCTGGGGGGTCGGTGGGCCCCCCTAGAGGTCCGGTGGGCCTCGGGTCCCCCCTGGGGGTCGGCCGAGGCCCCCCAGGCCGCCGCCTGGGCCGGCCGGCCCTGGAATTGGGCCGGCGGGCCCCAGGCGACGGCGGAAAAGCCTGCCGAGGCCGCCGGGGGGCGGCAGGTGCGCCCGCCCCTCCCAGGCCCCTGGCGGCCCTCCGCCGCCCCCGCTGGGGTTCGTCGACCCCCAGGAGCATTTTGGGGGGCCGGCGGCCATGCCGGGGTGGTCGGGGGGTGCCGCTGAGTCGGAAAGCCCCCCCGGCCACTTGATCTTCACGACGCGGCGGTGCGTGGTCTTGGTGGGTTCCCCACGCGTTGTCTTCTTGGTCAAAGCCTCCTTCGTCGTTGTTACGCCTATTTGGCCTGGGCCCGAAAGACACGAGCCCAGAAACCCGATCGCCGGTCAAGAGCACATCTGCGCACTCAGGCCCACTCGATAAGGCCCTATGAGGGATCCCCAATGTTGATCCGACCCGGCCCCGGTAACACCCTGGTCACTCACCCACTCCTGCGATAACCGCTCCCTCGATCCCGCTACCACTTAATGGCAGGTATGGGGAGATGCTGGCATGGCGCAGGGAGCGGCGACGGGGGGGGCGGATTGAGGGGGCACGATCGAGGGCGGACGAGCGACGTGGGTCGGGGGCAATCACGGCGGAGCTCTATAAAAGGGCTAGGAGGACGACCGAACGAAGGACCTGATCTCAGGTATTCAAAACCCAAGGTACTCCATCAACGACCTAGCTCCCCCATTTTTCTCCTCCTTCCTCCCCCGCTCGCGCCGTGAGACGCCGTAACGATCTCCTCTCGAGTCGTACCGTCTCCGTCGGGCTTCCTCTTTCAGACCACTATCTGACTTAGGCATCGGAGGGGATTTGGCCGGAACCAAGGTCCGGCCCCCTGACGAGCGTTCTCGTCTGCGCAGGAGGACATCCAATCCACGGGCCGAGGCTTCCCCTCCGCCCCTCGTCGACCGCGTAATCAGCTGGACGATTGAGGCTACCCCTCGTCGTCCGTCCGACCGAGGCCGAGCACGTCCGACCGAGGCCGAGCGTCTCAACCCGGGCCAAGGCTTCCCCTCGCCCTACCGACGACCGAGGACCCCGATTCGGCCCAGCCGACGCGCTCCACGCCGTCCGCAGCTCCGACTCGAGCCTCGTCTACATCAATTCGGCACACCCGAGGGACCCAGGCGGATCCCTTGACCACGTTGACCGGGTTACCCACAGTCAACGCATTTGTAGTGAGAAAACACTCTGAAACATCTGGCGCCGTCTGTGGGAACGACAAATTGTCCCACGAAGAAGCAAACCACACCCGCAATGGCACGAGCCAGCAACGGAAGGAAGCGCATGCCCCCCATCCCGGAGGAGGGGAATGGGGCATCCAACGGCAACTTCGAAGGTACGCCCGTCAACAATCACCTCGCCCCCACAATTGAAGAGATTGGCGGGTCGGAATTGGCCACACAGGGACAACTCCGTGTCCTGGCCTAGGAGACCAACGCGAACATCCAGACGCTGGTCGCGGCGGTTCAGCAGCTCGTCAGCACCGCGCCGGCTAACGGAGGCGCATTGGGCGACGACCACCGTTGGGCAGGGGGTCCCCCGCTCTTACGGTCCGCTGTGGTCGACGACCACGGGAACCAAGGACCGAACGCGGAGCGTCGGTTCACGTTGTCTGGCTCCCGCCAGGCGAGATCACGCACCTCCTCCCCTCGTCGTGAAAGGAGCCGAAGAGAAACAGAAGGCACGAGGGACGAATCGGTGACCGCGTCATCTCGTCGACCACGGTCGCCTCACCGCAGGAGAGGCGATCGACACCACTCGAGAGACCGATCACGGCGGAGCAGGAGCTCCCGCGGGAGGAGCCGGGAGCGACGGGTCAGCCCGACCCCCAGTGTGGCGAAAGCCGTGGAGCCAGCCCCGCCGGCGCCGGTGCCCCCTCCGCCGCAGAACGAACCAGAGGCAGGCGGGTGTCGGACCCCCGGGGGCATCCACGGAGACCGATGCCCTCTATCACGGAGAATAACCGACGCACGGGTCCCATCTCGATTCAAGATCCCGGCGTTGGGGAAGTATGACGGGATAGGTGACCCGGGAAACCACGTGATGGACTACGAGTGTGACATGTCCTTCCAAGGAGCCGACGATGACCTGCTCTGCCGGGGCTTCTATTCAACTCTCAGGGGGGCAGCGAGGACCTGGTACCGCAGCCTACCCAGCCGCTCCATCGACAACTTCGAGGAACTCTCCCAGCTGTTCTGCAAACAGTTCATGGCAGGGAGACAGATAAAGCCAGATCCGGAGCATCTGTTTAACATAGTGCAGGGCCCAGCCGAGCCGCTCCGACAGTTCATGCGCCGCTTCAACGCAGAGAGGCTGAACGTGAACAGCCCTCCCGACCTTGTTGTCCAAACGGCCCTTAAGAAAGGGCTGCGTCATAGGGGCCTTAAGAAATCTCTGCACAACGACCCCCGAAGGACCTCCCAGGGATCATGGCGAGGGCCGAGCGCTTCATGCTGACCGAGGAGGCCTTGGCCGTAGATGCGGGAAAGGCCACTCGAGGAACCAAGCGTGGCGACAACGGGCGAAGCAGCCCCGAGGGGTACCGGACCGAGAAGAGGCCGAGAAACAGGCAGCGGGCAGAGGGTACAAGGGACGCCACCCCAGACGCCGTCCTCGCTCAAGTACAGAAGGAAGAGCGCGCCGACCGCCCCCCACCGAAAGCAAAGAGGGGGAAGAATGGGGAGAAGTACTGCAAGTACCACAAGTACAACGGCCACGACACCGAAGACTGCTGGCACTTGAAGAAGGACATTGAGAAGCTGATGAGTCGGGGGCACGCCAGGAGCTTAGCCGACGAGCCGGCCCATGGGGAAGGGACCTCCATGCAGCCGGACAAGGGGAAGATCAACACCGTCCAAGGACCCCTCCGCATCATAGAGTGAATGGGCGAGCTCTCTCCCCCAGTCGTAGCCAGGTCCGAGGGGATTATCTGGGTTTACATCCCTCTGTCCAGCTTTATTCCCTGTTTCCTTTCCTCCAAATGTACCGGTCCGACAGGACTCTTAAGAGTACAATTGCATTCCCTTTTGTCTTTTCTTAAATCCTCGACGGAATTGACGTTTCACTAATGGTGCAAAAGAATGAAGACCGCCGCCTCACTGGAGGGGGAAGGGGAGCACTGCCCTCGCCGACCGACTCGCGCGCTCGGAAGCCTGGGGGCAATTCTCCCAGCCAGCGCGGACACCGACCGGTCCTAAGCCGAGGAGCTTTGCACTCGCCGACCGACTCCTGCGCTCATAAGTCTGGGGGCAATTCCCCCAGCCAGCGCAGACGCCGACCGGTCCTAAGCCGAGGAGCATTGCCCTCGCCGACCGAGTCCAGCGCTCATAAGTCTGGGGGCAATTCCCCCAGCCAGCGCGGACGCCAACCGGTCCTAAGCCGAGGAGCATTGCCCTCGCCGACCGACTCCAGCGCTCATAAGTCTGGGGGCAATTCCCCCAGCCAGCGCGGACGCCGACCGGTCCTAAGCCGAGGAGCTTTGCCCTCGCCGACCGACTCCAGCGCTCATAAGTCTAGGGGCAGTTCCCCCAGCAAGCACGGACGCCGACCGGTCCTAAGCCGCGGAGCATTGCCCTTGCCGACCGACTCCTGCGCTCATAAGTCCGGGGGCAATTCCCCCAGTCAGCGCGGACGTCATCCAGTCCTAGGCCAAGAGCAAGGCAGCAACGCAAAATACACGAGAAGTCCGAGTAAGTCAATTTCGTTTATAACAGTTAACCAGGGTACAAAAATGTGTCTTATTTACAGGGAATCGAGGCGAAGAAACCTCTCCACAAATAATCCACTCTCGACGAACGACAAAGTTCGTCACCTACAGAAACTAGGTCGACACCGGCAGGGCAAAATTCGTTGACAAAAGACCCAAAGTTATCAACCCAAGCGAACAGCCATGCAACCAGCAATTATTGGCTCTGGAGCCGAAGGAGATAGCAGGGGCAGGGATCCATTTCAAGTAGACTGGCCCAAAGCGAAGCGGATGCTAAAAATTTGAGGATAAGGCCAGGAGGGATGGCTTAGGGAGCCCGGGCTCGAGAGGACACATCCTCGGGCACTTCGCCCTGCTCGGAGCGAGGGGGATCGACAAGCGGGGGAGCCTGCCGAACGCGCTCCGCACAATCCCGGAAGGAAGACTGGACGACCTCGACAATCCGGGGGGCGATGAGGTCTTCATACGTACCGAAGGCCTCCCTGAGAACCTCGAGGATCTTCTTCCCCAGGGTCCCGACGACACCCCTCTCCACCTCCTCCGCAAGCCGCACCATCTGACGCCGATCCGATAGTTCCCTCTGAAGCTCCTCCCTCTCCAGGCGGAACGACTCAGCCGCGTCCTCAGCCGACTGCCGAGCGTCCTCCAACTTTCCCTGGAGGTCACCCACTCGCCCCTCCAGCTCGGCCACGCGGAGCTTGAGATGACGAGACTCCATCTGAGCCTCCGTCATAGCTACCTCCGCCGCCCCGGCACGCTCGTGGGCCTTCATGGAGGACTCCTCCAGCTCCCTCAAGAGGACGGCTCGGCACTGCAACTCCACGGCGAGCGCTGAACCCTGGAAGACGAGACATGGGCTAAGAAGAGGATAAAGGGGAGGAGAGGACAGCAAGGTGACCGAACCTGTTGAAGGATCCAGACCAAGGAATCCGACATCTTGTCGGCAGTGATCTTCTTGAGGAGGCTGCGGTCCCGAGGAGGGACGGAGACCTCAGCAACCTGCTGGGCTAAGGCTCGATCGACAAACATCGAACTCCCAGGGGCGACATCGAGGGAAGCCATATTGCTCGCCAACAGGGCTCCGATCCCCGGTGATATGGGCGAGGACGCTGCGAGGGGGGTGGTTGTCAAGGCTACCGGAAGATCCCCGGTGGTCGCCGCAGGGGGCACGGAACCCGCCAGACTGGAGGGATCCGCGTCCTCCTTCCTCTTCTTTCCTCCGTGAGGCTCCGAGGGCGCCGGAGGGGAGCGCTTCCGCCTCGCATCATCCCCACCCTCGGGAACCAGAGGGGGCGCGCCAAGGGCAGAAAGGACTGCACCGGACCCGTCGTTACCCCCCGACTCTTGGGCTGGCGGGGCAGGTCCGGCCCTTGGGACCCCCTGGGAAGGGGATCGCCAGAAGAAGAGGCGGGAGGCGCGGCCACCACCTTACACACGGAGGGCTCGGCTCGGCGCACTTCCTCCTCAACGGTCCGCCGAGGCGCCCTTCCAGAGGTACTACCTCGGCTCCGAGCGGCTCCATGACGGATCAGCTCATCGACGTCACGGACGAACTCGCGGTCAGCCATCCCTGCAAAGGAAACCGAAATCAGGATGAGTCACAGGGCGATTCGAGACTGAAAAAAACGACCTACCCGGAGACCACAAGACGGCCTTCAGGAGTAGGTCGTCCAACAAAGACCAGATGAACTTCGATTCCAAGGGGAGGGTCGACAGCAGCGCGGCGGCTGCCTGATCAACGTCAGAGAGGGCTAGCGGCGGGCGAGGCTGGACAGACCCGCCCCAACTTGTCAAAATCTGGGCGTCCTCCAGGAAGATCACAAAGACATAATCCGAACTCCAATCCCCCGACCAGCGGGGTAGCCCGGTCAGGCACTCCTTCCTCGAGCGAGCTCGGAGTTGTAGCCATGACCCCGGGCCGACCGTCTGGATCTGATAAAAGTGGAAGAGAAGGGGGAGAGACGGCTCCAGACCGCGGGTACAGCAGAGCGTCGCGAAGCCCGTCAGAACCGCGATCGAACAAGGGGTGAACTGGCAAAGGGGCACCATGAGATATTCCATGACCTGGATGAAGAAGGGATTGAGCGGGAAGCGAAGACCCAGGCGAAACATCTCGACGTAGACGCCGACCTCATTGCTCCTCGGAAGGCAAATCCGCTCGTCGGCGAATGGGACTCGGACATCGTACGGGAAGCAGAGATACCTCTCCCGGATCTCCATGGCCACTGAGGGAGGGGTCCCCGACGGCGTTCGGAGGACGACCGGGGGCACGTTAAGCCGCACGGCAGCCGACGCCACGTCATCACAGGCGAAGTCTGGGAAAAGCTTCCCTTTCCCCTTATCCTGGAGGGGACGACTCCCAGCGGGGGAACCTGATCCCTCTAGCCGGGGCCCGCCACGCCTGGACTCCGGAGGATCCCTCGCCCCTTGGCCAGAACCGCCTATCCTAAGAGCAGCCATAAAACGAGAGCGAGAAAGGAATTACCTTTTAACTGGTTTGGAGGAGACAAGAAAGCGAAGGCGACGGGAAACTCCGAGTTGTGGAAAGCCTAGAACAATAGGAAGAGCAAGAAAGAAGTGAAGATCAACGCGGCTGGGGATCTTATATACCGGACACAGGGGCGAATTCGAAGCGCCTGACAAGAACGCGTGGCAGGCCTCGAAGAACCGGCGGCGTTTCGAAATCGGCGCCAAGGGAAGTCCAATCGATCCGCCTCATCATGACCTGCATTTATGACCACGCCTCGATTAAAGCGCCACTCGGAACCCCAGGAGGCACAGCGGTCGAACCGAGCTAGCCAAGGCCGATCGACCCCACCGAGGGCAGCTTACGAACCCCTCGGCTTCTCAACTTAAGACGACCCCGCGAGCGGTGGGGATAAGCTTGCGGCCACACGTGGCAACATCAGAGGACCGACGGCGCTTCGGGGCCCGCGCCTTAAAAGTATCGAACGGGCCAACTCATGATGACGACTAATAAATGAGTCGGCATCGACTGGCCTGTCAAAGTCGGCGGAAGTCACATTGGCCGAGCCGAACCGGCCGAAGCCGATCGACCCGACCGATGTGGGCAATTGTTACGCCTATTTGGCCGGGGCCCGAAAGACACGAGCCAAGAAACCCGATCGCCGGTCAAGAGCCCATCTGCGCACTCAGGCCCACTCGATAAGGCCCTATGAGGGACCCCCAATGTCGATCCGACCCGGCCCCGGTAACACCCTGGTCACTCACCCACTCCTGCGATAACCGCTCCCTCGATCCCGCTACCACTTAATGGCAGTTATGGGGAGATGCTGGCATGGCGCAGGGAGCGACGGGGGGGGGGGGGGGGGGGGGGGGGGGGGGGGGCGGATTGAGGGGGCACGATCGAGGGCGGACGAGCGACGTGGGTCGGGGGCAATCACGGCGGAGCTCTATAAAAGGGCTAGGAGGACGACCGAACGAAGGACCGGATCTCAGGTATTCAAAACCCAAGGTACTCCATCAACGACCTAGCTCCCCCATTTTTCTCCTCCTTCCTCCCCCGCTCGCGCCGTGAGACGCCGTAACGATCTCCTCTCGAGTCGTACCGTCTCCGCCGGGCTTCCTCTTTCAGACCACTATTTGACTTAGGCATCGGAGGGGATTTGGCTGGAACCAAGGTCCAGCCCCCTGACGAGCGTTCTCGTCTGCGCAGGAGGACATCCAATCCACGGGCCGAGGCTTCCCCTCCGCCCCTCGTCGACCGCGTAATCAGCTGGACGATTGAGGCTACCCCTCGTCGTCCGTCCGATCGAGGCCGAGCACGTCCGACCGAGGCCGAGCATCTCAACCCGGGCCGAGGCTTCCCCTCGCCATACCGACGACCGAGGACCCCGATTCGGCCCAGCCGACGCGCTCCACGCCGTCCGCAGCTCCGACTCGAGCCTCGTCTACATCAATTCGGCACACCCGAGGGACCCAGGCGGATCCCTTGACCACGTTGACCGGGTTACCCACGGTCAACGCATTTGTAGTGAGAAAACACTCTGAAACAGTCGTCAAAATCCGGATGTTCTTCAAAAAAAATTGCCTTTTTACCTTTGTCCTTCGCCAAAGGTGGCTCCTTTTTGCTTGGATCCGCCTTTGGGATGAGATGAGCGGTCAACGCCGCTATGGCCTCCGTCAATTCCGATAGTTTCCCCTCCGTCATCTCCTTTATCTCTTTCATCTTGGCCTCCGGCTTCTCTTGATTTTCCTTCATCTCCTTCCGGATCTCCGCGGCCATCTCCGCATCTTCTGTCCTTAGATCGATGAAACCCTTACTGATTTGGGCTTCAATCCTCTCAACCTTCCCTTCCAAGACTTCAATCTGCTCTGTTGCTCGCGTGTTCGCCATGGATCAACGGCTCTGATACCAATTTGATGCGATTCGCTAGGGATTTGAGGATAAAAATGGGATTTTTATTGGAATTTCAGATCTCACAATTAAAAAGGAACACTAATACAATAATCTACTCGCTAACTACTAACCAGAAGACGATTCTTAACCTAGGGGGAAAAGCCGAAATCCTAATATAATTAATCTAAGGGATAAAATAAAATACTCTCAACAATTTTCGCATCCCCTCTAGGGCCGGCTCAACTCCCTTTAAATAGACAAACACCCCCCTCATTGTTATTTTACCCAATTGCCCTTACTCCAATTTCCGGCCGCAACAGACGGTTCATCTTCTCCCACATCTGCTTCATCAAGGTTTCAATCAATGAAAGCATCCCCTTCATTACTTGATTTCGTTCCTCCGTTGTTTGATGACCTTCCTCCATTATTTTCTTGAGAACCTCTACCTCACTTTCAAACTTCTCTTTCAAAGCGTCGATCTTTCTCACCGCCATTAGGATCAAATGCTCTTGATACTAATTTGATTGGAATTGAAATAGATTTGGGGGTAAAATTGGAGTATTTATAAAAATAACGAGGAATTACAAGATAGTTGCCATTGATTCGAGAGAAGGCCTGCTCTCATAGCCTTAACTTCGAGAGGAATGCCTAACTCTTCAGCTAATCCATGGTTCCAATCTAATATATACTATTTTCTCTCCAAATTCAGCATAAGAAACCATTAACCCAGCCCACATATTTTTAGAAATTATAGATGTGCCATTGGTTGGCCGCACCTTGCCCTAGCTGTTGTTTGACCACCCCCCTTGCACTAGCCCTTTTGCAATTGCACCCCCGAGTCAATCAGAACTACAAGTAGAATTATAGAAAAAATATTAACCAAACAAGGAAGCCAAATCATATCAAGAGAAGTCGACCTTTTCTCAATTCCAAAGAAATTAATACCATCTAAAAACATTGGCCAATGCAACTCTATAAACCATAACTGACAAGAATGAAAGAAGCCTAGGTTGCTAGTAGGATCTCTTACTTGATGTTGCAAACAAGCTCTTCCTTCAAAATTCCATAAAGAGAACCAACAATGCCTGGACAGAATGTAAGCAGACATGACTCGATTCTCACAGTTGAAGCCAAACATGGATCTCAAGACAATATTGAAATGAACCTGCTCCGTCAACAGGAAGAATTCAATCACCACATATCCTTGCAAGAACAAGTCCCATTCTTAAAATGGTGGAATCTGTCGGGGTCCTTCAAAATGATCTCCTGGGCAGCAATTCTAGAGATAAACTTTGCTGAATCATGGCAATTCCGACAAACTTGAAGGTTATTTGACACTCGCAACACTCCACTTCTATTTGAGCCACTGATCAATCCCAACCCAATGGCCAGCATCTCACTGTGGCCTAAAGGAATACACTCCATTTCCTCGTCGACATCATGCAAGCTATAATCCTCCCCTGCAATATACCCCTCTTCTTCTCTCATTCTCCTCATCAGCTGTTCCAGTTCGCAATATATTCCCTCTGACCTCGGGTGTGAAACATCTCCAGTGCCAAATACGTGAACCTTGTTCCTGATCTCAATCCAGCTAAAAGCCTTTTTTGTCTTCATACCCATGTCTCGAATTGTATCCTTCAACCCCTTAGCCAGTTCCCACTTCTCATTTGCAGCATATATATTACCTAACAGAACATAATTCTCAGCATTCAAAGGCTCTAGTTCGAGTAATCGCTCAGCAATTCGCTTGCCCAGCCTCACATTTTGATGAATCCTGCACCCATCAAGCACCGCTCTCTGCACTGCCGGATGGTGCGTCAGGTGGTGCTCCTCAACAAATGTACGTGCTTCGATAAAGTACCCTCTACGAGATAGAAGACCTGCCATTAAAGCATAGTGCTCGACATCTGGTGTGGCTATAAGATCAAACACACTTTTGCCTTCTTCAACCAAGCAGGCTGTGTTAGCAGCATGAAGAGCTGCAGCAAAGGTGGTCCTATCTGGAAAAACCGAGCATTTTTCCTCCATTTTTTTGAACAGCTCAATTCCGGCCTCTCCTTGCCCATGTAAGCTATAACCTAATGTCATCACAGTCCAAGATATAGCATCCTTGCAGACCATCCTCTCGAAAATCTTCGAGGCAGCCTCGATGCTACCCGACTTCACATACATGTCCATCAATGCATTTTTAACAAACAGATTCTCAATGCCCAAATGAAGCCGAATGATCTTTCCGTGAATCTCCTTCCCATTCTTATGAGCAGCCATCCTAGCACAAGCCGGTAGCACGGCTGACACGGCAAACGAATCAGGCCACGCTCCTCCCCCACACATTGCCCGGAAAAGCTTCAACCCTTCATTGAACCCACCAGTCTGAACATACCCGTTAATCATCGTCGTCCAAGAAACCAAATCCCTAATCCGCATCTTTTCAAACACCGCCCTCGCCTCCTCAATCTCCCTGCACTCCAAGTACATCTTTACAATCGAGTTCCCCACCAAAACATCATCCCCCTCTAAAAACCCTAGCCTCCTCGCAACCTCATGAACTCTCCTTGCCTCACGAACCGATTTCAACTGCACACAGGCCTTCGCCGCGGTAACAAAAGCTATAGAGTCTATATCCACACTCAACTCAAGCATTTGCCAGAACAGTTTGAGTGCAGAGCTGGGTTTGGATTGTTTCAAGCAGGAGTTAAGCAACAGAGTCCATGAAATGGGACTTCTGCAGGAAATGGATTTGGATAAGATTGAGGAAGCGGAATGGGGGCCATGGAAATGGGCGTATGATTCAATGAGAGAGTTAACAACATGGGGATTATCGAAGAGTTTGGTCTTGATGGCGAGGCCGTAGATTTGCGGGGGGACGGAGCTGAGATCGGCAAGACGAGATGCCGAGAGAACGAGGGGAAGAGTGTGGGAATCTGGAAAGCAGCCGGAGAGGAGCATCGAGCGGAAGCATAGGAGGGATTGGATTGGGGAGTTGTTCTGGTTGTGGGAGCGGAGGATGGAGTTCCATGAGAATGCGTCTGTAAGGCGAATATCGTCGAATGGTTGGTGGGTGTTCTTGAATTTGTGGGGTTGGGGTGGGAAAGGGGAGCATTGCATCGAGAGAGGAGTACTTGGCATTCTCTCAACTCTCTCAAATCAAGAAAGATTTTGGATGGCATATCATTCGTTTGTGAGCATTGGAAAAATTCTCCAATGGATCAAGAATCTTTTGAATAAAATTCGAGATAGGAAGGGATGGTTTGCGCGTGAGCTTTCCTCAATCCCGCTTCAAGATTAGATGGGTGTTGGGCCAGAGGATAATCAACGGGCTGAATTATTTGTAACAGTGGGCCGCGACGTATGGAGGCCCGTCAGAACAAATCTCCCTGTTGACGGTAAAAATCGAAACTACGTTAGGGGTGCATTTTGGACGAGTGAGCATACACAATGGCATTTGAAAAACACACATCAACGTAAGAAATTTACACTTGTGTCGGTCTTCAAAAATGTGACATGTTTACGTGTATATATGTACTAAAGATTACCTGTGCACCAAGTATACGGAGTAAAAACAATCCTTCACGAACAGAGTACGGTGCACGCATGTAACTGAAAAGGAGAAAATTGTGGGCGCGTGTCGACGGCATCAGAGGGTAAAAGAGGAGCAATCACGTAAATAAGAAGGCTAAAAAGCCTAAAGTGTAAAAACCCAAGGCCAATCATGCAAATAAAAATAAGTGGGATGGTGGGGGAAACCCTTTTTTTAAATATTTTTTTGATAGTGGGGAAAAACCTTCACGGGTTGACGGACACTGCCACGCGAGATAAACCAGTGGCAGGTTCCTCTCATTTGTAAAAGAGATGAGTATGTATTGATATGCCGTTTGACAAATTTTGGTTGTAAAAGAGATGAGTATGTATTGATATGCCGTATGACAAATTTTAACCAAATAAAATTTATTTTAGTTATCATAATTACATATGTATTTATTATAACTTCTTGATGGAAATAGTTATATAAAGATGAGTTCTTGCTTACACTTATGAGTGTTTAAGCTTTAATTAAGAAAAATTAATGCCTATTTTTCCATTAATTATTTTTACAATCAAAGAAGCCATAAAGTCAAAGTTGGAGGTATGAATAACAATGAAATTAACGGGGGTTTCTTCATATAAGGTATGTTCTTATTTACTCTCTTATTTAGCTTGTTTGTATTTGTAATTACAACCCATCGATTGTGACAATTGATATCAAAGTACCTTCTTCTTTTTACAATCCACGTCTTATTAGTTATATAGTTTATTGCATTATATGATTTAATATTAATTTTATAAGAACTGCTTCCATTGAATCTATACATTGGTACATGAAGTTGTTCAACTAAGGCTTCAACCCATGAGTTTACACGAACATATATTTTTATTTATCTAGCAATGCATGCTTTACATAAAGTTTTTATTTTTCTACAATCCTTGATAATGTTGAAATTATTATAGATATAAGTAGTAAGCATGATATAGGAAAACTAAATGTCGGATTTAAAATAATTGGATATAGATTAGGATAAAATTTATGGAATTGCCATATTATCCATAAGTTGAGTGGTGATTGAAATTTTGACAAGTGAGATAGGCTTTAATAATTTATTATATATATAGAATCTAGCTATAGAACTATACTCTAAGCGCTCCCATACGCCGGTGTTAATGTAATTAAGCGCTCCCTTTGAATTATGGATGGTTGTCCCAAAAGAAGCTCGTATCTGTTTTTCAAAGACACAATGCTCACAGAACTCTATCCTCCCCGTCTTGGCTCCCATTAGACGATCTCATTCGATAAGCTTCTGCAAAGCTTTTTCTCTAACATTACCTAGACGCATGTGCCAAAGAAGCGAGTCGTCTATGTTGGCCTCATGCGTCAGAGCTGATGTACCAGTCATGATCAAACCATCCAAATAGTAGAGGTTGCCTTTAGACTTCTCCTTCATCACGATCATAGCTCCTCGAGTCACTCTCAGAGCTCCATTCTCCATCATTACTCGACAGCCATTGGCTTCAAGTGAACCGAGCAATATGATGTTACGCTTTAGGTCGGAAAACATAGCGTATCTCATCTATGTCTCATGTAACACCGTCACCCATCTTCATCCGAACTGTCCGATGCCTGTAGTGCTGCAAGATCAGCCATCGCCCAATAGGACTGTACTCTACTACCTTCATGGAAGGTCGTAAAGTAACCTATGTGTAGCATCATATGAAAAGATCAACCTGAATCGAGCACCTAACTATATAACATTACGGCCTCTGAAGTATCGACCAATATCCACTCTTCTACTTTAACCCCTTTGACAATGTTGGCTGTAGCATTGTGATTCTTCACCTTCGGACAATCTCTGACTCAATGTCCTCTTTCATTGTCAAAAGCACATTGGTCCTTTGCTAAGTCCTTCAAAAGAGGGCCTCTACCATTGTCCCTACACTTGGATCGAAAATACCCCTTCCGCGCTCCACACTTCTCATTACTCCTACCTCTAACCATCGTAAGAGTGTCATTAGCTCGGCTTCTCGTGTCCTCGTTGTTCTTCTCGAACCCGTTGCTCGTAAGAGCATTGGACACCTCTTTAAACGTATTTGAGTCCTTACCATAAGTAGGAATTAACACCAAATGATTATAATCATTGAGCAGAGAATTGAGGAGGATCATCGCTTTGTCTTCATTATCTATTTTGACGTCAACGTTCCTTAGGTTGGTTAGAAGCTTGTAGTAGTAGTTGAGATGTTCCTCAATAGAAATGCCCTCCTCACGCTTCAAACCGAAAATCTTCTTCTTCAACTGCAGTCGGTTTTAGATGTTCTTCTTCATATACTTGTCGTCGAGCTCTCTCCAGAACTTTCTTGCATTTGTTTCCTCCACGAAAGGGTATTTCTTCTCCTTCATCAAATACAGTCGGATCGTTCCACATGCATTTCGATTCAAAGTTCTCCACTCCAAATCTGACATGCTCGTCGGCTTTTCATCCAATGCAATATCGTGTCCGAGTTGACTCAAGACATCCAAGACCTTGCATCTCCACATATCGAAGTTAATCTATCAAACTTATCAATTTTGAACTTTGTTTTTGACACGAAAGTTCGAGTCGCTGGAGCATGCTCTCTGGAAGTTGACGCTTTCGAAGAACTATCAACGCCACTGTTGCTCATCTTCGCCTCCTACGTTGATCTCCGTAACCAAAGCTCTTATATCAATTTTTTGTGCATCAGCGGACGATCGTTAGAGATCCAGCGGTGACGAACAAGCAACAAACAAATAGAGCACTATGAAAAATTACAATTTTGGCCGTCAGCCGGCCAATTGAACACCAGTGAGCTTTATTACGAAATGAGGGAACAAACACAAATCTTCTTTCTTCACAACGAAGAAGAAGCACTCAAGATCTCTCCAAAAGCTTTCAACGAAGCACTCAAGATCGCGTACAATGAATTTGTATTAATGTGAACCAAGGGCACGGTGGTTATGTGGAGTAGGGGGTTTAGGTAGGCTATTTGACAAGCGATTAGCGGGGTGAAGAAGTCGATCTCGACGCCAGTGACGGTCACGGGGCTGAATCTCGCCGGATGCGGCTGGACAAGGTTGAACGGCAGGGGGGTGACGCCGACTGGTGTTGATAGGCGAGCTCTCCTGCAACACGAACAACTCGTCAGAAGGGCTGGGTTGGGGGTTCAACCCTTAGCCCCTCCGATGCCTAAGTCAGTGATAGGGCTTAAAATGGGGGGCTGGTCACGCCGGTCGGACTAACGGTGTGTCGATCGCGCGTGGCGAGCTATAGGTGGGAGAACAAAGATATGGAAGACCTTTGCACTCGTGTGTGAATAGTTGAATGAGAGAGAATTCTGCAGCATCCCCTTCTCCGTAAGAGGAGAAGGGGTATTTATACCTGACGGGTGATGACTAGGCGTGCTGAGCTGGCTCGGGTGTCGGCGGAGGCTTCGGGCAAGGACGCCGGGAACAGGAGTCTCTGACCTGCCTTTGTCAGGCGGCGCAACGGCCCAGGGGTGCTTTTGTCGGGATGTCAGAGCCGAAAGTGAAAGCGTTATCTGTCAGGTGGCTCTTCCGTCAGGGGGTGCTTTGTCGGATGGTCGGGTGACGTATGTGTCAGGTGTCCTTATCCTAAGGTTGTTTGTCGTTAGCGTCGGACTAAGAGTCGGCCAGCTGCGGTGGTCCGCCTCGGCCGGCTGCGGGGGTCGGCCCCGGCCGGTTCGGGGAGCGCTGCAAGGCGCGCCTGTCTCCATGATGCCCCGGATTTTCGGGGCGGCGGCCCTTTTGTGTAAAGGTGAGTTAATGGGGTATGTTAACGGATCCGGGCGGGAGTCGGGCTCATACGATCTTTAGGTCGTAACAATTGCCCCCGGCATTCGAGTGCGAGGCGGAAGCCCGGTTCGTCTCGGATGGCGTAACATTATCCTTTAACCGGACTCGGGCTTGGGTCCAAGCTCAGGGTTGGATGCGCTGCTTCCGCGGAGTATTGCCCGCTGTTGCGGGATCGCGAGGTCTCATCCCGTGTGGGAACCAAGTGGGGCGTTGCCTCATAACGGCGCGCCGCTTTATGTGGCGGCTGGGTCGGATTTTGGGGGAGCCCGACTTTTTGAGAAGGTTGTGGTTTTTGCTGAGATGTGTTTACCGGACATGTTTGTGATTTTCGCGGGATTTCCACCGCACTGTGCCCGGTGGACCTCCCAGCTGTTGTGCTCTTGGGCTCAGGGAAGGCGTCCATATGGAGGAATATTATTCATCAATCTTTACAGGAGATTTAGGTGATATTTACAGTGATAGCGCATGTGTGACCCAGCCTATGGTCGGGATGGGCGGTGGTTTATACTCGTCGCCCGCTATATCGGGGTGGGTAGATCCCTGTTGCCGGGCGGTCTTCCCTTTTACTGACCGCCTAGTTCCTTCTGCTTCGTTGTCCGGGGAGGGGCCGACGCGCCGTGAACCACCATTTGGTTTAATCAGGGATGAAGTCCCGTGGTGGTTCCCCCTTCCGGGGGGCTGACCCTCGCTTGTCGGGTGGGGCTTCTTCCTTTCCCTTTCCTCGCTTCCTCGCGATCTGCCTTGCCGCCGCCGCGCTGGAGAGTTCATCGCTAGGAATCCTGCGCACCGAGGGGGAACCCCCGGGAGGTTGAGGACGAGGTGGCGGTGGCGGCGCCGAGGGGGACGGCGTTAATTGGGGTGTTGCGGCACGCGAGCGGCCGTCTGAACCTGCCTTTTGATACAGTAACAAGCAGGAGGCGAGCTGGCGGGCGGGGCCTTCCGCGTGTAAGGGGAATATCCGGATGGAGGTGGCGGGGCCGTGGCGCCCATCATCGGGGGAAGCGAAGTTCGTCGGTGGTTATCGGCTTTTTTTGTAGCTCGGTGGGGCGTTTAGGGCCGCTTTATGCCCGGAGTGAGGGGAGAGGAATCCCGTCTTTCTCCTTTACCCTGACCTCTGGAGGGGGGTATTTATAGCGAGGTGTAGCGGAAGGGTTTCTCTTGAGTAATGCGGGGGGGTTAGCGTTTCTAAGGGGCTCCGCGGAGTCACGTGCTTTGGGAATCGCTTATCCCCGGAGGTCTCTGGCACTCTGGCCTCTCGGGGATCGTGTTACTGCTGACGGCGCGTCGACCGAGCGGCCTTTCGTTATGTTGGGTCGCATCGCGGTCCTGTTCTGACGAGACAGGGCATTGCCTTTTCAGGACTGGGCGCCTACTTCGCGGCCTCTGCCTCGGGACCCGGGTCATGTTGTTTTGGCATCTTGCGGAAGTTCATGTTGTTTTGGCATCTTGCGGAAGTTACGCAATTACCTATCATGCCCCCAACATTCCCGTGTCCGAGATCGCGAGGTCTGGGGGAAGGGGATGTTGTTGGCTTGTGTTGCTTTTAGGCGGGGTGGGGGGTCGGCGGAGTGGCTAGGGGCGATTCCCACTATTCAACCACGGGTCGACCCTGTTACATGGGGCGGGTTCCAGCGCCCCTCTTTCCCCCTGGAGGGAAAGGTGTCGCGGACTTTTGGTGAGCGGGGGGTCGCGCTGTAGGCGTAGATTTCCCGGAGGTCCTATGCCAGTTAGGAGGGGTAGTGCGGTGCTAACCCCGAGCGTTGCGGGGGATAGCCAGTCGCTATGGTGTTCTCCGAAAAATCTGAGCGAATAAAGAAGTACATTTTTATTTAGGTTTGTAAAGGCTGATCTACAGCTTGTACAGGAGTTCTTAGTTTATCGCCCGTTGCGGGGTCTGATCCGGCTGGGGGGGGCCATAGAGTTGTCCTCGCCCGTGGTTTAATGACCTCCGGATCGGGATGTCGGTGTGGGCTGGGTGGGCCCTTCGTAACTTGAATTGAGCTCGGCGTGGAGGAGAATGGCCGCCTTCCATGCTGAAGTGTTGCAAGGTCTCTTTGGCGATCGTGCCACCTCACCTCCGTTGCTTCGTCGTCTCTTTCCGCGGAAAGGGTTTTCCTCGGTCCGGAAGAGGCGCCGAGGGGGGGAAGCCGCCTTGCTGCGGCTTGCTCCTTGGGGAGGTTCCTGAGCATAGGGCCGTCCCCCGCCGCCCCGTGTCTTGCCGCTTCGGTTTGAGAGTGGCGCTCGGCGTCCGGTTGTGCCGGGGCGAGCTGACACGCCATGACTCGCCGTTTGGGCTTGTCGGGGATGCAGCCTTGCCGAGGTCCTCGGCCGGAGGTCGAGGGCGAGGAGGTACTGGCCGGCCAGCGCAGGGGACTCTCGCCTGCCCAGATTACTTTGAACGGATGCCATTCTTTCTCCGCCTCGTCCCCGTTTATGGGACGGAGGCGTGAAAGGTGGATTTCCCGTGTGTAAGCGGAATATCTGGATAGCAATCCGTTTGTAAGCGGAATATCCAGTTAGTGGTGCTGGGGATATAGGCACCGCCGCTCTGGGCGGCGGGAACCATTGATGGCCGGTGACCTCTCTTTTGTTAGGGCGGTGTATCTCAGCCCTTTTCCCGGAGGGTGGGGGGATCAAGTGGCGGTTTTTCATGTCTGTTGGCTTTTTCTCTTCGGGGGGGGGGGGGGGGGGGGGGGGGGGGGTGGGGGGGGGGGGGGATGGCCTCTTTATAGGTAGATCTTGTTGACGGTTTCTTCCTTATTTATTGCGCTGAGCTGGCATTATTAATGGGCTCCTCGAATTCACGCCTGTGGGAAACCGCCTTGGCCAGGTGGCTCTTGCGTGTCCTCTTTTCGAGCGCATCATTAATGGTGGCGTGTTTCGTGAGCGTCTTTTCGCTTCTTCGAGTCCCATCGGGGCCGTCGACTCGGGAACTGATGTCATTTTGTCCCGGTTCGCGTGCCCCTGTTTTCTTTTGTTTTTCCGAGTCAGGGGCACGTGACCCCCCTCGGGTTGGCCCTGCCCCAGGGGTCTGGAGGGGGGGGAGCGGGCGCGTAGCCCGGCCCGTGCCCTTCTCTGGTTTGGGTGGCTAGGGTTGGCCCTGCCCCAGAGGTCTAGAGGGGGGGGAGCGGGCGCGTAGCCCGGCCCGTGCCCTTCTCTGGTTTGGGTGGCTAGGGTTGGCCCTGCCCCAGAGGTCTGGAGGGGGGGGAGCGGGCGCGTAGCCCGGCCCGTGCCCTTCTCTGGTTTGGGTGGCTAGGGTTGGCCCTGCCCCAGAGGTCTGGAGGGGGGGAGCGGGCACGTAGCCTGGCCCGTGCCCTTCTCTGGTTTGGGTGGCTAGGGTCGGCCCTGCCCCAGAGGTCTGGAGGGGGGGAGCGGGCACGTAGCCCGGCCCGTGACCACCTCTGGTTTGGGTGGCTAGGGTTGGCCCTGCCCCAGAGGTCTTGTGGGGGGGAGCGGGCGCGTAGCCCGGCCCGTGCCCTGCTCTGGTTTGGGTGGCTAGGGTTGGCCCTGCCCCAGAGGTCTGGAGGGGGGGGAGCGGGCGCGTAGCCCGGCCCGTGCCCTTCTCTGGTTTGGGTGGCTAGGGTTGGCCCTGCCCCAGAGGTCTGGAGGGGGGGAGCGGGCGCGTAGCCCGGCCCGTGCCCACCTCTGGTTTGGGTGGCTAGGGTTGGCCCTGCCCCAGAGGTCTGGAGGGGGGGGGGGGGAGCGGGCGCGTAGCCCGGCCCGTGCCCTTCTCTGGTTTGGGTGGCTAGGGTTGGCCCTGCCCCAGAGGTCTGGAGGGGGGGGGGAGCGGGCGCGTAGCCCGGCCCGTGCCCTTCTCTGGTTTGGGTGGCTAGGGTTGGCCCTGCCCCAGAGGTCTGGAGGGGGGGGAGCGGGCGCGTAGCCCGGCCCGTGCCCTTCTCTGGTTTGGGTGGCTAGGGTTGGCCCTGCCCCAGAGGTCTGGAGGGGGGGAGCGGGCGCGTAGCCCGGCCCGTGCCCACCTCTGGTTTGGGTGGCTAGGGTTGGCCCTGCCCCAGAGGTCTTATGGGGGGGAGCGGGCGCGTAGCCCGGCCCGTGCCCTGCTCTGGTTTGGGTGGCTAGGGTTGGCCCTGCCCCAGAGGTCTGGATGGGGGGAGCGGGCGCGTAGCCCGGCCCGTGCCCTGCTCTGGTTTGGGTGGCTAGGGTTGGCCCTGCCCCAGAAGTCTGGAGGGGGGGAGCGGGCGCGTAGCCCGGCCCGTGCCCTTCTCTGGTTTGGGTGGCTAGGGTTGGCCCTGCCCCAGAGGTCTGGAGGGGGGGAGCGGGCGCGTAGCCCGGCCCGTGCCCTTCTCTGGTTTGGGTGGCTAGGGTTGGCCCTGCCCCAGAGGTCTGGAGGGGGGGAGCGGGCGCGTAGCCCGGCCCGTGCCCTTCTCTGGTTTGGGTGGCTAGGGTTGGCCCTGCCCCAGAGGTCTGGAGGGGGGAGCGGGCGCGTAGCCCGGCCCGTGCCCTTCTCTGGTTTGGGTGGCTAGGGTTGGCCCTGCCCCAGAGGTCTGGAGGGGGGGGAGCGGGCGCGTAGCCCGGCCCGTGGCCTTCTCTGGTTTGGGTGGCTAGGGTTGGCCCTGCCCCAGAGGTCTGGAGGGGGGTAGCGGGCGCGTAGCCCGGCCCGTGGCCTTCTCTGGTTTGGGTGGCTAGGGTTGGCCCTGCCCCAGAGGTCTGGAGGGGGGGAGCGGGCGCGTAGCCCGGCCCGTGCCCACCTCTGGTTTGGGTGGCTAGGGTTGGCCCTGCCCCAGAGGTCTTGTGGGGGGGAGCGGGCGCGTAGCCCGGCCCGTGCCCTGCTCTGGTTTGGGTGGCTAGGGTTGGCCCTGCCCCAGAGGTCTGGAGGGGGGGAGCGGGTGCGTAGCCCGGCCCGTGCCCTTCTCTGGTTTGGGTGGCTAGGGTTGGCCCTGCCCCAGAGGTCTGGAGGGGGGGAGCGGGCGCGTAGCCCGGCCCGTGCCCTTCTCTGGTTTGGGTGGCTAGGGTTGGCCCTGCCCCAGAGGTTCGGAGTTTTAGCGAACTGCAAAATTTGTGTAGGAACAACCAGGTTGGGAAAAACGTGTAGATGTGTATATTGCGCGAAAAAAGAGAAACTCACAACTATTGGTAGAATTTCAGCAGATGTTTCGCGTTCCAAGGGTGGGCCAGCTCGCTCCCTTCGGGGGTGGCAAGGATGTAGGTGGCCGGTCCGACAATGTCGATGACCGTGTAAGGCCCCTCCCATTTGGTGGCCAGCTTTCCCCGCTGCGCAGTCTCGGGGCGGAAGGTGGCGTCGCGGAGGACCAAATCGCCGATCTTGAAAGTCCGCGGTTTCACCCGGGAGTCGTAGTATCGGGCCATCCTCTGGCTGTGTTTGACGAGGCCGGTCAGGGCCCTGTCCCGGACCTCGTCTATCAGCTCAAGACTGAGGCCGAGCCCTTCTCCATTGATCTCTTCGTCGAAGAGTTTTAGCCGGAGCGTCTCTTCGCCGATTTCCACAGGTACAACCGCCTCCGATCCGTACGCTAGCATGAAGGGACTTTCTCCAGTCGAGACCATAGGATCCCTGGTAGCTCATCGACCCATGCTCCCAGGGCGGCGTCCACCTTCTTCTTCATCGGGTTCAAGATACATTTATTCGCGGCCTCCGCCATTCCGTTGCACTGTGGGTGGGCGACTGATGCGAATTGGAGTTTTATCCCCCAGCCCGAGCAGAAGTCGCGGAAGCCCTCACAGTCGAACTGCTTTCCGTTATCCGTGACTATGGAACGGGGAATCCCGAAGCGGCATATGATGGATTGCCAGATGAAGCCCTTCATGTCCGTCCACGTGATCCGCGCCAGCGGCTCTGCTTCGACCCACTTTGTGAAATAATCCACGGCGACGACTAGATACTTCCTTCCCCCGGAGGCCTTTGGGAAGGGCCCCAGGATGTCGAGTCCCCACTTGGCGAACGGGACCGGGCTCAAGATGGGCATCAGGTTGGCCGGAGGTGCAGTTGTCCGCCGGCAGAATTTCTGGCATGCCTCGCACCTTTTGACGTATTGTACAGCATCCCGGATCATCGTCGGCCAGTAGTACCCTTGGCGCATTATCTTGTGGGCAATGGTGCGCCCGCCGTGGTGGTTTCCGCAGAAGCCTTCGTGCACCTCGCGGATGACCTGCTCGGCCCGTTCCGGTCCCAAGCACTTCAGGTAGGGCAGGACGTCGAAATTGGCGCGGCGGCGGCGGTACATCACTCCGTCGAGGAGCACGAACGTCAGAGCCCGTCTCTCCACCTGCTTAGCCAGCAACCGCTCCTCGGGTAGCTCACCTGTCTCTAAATACTTCACAATGGGGGTCATCCAGGACGTCATCGTGCCCGTGCACATCAGTTCCCCTTCATTGATGGAGGGTGTCGACAGGCTTTCGACGTAGATTGCTTTCCCGATCTTGGCCGCTGAGGAGGAAGCCAGCTTAGACAGGGCGTCTGCCTGGAGGTTGTTGGAGCGAGGCAGGTGTTGCACGTCCGCTTTCTTGAACTTGCGGAGTTCGACCTGGATGCGACTCAGGTACCGCTTCATGGTTTCCTCTCGGGCCTCGAAGCCCCCCAGGATCTGTTGGATGACGAGACGGGAGTCACTCAGGAGCAACACGTTCGTCGCCCCGACCGCCCGGGCGAGTCTTAACCCGTTAACCGCGGCTTCGTACTCCGCGACATTGTTGGTGGCCGGGAAGTCGAAGCGTAGGGCGTATTCCAACGAACACCCGTCTGGAGTCTGAATGACGATTCCCGCTCCTGTTCCGGAGCCCGTCGCGGAGCCGTCGACGTGGATGGTCCATAATTCGCCTGCCGTCGTCGGGGAGGGCGCTGAGGGTTCGCCCGCCTCGATCCTCTGGGGGGACGTGGGCGCCGACGGTTGCTCTATCTGGTCTCCCGGCGGGATTTCCGTGGTGCATTCCACCACGAAGTCGGCCAGCGCCTGACCCTTAATCGCCGTCCGGGCTTTGTACGTTATGTCGAACTCGCTGAGCTCGACGCTCCAGTTGAGCATCCTCCCTGACCGTTCCAGCCTTTTCAGGTTCTTTTCGAGGGGCATGCTGGTGTGGACGGTTATGGGGTGGGCCTGGAAATAGGGTCGGAGCTTTCGAGCCGTGGTGATTAGGCAGTAGGCGGCTTTTTCGATGGGGCTGTAACGAGTCTCCGCATCCCGGAGTATCCGACTGGCATAGTAAACAGGGCGTTGCACCCCTCCTTCCTCCTTGATTAGGACGGAGCTAACCGCCTCCTCGGTGGTCGCCAGGTACAACCCCAGGGGTTCACCTTCCTCCGGTCGTGCGAGGAGCGGTGGGCCTTGTAGGTATGCTTTCAGCTCCGCGAACGCCCGCGTGCAGTCGTCGTCCCACGGGATCACCTTCCTCTTGTCTTTAGCTTCGCCAAAGGCCGTGCGTAAGACCCTGAAGAAGGGGAGCGACTTCTCCGCCGATTTCGACAGGAATCGTCCCAGAGCAGCAATCCGGCCGTTCAGTCGCTGCAAGTTCCGGATCGTCCGGGGCTCCGTCATACCGGTGACGGCCGTCACCTTGTCGGGGTTCGCCTCGATCCCCCGCTTTGTTATCATAAAGCCCAGGAATTTTCCCGATTGCACGCCAAAGATGCATTTCGCGGGGTTTAGTCTCAGGTTGTATCGGCGGACCCTCTGGAAGGTCTCCTGCAAGTCGTTGAGGTGGTCGAGGGCCCTTCCACTCTTCACCAGCATGTCGTCGATGTAGACCTCCAAATTTCGCCCTACCTGAGGGCCGAAAATCCGGTCAACCATCCGTTGATAAGTCGCCCGGCGTTCTTCAGCCCAAAGGGCATCTTGGTGTAACAGAAGGTGCCTTTATCGGTGACGAAGGACGTCTTCTCCTCATCCTCCTCTGCCATCGGTATTTGGTTGTACCCCGAGAAGGCGTCCATAAAGCTCAACAACTCATAACCGGACGCCTGGTCCACCAAGTGGTCGATCCTGGGCAGAGGGAAGCTGTCCTTCGGGCAAGCCTTGTTGAGGTCGGTGAAGTCAACGCACATGCGCCACTTCCCGCTGGGCTTCTTCACTAGAACGACGTTGGCGAGCCAGTCGGGGTAGTCCACCGGCCGAACGAACTTGGCTTCGAGGAGCCGCTCTACTTCTTCCTCGGCTGCCCTCTTCTTTTCGCCCCCCGCACTCCTCTTCTTCTGTCGAACAGGCCGGGCCTCTGGGTCCGCATTCAACATGTGGGAGATTACCGCCGGGTCCACCCCGGGCATGTCGGCTGGTGACCATGCGAATATGTCCGCGTTCTCCCGGAGCAGAGTGACGAGGGCCGCCCTCAAGGCGGAGGGGAGTTTCGTCCCGATGGAGACGACTCTCCCCTCGTCCGAGGTTATTGGGACCTCCTCTACTTCCTCGGCCGGGGTCGGCCGCTGGTCGCAGAAGTCCTCCCTTTCGTCGGGGACGAGTGGCGCCAGTGTCCACCTGGGGCCCCCAGGCGGGGACGGCCCACGGCTGTGGTCTTGGGGCATCCCTCGACCCCCCCGCACCTGTCCCACCCCCCGCAGGGTCCGGAACTTCATCGTCTGATGTTGCAGGCTGGGGAGCGCCTCGATGGCCGTCATATATGGGCGTCCAATGATTCCGTTATACACCGACGCGATGTCAACGATGACGAAAAGCGTTTCCTTGGTGACGATCCTCGGCTCCTCCCCCAGTGTCATGGGCAAGGTGATCGTTCCTTCGGTAGGGATCTCATGGCCGGTGAAGCTGGCCACAGGGCCCACGCAAGGCTCTAGGTCTGCGCGCCCCCACCCCATCCTTTCGACCGTTGACAGGAACAGGATGTCGCAGGAGCTTCCGGTGTCAATCAGGAGCCGGCCGACGTCAACTGCCCCGACCCGAGCCTCGATGACGAGAGCGTCGTGGTACTGGCTCCGCGTCTCCTGCCAGTCTTCCTCGGTAAAGGTGATGGGGGGTCGGTGTGTCCTTCTTCGCTTCGGTCGGTGGCCGGCGGCTGCCGTCATCACCTGTCGGGCCCCGGCCTCCAGGATGGAGGGCGCCCGCCCCGCCGAGGAAGGGCCTCCGGTTATCATCTCAATACGCATGACCGCCCTTGGGGGGCGTGACTCCTCCTTATCGCGGTTCGCCGGGGGTTCCCGTCCCCCTTCCTCTGGGGGGGGCTCTCTCTTCTGCCGCCACCCGCCTTCCCGCGACAAAGTTCCCCAGGTGACCCGCTTGGATCAGCCGCTCGATTTCTCTCTTAAGGGAGTAACAATGGTCGGTGTCGTGACCGTGGTCCCGGTGATATCGGCAGTATCTCCGGGGGTCCCGCCTCGCCGGGTCCGTCCTCATCTCCCGGGGAGGCTCCGGCAGTAAACCGGCTCTCGTCGCCGCGGCCAGCACCTCCATCATGGGGGCGTTGAGTCGCGTGTAATGCACCGGCGGGGGGTCTTCTGGTCTTGGGATGACTCCGGGGGGCCTCCGTGCCAGAGCGAACTCGCGAGCCGGGCTGAGGCGATCTAGCGGGCGGGGCTCGGGTGGCTCCTGCCGTAGTAGGGCCATCTGATTGCGGCCTCGCCCCCTCTCCTCCTGCCTCGGCCGAGGGTGCGGCCGGGGCCCATCCGCGGGTGGTTTCGCCTGGGGGAATACAACCTTTGCACCCAAAGTCTCCTCCGCCAACGCGTGCCTCTCCGCCATTGCTACCAACGCTTCATAGTCGGTCGGTGGATCCCGGAGCAGGGATTTGTGGAGGCTCCGAGTCCGCAGCCCCGTCTTGAAGGCCAGCATAAGCACCTCGTCGCCGCATGTCACCACCGCCCGTCTCTCCTCCTGAAAGCGGCGGAGGTATCTTCCCGTTCCCTCCCCCTCCCTTTGGACTATCGTGCTGAGATAGTCTAAGGGCTTCTTTTTTGTTCGCCCAGCCCGGAACTCTTGGCAGAACTTATGGGATAGTTCGCCAAAGCTCCCTACGGACCTCGCGGGCAAGGCAAAGTACCAGTCCAGAGCGGTGTCCCTCAGGCTTTGGGAGAAATGTCGGCAAAGGAACGCCTCATCCACGTCCTGGGCTTCCATCGCCCCCCGGTACTGTTGCACGTGTGTGAGGGGGTCGCCCCTCCCATTGTATGTGGCCAAGTGAGGGGGTTTGAACCTTACGGGCCTGGGGGCAGAAGTGATCCACCGGGCGAGTGGCGTGGCCTCCTCCGGGTAGGTCGGGCGATCCGGCGCATCCCCCCTCCGCCACTCGGGGGTCGGGCTTCGGTCGCGCCTCGGCCGCCGACGGTCCTCCGTCCCCGGCGAGTAGCCCGACGGTCTCCGGGCGGGGCTCCTTCCTTGGGCCGAGGATTCGACGGGTTGCGGGCTACGGTCCTCCCAGCGCCCACGCCTCCTGGCCAGCTCTCCTCGGGCCTCCATCCGTTCTTGATTCTCCCGAAGGAGTCTTTCACGCTCGGCGGTGAGGAAGCGTAGTTGCCGACAAACGGCTTCCTCGCGCAGGGTATCGGAGGGGGGGTGTTGGTGATGGGGGCCACCCCCTCCAGGCGGGGACCTGTTCAGCATCGGGTCCCGCCCGTTCCCAGGCCGCCGGGCCGTCGTCGCCTCGTCCAGGAGTTCTCGGTTGCTCCTGTTCTCCATCCTCAGCCTCTCGCGCTCCGCGATGATGAAGCGAAGCTGGCGGCGGGCGGCCTCCTCTTCCTGGTAAGCCTTCCGGGTGGTCTCGGCCGCCTCGTCCAGACGCCTCTGCGCGGCGGCCGCCTCCCCCAGGCGCCTCCACCGCTGCGCGACTTCTACCTCCTCTTCCAGGAGCCTTTGCTGGGCCGCGATCTCCTCAGCGAGCCCCCTATGCTCCCCCTCCTCCTCGAACTGAGGGTGAAGGTTTCGCCTCACGTTCAGGGGCTCTGAGGGGCCGGGCGGAGGTCCCGTTCCAGCCGTCTGACAGCCTCCCCTGGCCTGAGCAACGGCCTCGAAGCTCTTCAGGACGGCGGGGACTGAAGTGTGTTCGATCTCGGAGCCCATCCCCAGAAGGGGGTCGGACGCCGGGGTGATTTGTAGGGAGAGCGGTTCCTGTCCCACGGGATCTTTGCCGTGGTCCGGGTTCCGCGAGATCGGTATGGGATCTAACATGGGTGTGACCCTTCGTTCCCACAGACGGCGCCAATTGTTACGAGGTGGAACTCGCGTACAATGAATTTGTATTAATGGGAACCAAGGGCACGGTGGTTATGTGGAGTAGGGGGTTTAGGTAGGCTATTTGACAAGCGATTAGTGGGGTGAAGAAGTCGATCTCGACGCTAGTGACGGTCGCGGGGCTGAATCTCGCCGGATGCGGCTGGACAAGGTTGAACGGCAGGGGGGTGACGCCGACTGGTGTTGATAGGCGAGCTCTCCTGCAACACGAACAACTCGTCAGAAGGGCTGGGTTGGGGGTTCAACCCTTAGCCCCTCCGATGCCTAAGTCAGTGATAGGGCTTAAAATGGGGGGCTGGTCACGCCGGTCGGACTAACGGTGTGTCGACCGCGCGTGGCGAGCTATAGGTGGGAGAACAAAGATATGGAAGACCTTTGCACTCGTGTGTGAATAGTTGAATGAGAGAGAATTCTGCAGCATCCCCTTCTCCGTAAGAGGAGAAGGGGTATTTATACCTGACGGGTGATGACTAGGCGTGCTGAGCTGGCTCGGGTGTCGGCGGAGGCTTCGGGCAAGGACGCCGGGAACAGGAGTCTCCGACCTGCCTTTGTCAGGCGGCGCAACGGCCCAGGGGTGCTTTTGTCGGGATGTCAGAGCCGAAAGTGAAAGCGTTATCTGTCAGGTGGCTCTTCCGTCAGGGGGTGCTTTGTCGGATGGTCGGGTGACGTATGTGTCAGGTGTCCTTATCCTAAGGTTGTTTGTCGTTAGCGTCGGACTAAGAGTCGGCCAGCTGCGGTGGTCCGCCTCGGCCGGCTGCTGGGGTCGGCCCCGGCCGGTTCGGGGAGCGCTGCAAGGCGCGCCTGTCTCCATGATGCCCCGGATTTCCGGGGCGGCGGCCCTTTTGTGTAAAGGTGAGTTAATGGGGTATGTTAACGGATCCGGGCGGGAGTCGGGCTCATACGATCTTTAGGTCGTAACAAAACACAAATCTTCTTTCTTCACAACGAAGAAGAAGCACTCAAGATCTCTCCAAAAGCTTTTAACGAAGCACTCAAGATCTCTCCAAAAGCTTTCAACATTCTCTCAAGGTTGCTCTCAACAATGGAGGCTCAAAGATCTTCAATTTGTTCTCCTTAAGAAACCCTCGCCTAAACACTCCTTATGTAGCCTAGGACACAATAGGCGTTCTAATAGAAGATGAAGTCATGTTTGACTAGAAATCCGAGTCTAACGGAATTCAATCCAATGACAGCTCTACTTCAAATAGGATATTGTATCTTATAGTTGGCCCCTTCAGTGCTGTTAAACTCCTAGTTGAGGACCGAGCTGACGAAGTGCCGAGCCGAGTTATCCGAAGCTCGTATTGTAGAGTTGCTGACATATGAGCCCGATCTTCCAAATTGAGAATTCATGCAATATAGAAGTCCATTAGCTTGACATTCCAGTATCTGACTTGTGCATAATCAGATAGGCAGGATCCAGGCACAGGCGAGCTAGCCCTGCATAAGATAGCTCATCTGTTCATCTCCAATGCTTCTTCAGTACCTCAATCGAGCCAACTTTCACAATTTGCACTCACATGCACGAGCAGAATTGTTAACCATATTCCCATGCGAGTAGGATGTGTGGTCTAAATTGGTTAAAGCCATTGTCCAAGAAAAGGGACCTGGATTTGAATCAATTCGAACAGAACCAGTTACATCATGCCAAATCTAGTTGAACTGAATTCGGTTTAGTGCAGCAATTCGTCTTGACGATAATAGGAGACATCATTAGAGAGAGTTGACCTCGGATCTAACTTGTCTATGAAAAATCAAAAATCCTAAATCGAATTCATTGTGAAGTTTCAAAAAGAATTATGAAGCAATTTGCAAGAGGAAGATACCAAGGTTTTCAAAGTTCTAGGCTATATATGATCGTGGAAATGAAGCAAGGTATCGATGAGGAGGACAATACCATTGACATAAGATGCGATAGGAAATGTAAATAATATGGAAACTCAAATAATGGTTAATCCTTGTATATTTGTATTTCTAAGACAAGCCGACATGGCCTGATAAAAGAGGGCTAGCAAGATCAGAATGACAAAACGTGATGGGATGTGCAACCAGTCATCATCAAGTCCGAGTCTATTCTCGAAACATAAGCACATGAGGAAGCATAGGCCTTTATGGGACACTCTATAGATACATATGCACCCTCATTTCCATGTCGGGTTGCAGCGATAGTATCCTTTATTGCTGAGTTCATGTGGCTATAAAATGCCAAGCATGGAAGATTTCATGAATATATTTCTTCTGTATCCTCGTAAGATTTATTGTGGGGGCAATTCGGGATACTGACTGTTTGGGTCCGGATGCAAACTTTGTTTTATTCGTGTATCTTTATACAATGGCATAATAAGTTGATACAGTTAATACTTAATAATATGATAACAGTTATATGTAATGTTAAAAAACAGCAAGTGATGCAGTTATTTACGTGCGATGTTATTATATGCTATATTTAACGACTTGCCGTGCGCGTAGATTGATCGATGATGGAAGGGAACAGTGGGAATATTTGCATCACTTTCTCGGTCTCAAGAAACCATGTTGCATGAGCTTCCATCTCAATGCTTTTTCTTGTCTCAATAATTAGACTTCATGCACGAGAGGAGATTTGTGCGGTTAGCTGCTTCTGCCAGCAAATTTCTGTTGTTTAAGAGCTATTATTGGCTGCAGTTAGCAGTTTACGAAGAAATTAAGTAGTTGGAGAACTAGTTAAGACCTACCCTACATTTTGCCTGGTAAGATCACATGCATGGTGATCTTATTATGTTTTATTTTAGTTATTCCCGCTGACCTGATGGAGATAATTGTGCAAGCTACGTATTCTGTACCTGTAGACACATCCCAGTCTTCTCTCACAACTCTATGTTTCTCCTTGTTGAAGTATTTTCAAGTTTCAAGTTTGTTATATTATAAAGCAATACCGTAGATGGCCAAATAATTTTATTTTTTATTGATATCAATAGTGTTACCGCTATAAATCTGCACATGCAAGCGATGAAGGGATTTGTGAACACCAAATGTTTGAGTCGGCAGCTAACAAATTGTAGCACCTAGAAGACCAAGTAATACACAAGAGTTGCTGCATATTCCTTTATTAGATCTCTTGGCATAAGATGCCTCCATAGTAGCTTAAAAGAGGAATTACCAAGAATGGAACAATGAATGGGAACACACCCATATTAAATTTTTCTAAACAATAAAAAACTTTCATCAAAATTAGACATGCCTGTCGGCTTCTCGACCAATCCGATATCTTGACCAAGTTGGGTCAAGACAGCCCAGACTTCGCATCTTCAAATGCAAAAGTTGATTTTTCCAACAAACTTCTCAATTTCGAACTTCGTGTTGGACACGATAGTCTGAGCCGCTGGAGCATGTCATCCGAAAGTCGACGCATTTGAGGAACTGTCATCGCCGTAGTTGCTCATCTTCGCCGCATACGTTGATCTCCGGAACTGCTTAGCTTTATACCAGTTTGTTGTGCGCGAGCGCGGAAGAGTAGGACTGTCGGACAATCGAGACGAGGATGAGCAACAAACAATTAGATGGAGCACTATGAAAGATAACAACTTTAGGCTGTCGGTCGTCCAAAGGAACCCCACTGAGCTTTATTACAAAAGGAAAGAACGAATACAAATCTTTTCTCTTCTCAACGAAGATGAAGCACCCAAATTCTCTCCAAAAGCTCTCAACAATGTCTCTCAAAATTGGCTCTCACAAAGGCTGCTCAAAGTTCTCTCTATGTGTCCCTCCCTTCAAACCCTCGTCATATATATAGTTCTAGGGTACACAAGGTGTCCTTATTGAAAAAAGATACGAATTTCGACTTTAATGGAATTCCAAACCTATAGCAACTCTACTACGAATATGGTGTCGTGCCCTATAGTGGGCCCCCCTCCGTACTGCCGAGCTTCCCACCGAAGACCGAACAAATGAGGTGTCGATCCGAGCTATCCGAGTTACCCGGAGCTCGAACAGAGTTGGTAATTCATGAGCCGCCGAACCTCCGAACCGAGAATCTGATACACTGTCGAAGTCCAATAACTCGGCATCCTCGTATCTGACTTGTGCAGAGTCAGATAGGTCGGATCCAAGCACAGTTGAGCTAGCTCTACAAAAAATAGCCCGGCCGCCGAACTACTACTTCTTCAGTACCTCAATCGAGCCGACTTTCACAATTGGTGCAGGTGAGATGATCCAAATCTCAAAATATTCTTTACCTAACCTTGGGTTTAAATGATGTTAACCCCACTAAATTAGGGGGTTACGAACCTAACTAGCCCCTTTGGACATCTTAACTGGTGTTAACACCATCACACATATTTTACTCGCATTAATTTCTTGACATGCTTAGCATGTTGTATGCCATAACCAAGTAGCCAAGCAAAACAGGAAAGGCATGCGCATCAAACCAATAGCATTGATCGTAGATTCATATGGATATCGATCACAGGAGTAACTCATGGATGTTCAATCATCCCAAGCTGACCTCACTTGACCTCTATTGACCCAACAAGGAAACAGTGAACACATGCAGTGACTGAAAATTAAATGTGATCCAGTTTGAACTCGAGGTTACCAACAAAAGCTTCACTATTTCATCTGCTATTATTTATGCGGACCACGTGAAAGCGTGAAGGCAGGGGAGGCAACCAAAACTCGAAAGGATTTGAAATTTGAGATGATTGGGGCGCCGATTCCGGCATCTGACTGCAGCAGCAGCAGAATCTTGGCGCCAGAGGCAGAGGATGATTTTTCAGTTGGTCGGATATCGCACCATTGCCCCATGTGGCACGTGAACTCTCTCGCTTCCTTTGCTTACCGATCCAAACCCAATTATCTCTCCCTTAAGCTAGCTAAGCCCCAACTAAAATATCATATCCACGTGAGCTGTTTCTATCTTCACCAATGCAAACTTTAATGAGTATCCAAATGAAGTGCCCATAACATTTCTGTTTGATCACACAAGCGCCTCACTGGTTATCTTAGCTAATTAAAGATAAGAGATGATTAGCACTTTGCCTAATGCGCACCATCTTTTCTCTTGATCACATCACAGTTGTGACCAGCTGTGTCATGGCCTCTCTTTGCTCTATCATATTCATGCATGTTCACATGCTCCTGCCCATGACTCGTTGATGGAGTAGAGAGAGGGGGTTGAAATTGCTGTCCCCTTGAGCTAACTTCCAAACTTCGTCCAGTCCATTACAAATGGTTGGATGGCTAGATTCATTCACTGGATATAGCTGTCCTATGATCTTTTTATTTATAATATTCAAGGGGAGCGTGGTCCACAGAGAACAGTGAACATTAAACTAAACAATCCTCTCAATGCCTACTTAAACCCCCTTGAGACCATCCCCTGTTCCTCACAACTTCACCTTGAAACAACAATGGCTCCTCCGTCTTCTTCGTCCATGTATCTCTCTGCTGCGTGCCTGTGTTTCTTGGGTCTTTGCATTGTGAGCACCATGGCTGCTCCTCCCAAGCAACCTATAAATGTCCCATTCCAGAAGAACTATGTACCAACTTGGTCTTTTGACCACATCAAGTATTACAATGGGGGCAATGAGATCCAGCTCCATCTTGATAAATACACGGGTAGACATATTTTCTTGTTGTTTAGTTTTGAATGTGATAATTTCACTAACTAATGTTGTTTGATGTAGGAACTGGGTTCCAGTCCAGAGGCTCCTACTTGTTTGGCCATTTCAGCATGCAGATCAAGATGGTTCCTGGGGACTCTGCAGGGACTGTCACTGCCTTCTATGTGAGTGATCAGTTTGTTGTATTTTCTTGCTTGAATCAGTTGCTTCATTGACATATATAAATGTTGTTGTTGGTGATCAGCTATCGTCTCAAAACTCAGAGCATGATGAGATAGACTTCGAGTTTTTGGGGAACAGGACGGGGCAGCCATACATACTGCAGACCAACGTGTTCACCGGGGGCAAGGGAGACAGAGAGCAAAGGGTTTATCTCTGGTTTGATCCAACCAAAGATTATCACTCCTACTCTATTCTTTGGAACATGTACCAGATTGTGTAAGTTGCTACCTAGCTTTGATCTCTTATTTTTTTAGAAGCAATAGTCGCTGCATCGATCATAGCCATTACAAATCTGTACGCAGTAGAATCGTAACAATCCATTTTTGAATACCGTAAGAAAACCCAAATATCTTGCAAGCTTAGATTGTCTCAGTGATGCAGTGTTGGAGTGAGCATGACCATGCTTGGCCTCATGCTTTGTCTGTTTTGATGACTTTATGCCTGGAAAAGGATGCAACAATTTTGATAAAAGGAAGATGTGTGGTCTGGATTATGATTAAAAACATGTCACATGTTGGGGCTTGAAGAATCAGGACCAAGATTTGCATGTGGGGTCTTATTGGTGACCGTGGGTTGGATTTTTCTTCTCTTTTCTTTTGAATTTGACTGGTCACTCCCATGTGCTCTTTCTCTATAGGACTTTCTTGGCCTTTTCTTATTTAATTAATTAATTATTTATTTCTAGATTTTAAATGAAGACTTTTCTGGCTCTTTTTATGGGTTACTTTTTACACAAGAACATGTTAATTGGTCTATTTAGTCTAGGAGTAAAGGCAACATCATAGCTTGAATGACGCCATAAATCAATGCAATTCTTGTGGTAATCAATGGTATGGTGCTTCTTTCTTAGTGCTACGCGGGTTTCTAAGAATAAATTTCATTCGTTGACAGTACATATATATTAGTTTGTATTTATAATCTTAAATTTTTTCCCACTGAAAATAAAAGAAACCAAGTGGTGTTTAGCAAAATTTAGCATGCAATGGGCCAAATGGGCAAAAAGGCCCATTATTAACGTCAAAGGTATATAAGAAGTACAACCATGATTTCTGATTTGATTTCATGTTTGTTTTGGCGTCCGGCCCAGTTTCTTTGTAGACGACGTGCCCATCAGGGTGTTCAAGAACAGCAAGGACTTGGGTGTAAGGTTCCCCTTCAACCAGCCCATGAAGCTCTACTCCAGCCTATGGAACGCCGACGATTGGGCCACCAGGGGCGGGCTTGAGAAGACCAACTGGGCCAACGCCCCCTTCGTCGCGTCCTACCGCGGCTTCCACATCGACGGCTGCGAGGCCTCGGCCGAGGCCAAGTACTGCGCCACCCAAGGCCGGCGGTGGTGGGACCAGAAGGAGTTCCAGGACCTCGACGGGTACCAGTACCGCCGGCTCCAGTGGGTGCGGAGCAAGTGGACCATATACAACTACTGCACCGATAGGTCGAGGTACTCGGCAATGCCGCCGGAGTGCAAGAGGGACAGAGATGTGTGAAGATAATGGGCAAGAACACGGTTGGGCTTGTTGGGGGTGCATTTGGGCCAAAAATTCACTCTTTGGCGGCCATTTGCTAAATGGGCTTTGTTGCTGAGTTATTGTCTTTCAATTCTATCATTCCATCGGATTTGCTTTAGATGCCGTCTCTTACTATGTCTTGTATAATTTTATTCTGGATGAATGAATGTAATTCTATTGTTACTTTATCCTTTGTATGATTCTAAGGGTTTATTTGTTATGAAAAGTATGCCATTTTAGATTTTTGTTCAGCATTGTTTGGTGCACGCAATACAAGCTAGAATAAGAAATGAGTAACAAACACACCACGCAATGGGCATACATGCTAACTTCACTGTGTCCGTACGGTACTATGAGTGCGTATGGTACGTAGAATTTTACTATAGTTTTGCAATGTGATTCGTAAGAACATGATTTTCAAGCATCAAGCTCCCTTAAACATTACAATACATTGTTAGTGTTGGATCCTGTAGATGACAAGCTAAACACTTTGTGTGAGGGAGCCTTGATAAAGTTACCTTCAAGAACCTAATCAACACAAATAATGCTTGCAATAAACTAGGAGTAAGATGCACAGCTGAAATAATAGGCAATTATGCAAGCAAGATAGCGTAAATCACAACACAAATACCAATGGTTTTATCCTGGTTCACCTTCCCTTGGGCGACTACAGTCCCTAATTACTTGTCGGGATTTCTACTAACCAACTCTCATCAACAAGAGGGCAAATGTCTCACCAAGAGGTCTTTGAATACATTTGCCTAGCTTCACTTGCTAAGTCTTCCCAATACGACAATTACTTCTTCTCCAAAGAGGACATTCAACAAGGCTTTTGAATACAATAATATGACCAAAGCAAAATTAATCACCAAAGCACTTACCACCACTTGCTTAAGGGGTTCACAAACCTCTTGAAGATAGTCGGCAATGCTCACAAAGTAGTGGAGCTTTGATCGTGGCTATGGAATTCTATCTCTTCTTTTTTTCTTGAGAAATTAGAGATTAAAACCCAAGAAAATCAAAGAAGGATTTTGATTAGTTTCTCTTAGAAATGAAGATTAAAACCTGGAGAAATCAAATCACTTTAGAGCGAAGAATCAATGCATAAAAGCTTTTTGAAAACTGAAAGTTGCGTAGCTAGAAATTGTGTGAGAGAGAGAGAGAGAGAGAGAGAGAGAGAGAGAGAGAGAGAGAGAGAGAGAGAGAGAGCTAAAAATTGCTTTGAATGCTTCTGCATACTTAGAAAAGCTAAAAATTGCTTTGAATGCTTCTGCATACTTAGAAAATATGATCATTCATTATCCTCATAACTCCATCCAACTCCTTCTATTTATAAGCCTTCCAACCATTCAAAGATGATCCCACAAATACCCTTGTAACGGTGACAAACAGCTAGAAAAATAAAATTTGGTAAAATATGGAAGTATGTTTGATAGTTCAAATTAGTCGACTTCCCCTCTAAAGGCAGTCGACTCCCAAAAGAATAGCAGTCGACTACTTTCATAACTTTGGTCGACTCGTTTTGGGTCTAGAACACCGATTTCTTTACACATTCAAAGTAGTCGAATAAAAGCAAAAATTAGTCTACTAATATTCTGATACTCGGGGTTTCGGGTGCTAAACTTCATGAAATTCTTTCAAAATAATTTTAAATATTTCTAAATATATAATATGTTAAGGGGGGGGGGAGAGAGAGAGAGAGAGAGAGAGAGAGAGAGAGAGAGAGAGAGAGAGAGAGAGTAGTTCCAATATTATGGCCTACAAAAGATCTAAGACTCATGAAGAATAAATATATCAAAATACCCAATTTGGCTTCTTGATGCTCTTGAGTGTTCTCCTCTTCATGCCTTAGTTTCGTCATAGGTCATTGGCTTGGTTTGAGCTTCCACACCATTCCTCAAAGCTTTTTGCTTGATTTCTCTCTTTTGCCAACTCCTTTACTTTGTTGACTTTTTGTTGACTTTTTTGATTTGAAACTCCATTCTCATTGACTTTATAATATCTACATACTTAAAGAGATAGATTAGTAATAATCGTTTGTTGATCATCATCAAAAATTCATTAGGGAAGTTCAATATCTAACATGTCTCCCTTTTTGATGATGACAACTGTTTCAGTGTGTTTTCTTACCACAGGTTGATAGTTTGGAGGTCCGGAGGTCGTCGCGGTCACGTGAGATGCGTGCGGCCTTCGGGGTCGGTTATCCGAGCATTGGCTTGGGCGGAAACGTGCGGCTCCGTGTGTCAATGTGCCAAAGGAAAACTTCGACAGAGCGACGGTTTCCTGGGACGATCGGTCGAATGGGCTCGGGCTTGAGAGCGTTCGGACCCGAGCGATGGAGCGCCGAAGGGTGGCTTCAGTTGGTTGATGTCTCCTTCGATCTGCACAGACGAGAAAGCTCGTCAGAGGGTTGGACCTTGGTTCCGACCAAGTCTCCTCCGATGCCGAAGTTAGCACTTATCTGAAGGATGCTCGGTGGGATCGAGTTTGGTTCACATTGACTAGATCATGGTCTATTGAATGAAGTTTGTCATTTTTATATGTGTGCCATAGACTAGAAGCTTTTATTAACAACTAATTAATCCTATCAACTAGTTGAATCCTTAAATTCAAAATTTTAGGATTTGTTTAATAACTTTTATTAAATCCTTATCAACTATAAGGTTCACGTGCTACCCTAATCGTTATTAGAATTTTAATAAATTTATTAACAACGCTAAAAGTGAAGTCCTTTAATGAGAATGAATTTCATAACAATTAGAATTAAAATATTCATTAAAGGGACTAACCTAATCAGGAATTAAGCCTTAAAGTGTTGTTAATGTTTTATTAAAACATGGCATGTCATTAGAATTTATCTCATAAATTTTAACGAGTTCTTAATGGCTAATCTAAGAGGGTTGTCTTGTGTTATCAAATAAGTGACAACATTTACATAGCCATTAACATAAAGTTACACTAATTTTATCGCATAAAAGAGTGTACAACTATTTAACAATTAAATAGAACAATGTTTATCAAATAAACAATTTTAGCATGCATACTTAAATTTAACATTTAAATTTAAAAATAAGATTTTTAAAACATTTTATTTTATCTCATAAAAATAAAAAACTTGTTTTAAAGGATCACAAAATTTGCATGCTATTTAAAATATTTATCGCATAAAAATTTTAAACGTTTAAAATCAGTTTTAAAAATATCACATAAATTTAGAACATCATTTTAAAAAATTTCATGCTTAAAAATTTATCATATAAAATTTTTAAACATCTAAAATCATTTTAAACTTATCGCATAAATTTTTAAAGTTTTAAAATTAGTTTTAAAAATATCACATAAATTTAAAACATCATTTTAAAAATTTCATGCTTAAAAATTTATCATATAAAATTTTTAAACAGCTAAAATCATTTTAAACTTATTGCATAAATTTAAAGAAAACATGTTACTGTATTTAAAAGCGTTCAATTAATTAATCGCAGTCCTAGATCAGCATACAGACAAGGATCTGATACCACTGCTGGGTTTTGGCGGACCCTCAGGGCTAAAATCAGTGCCCGTCCTAAGTCGGACGGAACACGGAAGCAGAAAAAACAACGGAAAATAAATATGTTAATCTAATTAACATGCAGCCCTAAGGAACAAGACCTTTAACCAGGATCTCTGCCAACTCAGGGTGGATCTGACCACCCCAAGAGGGATCTAAACTACTGCAAATAATTAAAACGAAAGCTTATAAAATACATACCCGGAATCTCAACCCTGGGGCGGGCAAGATGTTCCTCACCGTCTTCCGATCTGCTCCCCGTCCCACGTTGAGCCGCTCGCTCCGCATCCCGAGGCGAGCAATCCTCGTGTCTTCGAGCCAACCATGCGCCGAAGAAAGTTTCATGCGAATGAAAGCCTTTGCTAAGATTTCGGATCCGAATTCGAACTCATTCGCGGCTTTGCTAGAGCCCTTCAGGAGTAAGGTAGAAATATGGGGAGAAGAAGAATATTAATTTAAGTCTAAATCCGAGCGTGCTCCAACATTTACGGGAGCCGCTCAGATCTGGAGCTTGGGACAAATTTGGAGGAAGGGAGTCTACATTTCTTCGGGTATTCCTCTGTTCTTGATCATCATTTCTCCTTGATGGTCCTCCCCCCGCTTGCTCGCTCTCCTGCTTGCTTTCCTATACTTAGACTTCATTTTTTGCCACTTTCTTTGTTGTATAATAGTAGCTCAATTAGATTAGTTTCGGACGTATAACCTCTGGTTGTTCGTGGTTGTGTCCCCCTTGTTGTTTTGCTTGTGTTTGTGCGTGTGTTTTGCTTGTTTGAGTGCTTGTGCCTGTCTTGCCCTATTTATATAGGCAGTTGGCTCACCCCCTTTCTTCACAACCGATGTGTGCGTATTAAATTTGAGATAATTAAATCAAGTTAATTTGCCTTTCACAAAAGGCAAACTTCTGTGAATTTTAACTCCCTTACCATTGAACTTCTTGATGATAGAACCTATCAATTCGAAGGGTGTTCAACAGTGAACGCATAGGAAAAATGGTACATCAATCGGAGTCCGTTTGACCCTCCAATTGATCGCCCAAAGTTCAACCCAAGGCTAGTTTTCTAAAAAAACTGAGCCGTCAAAAAACTGCACTGCCTTAGGTTTCAGAAAACCTGCTCCGCGTGACCCACATGGCCAGCTGGACGAGCCCAGACCAGGCAGGACGCCTAGTCTGGGTGCATCCAGCCTGGTGCGCTCAGCCTGGGAGCCTGGCCCAGTGTAACGACTGGTTTTTGTATGATTGGATTATCAGTGTGTTTTGCTTGTGATGGTGGGTTCTCTCCTTGTGTGGTTTCCATTTCCATAGTTCTCGCTTTCATTCATCTCGTTGAGATTTCCTAGCTTTCGTTTTCATTCCTTTTGATGTGATCTTCTAGCTTCTTCCTTAAAATCATTGAACTCGGAGTAAGTCACTCGTGACGAACTTCATATCGATCATATCTTAGCGATAGGTTGATCCTAGAAACCTTAGAATTCATCCCGGACATTCGCGCTCCATTTCGAGACTTTTCGTGCACGTTAGTTGGTTCAAGAAGATCAACCGACCGACTAGATTCCAATCTAGTCGGTCAGGAAATCAACTGGAACCGACTAGTTCATTCAATCAATTATTCAGGAGTTACTGTTTACTCTTAATCGGTCTAAGAACAACCATCGACCGACTAGATGCTAAACTGGTCGGTCAGGAATCCTTCTCAGACCGCCTAACTCTCATTTCCATGATCTCTCCCAGAATTCAGCCTTTAGTTGGTCAATGAACACGCACCGACCGACTAGTTCTCAAACTAGTCGGTTGACAAGCCTTCATAGACCGACTAACTCATAGTCCAGTTTTCCTGAGCGAGCTACTGTTTACTCTTAGTCGGTCTGCGTTGATCAACCGACCGACTAGTTTCCAAGCTAGTCGGTCACCAATCCTTCTTTGACCGATTAATCAGCCCAGGAAACCCTAGTTTTGCCCTAGCCGCCACACTTTTCTATAAATACGCCCCAAACGTTTTCTTCTTCTTCCTCATCACCACAAACCCTAATTTCTCCCCCATTGAGCTCCCTTCTTCCCCAAACCATTGATCCTTCATCCCAAGCTCATCCATCATCATCCAAACCCTCATTTCACATATCCTACCTCTCCTCAATCTCAAACCCTCATCAAATCCCCAAAAGCCTCATCCAAACCCATTTCTCCAGATTTCCCCCATTTCCAGATCTGAGCCGGATCGTTCTTCCGTCGCCGTAGTTCTCGGCGTCATTCCTCCGCTTCTTCACGGGTAGTATTCTTCCTTTAATAATCTCATAACCCACACTTGATATTTGTGAAACCCTAATAAAATGGATCATTAGAAATCGTAGGGTTCGATTGTGAATACGGATTAGTTACCATTCTAATGTTGTTTTTCCATGACAGTGATCCATTCCCGTAGATAACAAATTTGTGTGATGTGCCTTCATGATCGTCTTCCTCGGTGCTAGGCAAATGAAACTTGCATCTCTTGATTTGGGCCATGTCTTAGGCCATTTCCTTGCTTTAGCGTAAAAGAGACTAGACGGTTAAAGGATAGCCGTCTAGACGCCATTGACCTAGTTTGACAACGAAGCTTGGTCCGTCACCCTCATCATGCTTGTATGTCACGTTTACTTTCCCTTAACGGTACGCATATTAACTGTTCATGTCATCCATGCATCCTTAACTGCTATTGCATTTTGACTGCCATGTTTAATTTAAATTAACGGTACGCGAATATGTTCATGTCATTGCATTTTTGCCTGTCACGTTTAATTTCGATTAACGGTACGCGAATATGTTCATGTCATTGCATTTTGCCTGTCACGTTTAATTTCTATTAACGGTACGCGAATATCTGCTCATGTCATTGCATACTTGAATACTCATCGTGATTGCGTAGCATCGCTACATACTAGTGCTACTTGTTCCAGCTAGGTGCACCCCTACGCCATACTTGTTAAATACACTTCCTGGCTCGTGACCAGAAGCGAGCATAATAAGTTGCTAACCCCAATGCTCGATACGTGATCCGGCTAGGTGCACCCCTAGGCCAATTACAATTCTGGCTCGTGTTCCAGAAAACGAGCTCAATACAGCCTGCGGGCAATAGGGCACTCTCTGAGTGATCCCTTGTACATGACTACAGCCTGCGGGCAATAGGGCATCTATGTGTGGGTGATCCCTTGTACTTGTACTTGTTACTTGACAATACATGTCACAATTACCACTTGTTACTTGACGTGTTCACTTGATGTGATTTACTTGACGTGATTTACTTGACTTGTACTTGTCCATGTTTAAACTTGCAAAACTTGTTATCCATGCCATACTTGCTACGTGCTACTTGTACTTCCCTTTACTGGTCACTTCCATGCTATATTTACCATGTTATGCATCATACTATAACTGCTAGGTTGTTAGTTACCTTTCTTTCAGTTTCCTTGCTCAAGTCTTTTTAGACTTGCTGACATGTGCCCATCTCTCTCTTTTGGGTGTCACATGTTAGACCCTGAGCCAGAGTTGTTGCAGAGGACGTGGTTGTTCCTGACGCTGATGTTTGCTGAGGATGAGTTGGTTCTTTGTTAGGTTTGCTGTTAGTTGTCGGTGCGTGGCACCTAGTTTGTATGTTGTACTTTTGTTGGCCATGTTTGGGCCCTTAGACTCTTTTCTTTAGCCTGGTGGCTTTTCTGTGATATTGAAATTTAATTAATGGATAATCTGAGATTGAACATTTTATCTGTCTCTCCTTCTTATTATTATTGTTGTTTTCGTATTGCATTGCAAGGACCTGCCATTTGTAGTTCTATTTGACGCTTATCGGACTTGCGGCTTTTCAGCTTCAAGTCTGAGCGGACCTTCTCACGTCTCGCCTCCACATTTTTGGGAAGCGGAGCGTGACACCCAGGCCTGGGCCTGGTGCCCAGGGCGCCCGGCCCAAGGCGCCCAGGGCGCCTGGGCAGGCGCCTGGGCCTGGGCACTGGGCCCAGGCCCAGGGCACCTGGCGCCGAGGGCCCCTGGCCCTGGTTGGCCAGGTGCCCATGCCAGATCCTAGTCTGGCCTGGGTCGACCTGATTTGACCCATGCCCAGTTTGGGCATGGGTCAGAACCCTTTGAGCTGTTTTTGGGCGTATCTTGGGCATCTGGCGTCCGATTTGGACGCCGTTCGAACATGGGCATAGACCGGGACGTTCCCGTCTTACCCGTGAACTTTTCCTTGTGTTTATTTCATTAAATATTGTCGTAAACTATTTATGACACATTTAAACTGGTTTGCATCAAATGCAAAATAGTCCCTGTCTAAGCTTAAATTTTCATTTGCATCAAATACAAATGATTTATGAGTCTCATGAACCAAGTATTGTATGAATACTTGGACAAGTTCGTAGTAGTCTACATCGACGACATTTTCATTTACTCAAAGAATGCAGTGGAGCATGCTGAGCATCTCAGGAAGGTTCTTGAGACCCAGAGGAGACACCAGCTTTATGCCAAACTTAGCAAGTGAGAGTTCTGGCTGAACAAGGTGGCGTTTCTAGGCCACATAGTGTCCGGAGAAGGGATTGCTATTGATCCTGAAAAAGTAGCAGCTGTTCAAAATTGGCCAGTTCCCCGAACGGTGACCGAAATTCGAAGTTTCTTGGGACTCGCTGGCTACTACCGGAGGTTCATCAAAGACTTCTCGGAGATCGCAGGAGCCTTGACGCAGTTGGCAAAAAAGGATGTGGTGTTTGTTTGGTCGAAAGTATGTGAGGATGCTTTCCAGGAGCTGAAGAAGAGATTGATGACTGCACCTGTTTTGATCATTCCAAACCGATCAGGAGGATTCGAAGTCTTCTGTGATGCATCTAGCAAAGGACTTGGATGCGTATTACATTAGCACGGTCGAGTCGTAGCATATGCATACAGGCAGTTGAAGATCCATGAGAAGAACTACCCCACTCATGATCTTGAGTTGGCGGCAGTGATTTTTGCATTGAAGATTTGGAGGCATTTCCTATTGGAAGAGCATGTGAAGGAGTTATCGGATCATAAGAGTCTGAAGTATCTCTTCACTCAGAAGGAGCTCAACATACGGCAGAGACGATGGATAGGGTTTATGGCAGATTATGACATTGACCTTCAGTACCATCCTGGAAAAGTCAATGTCGTACCTGATGCATTGAGTCGTCTACCAGTGGTGATGACCCTTACGCCTCAGTGGAGATTGCAGCAAGAGATCTGGGACATGGGTATAGAAGTGATTCTCCCAGGGATGTCTGCATCTTTAATGGGCATGTATATCCAGTCAACCTTGGCAGAGAGGATTAAGAATGCTCAGATGGATGATGCGAAGCTGCGAAAGATCAAAGATCTGGTGATAGCATGCCAGAGGCCAGAGTTTAAGATTTATGCAGATGGATCCTTGGGGTTTGACGACAGGATCTGTGTACCGTCTGGCACCATCAGAGAGGAGCTATTGGAGGAAGCTCATAGTTCTCCATACTCCATACATCCTGGAGGTACCAAGATGTATCAGGGTCTGCGACAGCATTACTGGTGGTATGGCATGAAGAGAAGCGTCGCACGGAGTGTAGCGAAATGTATTGTATGCCAACAGGTGAAGGCTGAACATCAGAGGACTACTGGCTTATTACAGCCATTGCAGTCCTGAGTGGAAGTGGAAGCACATCACGATGGACTTCGTGACTGGACTACCCAAGAGTACGAAACAGAATGACGATTTCTGGGTGATCGTAGACCGATTGACCAAGACCGCTCACTTCATTCCTTTCAGAGTAGGCCAGTCTACAGAAGTATTGGCCAAGAAGTACATGGAGGAGATTGTGAAGCTGCATGGAGTTCCTATCAGCATTGTCTCGGGCAGAGACACCAGATTCACATCTCGTTTCTGGAGGAGCCTTCAGGAGAGCTTGGGGACTCACTTGAGTTTTAGTACGGCTTACCATCCGCAGACAGATGGCTAGTCAGAACGTACTATTCAGATACTTGAAGACATGTTGCGGGCATATATGCTAGACTTCAAAGGATCATTGGAAGACCATCTCTATTTGGTGGAGTTTGCATATAACAACAGCTATTAGTCTAGCATCGGTATGGCGCCTTTTGCAGCACTGTATGGGAGGAAGTGCCGATCCCCCTTGAGTTGGGATGATGTAGGAGATCGAGAGTTGGTTGGTCCTGAGCTAATCACAGAAGCCGTGGATGTGGTTTGAACCATCAGAGAGAAGCTGCAGCTGGCTCAGGATAGGTACAAGCATTGGGCAGATGCAAAACGTCGACATCTAGAGTTTCAGCCCGGAGATCATGTTTTTCTGAAGATCTCGCCCAACCGAGGAATGATTCGTTTTCGGCGGAGAGAAAAGCTTAGTCCTCGATTCATTGGACCTTTCGATATTCTGGAGCGAGTAGGAGAGGTGGCCTACAAGCTTGCACTGCCCCCTGCCTTAGAGGGAGTGCACAATATGTTCCACATCTCGTAGCTGCGTCGCTATGTGAGTGACCCTAGTCATGACGTGGACTACTTGGAGATTGCAGTTCGTCCGGACTAGACGTACGAGCAGCAACCAGTGTAGATAATAGATCGACGCAAGAAAGTCTTCAGGAACAAGACTATTGATCTGGTCAGAGTGATTTGGCGTCATGACTCGCTAGGAGAATATACCTGGGAGCGAGAGGATGAGATGCGAGAATGTTATCCCTACCTTTTCCATGCCCTGTAGAGAATTCTAAGGACGGAATTGTTCTAAGGAGGGTAGGATGTAACGACGGGTATTTTTAGGCATCTTGGTTTGCGGATATGTCTGTATTTAGTTCAGTTATCTGAGTATTTTTATTTTCTACGTATCGATGCGAGCACGTCTAATTTTTCACCATAGCTTAAATAGTTACTTTAGCTAACTAATTTTACTAATTACGAATTACGATTACTAATTATTTTAGTTAATTAATAATTACCTCGTATTAATTACCAACCTAATTTCTAACAAACCCATCCACGTTTTTCTCATCCTCTCGGCCAGATACATTCCCTAACCTCCCTTCATTAATGCTAAGTTTGATTTTCGTTTAACACGTCTCTTGCACGATCAAATTTCCATGGCAAAAAGTTCTTCCCCGTAATTAATAAAAACCTAATCCTTGACTAACCTGCTTCACGACACCCTCTTCTTCATAACCCCCCTCCCAGTGTCTGCGAACAAAGCCTCTCCCCTCTTCCGTTCATCAATCTCCTCTGTCATTCCATCAGACAACCAAGAACCCATTTCACCAAGAATCGTTTCCAAAATCAATTCTCAACACAAATCAACCCAAGAACAATACAGCCATCCTCAACTTCAACATCCTTCAAACAAAAATTAAATCCCAAATTGAATCAGAAATCTCAAATTAGAAGGGAAAACAGAGAGAAATTGCAACCAAAATCAAGTAAAATTCATCCCCAATTTTCCCAATTTCATACAACAATCTTCCTCCTCCCTTTCTTCAGAGCAGCTCCTCCCCTCCTCCATAGGTCGTGCCCCTCCCTGTCCGTCGTCGCCGAGTGCCCAGAAGACGCGCCCCCACTTTCCCCTCCCCAGATCCCTTCGCCCGCCGCCTGGAATCCGCCGCCGCTCGCCTTCGGAAGCGCCGCCGCCCCCGATCCGCGCCGCCCCGTGCCGCCTCGCGTCGCCCCCGGCCTCCCCTCACGCCACTCGCCTGACCATCTTCAGCTGCCACACGTCCCTCTGCAAGCATGAAAACGAAAAAAAAAGACAGAAGGCAGAACCAGAGAGAAGAGAAAGAGACAGGGAGAGAGGGAGAGAGAGGTGAGTGTAAAGTTTTATAAGTTTAGTTTATTTTAAGTTATGTTTTTTATAAAGTTTAGTTAATTTATATTAAGTTATTTATTAATTTAAGTTATTAGTTATTTTAAGTATAAGTTTATTAATAAAAGTTTTAATACCTACTTTATTTAATATAAGTATAGTTTTTCATAAAGTTATCTGGTAAGTTAATGTATAAGAGTTTAATAATATTAGTATTAGAATAACATTCCCTCTTAGCATGTTAACAATTTGTGTAGCTAACTTGCCATGTAACGTATGTGTACCAAGTACCCCTACCGCAGTCCAAACACGCCTTTCGCGACAAGGCGATTCGGTAACTCATCGTACCCTAGCTATGGGGTTTAAAAACAATATTGATGCATCCCAAAATTAGTTTCTTTTATTAGCAAAGTGTTTCACTTGAACAGTTAGTTAAACTCGATAAGTTGCATAGTATCGTAATTGCACAATAACGTAAATTGAATTGGACTCTATGACATGCTTAACCGAAAGATGTAATTGGAAAAGTGAGAGTAGTAGTTGACTCGTAAATGGTAAGTACGGTAACCTGCACACACACACACACAATGGGTTTTGGGGGTAACTTATAATTGTAGAAGTGCGGGAGCGACCAATCCAATCTGCAGTGAATAGTACCGTTTTGATTGAACCGTATCGTTTTGTTGAATAGTACCGTTTTGATTGTACCGTACCGTATTGTTGTAACCTGGGATATCAGGTGGACTCTTGGTTGCATATCGTACTTCCCTTTATAAGTCACTTAAGCTCAGGCACAACTAAAAACCTCGTAACTGGTCATTTTTAAATATTTTTTATTGCTGACAGAATTGAAATAGTTGTAAATCTGTTATGTTACTTTTTCTGCCCTATTGTACGCACTTTACTTCTTGTCTCTTTAGTTTGACATGCTAGTTTTGAAATGCTTGTTTATTGTTTTAAATATAATGCTAGAGATACTTTGAGTTACGTCTGATCCTGGCGACTCTTCTTTTTGTGGTGGTCTCGCCAGATACAGCACAGGTTGAAGAAGTTGCAACAGGGACTGCAGACGCTGAGTTTGCTGTAAAGTTTGACCAGGAGGACACTGGTTACTAAGTGTGAGTGTGAGTGTGTGTTTATTATATAATGTATCAGAGTGGCTTTGCTTGGTGTGTATTTGTACTTCGAGTTGTATTTCCTTTCATGTACGCTGCTGGTTTGTAATAAGGTTTATACCACTTCCATTTATGAGTATTTTGGTGTATTTCTGCAACAGAGCCTGTATTGACTTCATTGGTGCCTAGCAGGACTTGCGCATGTTCCAAACAGTAACGGGCCCCGAGAGCGGGTCGTTACACTTGTAGAATTAGTTATGAATTTTTAACTAAAAATATCATATAATATATCATTCTATACGATTATACGTTTTCATATACGTAAACGTATATACGTATTAATCTCTATACATTCTTCTTCCTTTCACGTGCATGGCGGGGGGGCTTCGTGAAGTCGGACGGCGATTAAGGCGGCGGGGGAGACGACGGAGGTGGCGGGTGACTCAGGGACGTCGGCGGCAGCGCGGTGGGCGCTGGTGGTGGTGGACGCGGTGCCGAGACACATGGAGTGGAGGCGGGGGGGGTTCTTGAGGGCGGAAGTGTGTTGGAGCGAGGCGGAAGCGACAGTGGCGACTCCGGGGTACGGCGTGGAGGAGGTCGGAGGCGATGGCGACCCGAGGCAGTGCTTGCAGGCTTCATGTTGGGCTGCCGAGGTAAAGGTGGCAGGCGAAGCGGGGCGCTTCTGGTGGGACCCGAAAGGGTGCTTCTCTCAAGCGCAAGAGTCCGTACAAGTAATATAATCTGTGAGTCCAGATGTCGAATCCTCAGGAGGAAATCTGTTGCAAGCACAGCTCAAATCAAATAGAAATCCATCAATGAGAATCTAACCACTTCACTAATGATGACAATGATGGTGTGAAAGTACGTGATGGTGACGTGCGAACAATACGAACAAAGAATAGTGTATGAAAGTATCGACAAAAAGTTTACACATGGTATGGGTTCGTTAGGATCAATAATTCGTATTAACTTGGTTGACGAATACAACACAATGAATTCTCTTTTTGAGAGCAATTCACCGGAAAATACTCAATATAACTCAATGAATTCTCCTTTTGGGAGCAATTCATCGGAAGATGCCCTTTTGGGGGTTCAAACACAAAATTCAATAAGATCGTCGCTAAAGTTATAATACGATATGAAACTCTCTTTTGGAGAGATCAAAACTATGGTATGAAACTCCCTTTTGGGGAGATCAAAACTCACCCTTTTGGGGCGATCATCAACTCAATCACTTCTTTTGGAAGATGAAAAAGACGATTTACGAACAAAGATTACAACTTTAACGACGTTTAACGATTAAGCACGACGATATTCAACCAAACTAACACAAATCACATCCCCTAGCTACTTCATACCATGCACAAATAAGAATTAGCTACTCATAATACAAGAATAAACAAGTTTCATGGCCAAATACTTCAAGTTCATAGCAAAATACGATGAAAAACACCAAAATACGGGGTTTGAGTTAAAGAAAATATCACCAAATATCCTTGCTAAGCCTCAAAACTCTCTGAAAATAATAAGAACGGCCTCTGGAATTGCACAAATAAGAATTTTCTCGTTTCTTCCTTAGGATTGTCGATTTCGAAGTATGTCATTCGTGACGGACTTCATAACGGTCGTATCTTACTATTAGATCAAGCCTAGGAGTCTTAGGAATCGATCCCGGGGCCCCGCGCTCCGTATCGGAACTTTTGGTGCTCATTAGCCGGTATAAGAAGGGGCACCGACCGACTAGATGACGATCCAGTCGGTCGGCAATCCTTCTTGGACCGACTAGTTGGCTTTCTAAATTTCTCAGGAGTTACTGTTTATCGTTAGTCGGTCTAAGAACGTTGGTTGACCGACTAGGTTGCAAACTAGTCGGTCGGCAATGCTTCTTTAACCGACTAACACATCATCTAATTTTAGTATCAGTTACTGTTTACTCTTAGTCGGTCTAAGAACGTTTATCGACCGACTAGATGCTAAACTAGTCGGTCAGTATTTGTTCATGGACCGACTAAATCTAAATCCTATTTTCGTTCAGAAGTTACTGTTTACACTTAGTCGGTCTGCGTTGGTCGACCGACCGACTAGTTGCCAAACTAGTCGGTCAGTGGTTGCTCTTTGACCGACTAATCTGTGTTAAAACCCTAATTTCTGGGCAGCCGCCAGCCCAACCTATTTATACCCCTCCCAAACGTTTTCTTCTTCCTCCACTCAACCCAAAACCCTAAAATCTCCCCCATTGAGCCCCCATCTTCCTCCAAGCCCTATTCCTTCATTCCAAGCCCTAGATTCATCATCTAAACCCTCCATCCACTCTATCTACCTCTCATCTTCCCCAAAATCTCACCAAATCCCCAAAATCCCCCAAAAACCCTAACTCTCCAAACTTCTCCATTTGTTTCCAGATCTGGTCCTAGGGTTCTCCGGAGTGTTTCTTCCGCTTCCTCTCGGTAAGAAATCGATCTCTCGATGTTTTCATAACCTATTTGTATTTTTATGAAACCCTAATGAAATTTCATGTTGTTTGATGATTGTTTCCCCATAACAGCGATTTCCCCCGTAGATTAGCATCCGCGAGACGAACCTTCGTGATCGTCATCCCCGGTGCTAGGCAAGTGAAACTTGCCACTTAGGGTTTAGGCCATGTTTTAGGCCATTTGCTTGTTGTAGGCGTAAAAGAGGCTAGGCGACGAAATGATACTCGCCTAGGCGCAAATTGGGGAACTAGCTTGACAACGAAGCTAGTTCCGACATCTAGCATGTTGCACAATTACCATGTCATGTTTACCTTCCATTAACGGTACGCGAATTAATTGTCATGTCATTGCATTCTTTAAGTGCTTCGGTGATTGCGTAGCTTCGCTACGAATGCTTGTGTTCCTGGCTCGTGTTCCAGAAGCGGGCCATGTGTTGGTTGATAGCCAATGCCCGAATTGCTTGTTTCCGGCTAGGTGCACCCCTACGCCAAATGTTTAGAATGCGAGCTCATGTGCGGGGCAACCCCGGCTCACTTGCTGAGCTCATGTGCGGGGACCCTGGCTCCATTACGTGTGCCAAATGTTTATGAACCGTGAACTAGAATGCGAGCTCATGTGCGGGGCAACCCCGGCTCACTTGCTGAGCTCATGTGCGGGGACCCTGGCTCCATTACGTGTGGGTATTGGGGGTAAGAGTTAAGCGGCCAATCAACTGGGAGTCTGCCCGATCAGCAACTGCAGTGGTAAGGCGTAAACTCTGGGTTTTGGGGGTAGTTGTTAAGCGGCCACTCAGCGTGAATGTGAAACCGTTCAGCTGTAAGGCGTAAACATCTACAAAACAACGTGAATAGTGAATTGATTGAGATTGTTAGTAGCTTGGCTACTCTTGTCTTGTCTTGTCTTGTCTTGTCTTGTCCCGATAATTGTTCTCTTGTACAAATTGTCTTGCCATGTCTTGCTTGTGCACTCATGTTACAACTGCCATGTCATGCATACCATAACTGCTAGGTTGCTAGTTGCCTTACTTTCAGTTTCCTTGCTCAAGTCTTTTAGACTTGCTGACATGTGCCCCTTTACTCTTTTGGGTGACACATGTTAGATCCTGAGCCTGAGTACATTGTTGAGGACGAGGTGTTTGCTGACGCCGAGCCCGAGCTTGTGTTCGACGGGGAGTACGTGGACACTGGGGACCAGTCCTAGTGTTTTCGTTGTGTTTTACTTTTGTTTAGACAGTTGTTTGTTATCGGTGCGTAGCACCTATACTTTGTTATGTCGTTGCTTTTGTTGGCCTTGTTCTGGGCCTTTAGACTCTTTCTTTTAGCCTGGTGGCTTTTCTGGATGTTGGACTTATTTTGGATATTGGACTTTATGAGATGTGAGATTTTATTTCAGTCTCTCCTTGTGTTATTATTGTTGTTCCGTTGTGGTTACAGGGACCTGCTTATGTTTTATTGACGCTTATCGGGTTTGGGGCTTCACAGCTCCACTCTCGTGCGGACCTTTTCACGTCTCGCCTCCATTTTAGGGAAGCGGGTCGTGACAGTGCACATCTCATTTTTGGTATCCTGCATTCAAAAATATACAGTAATTAGCACAGATCTCAGAAAAATACAAATGAATAGTCATTGGAATCGTGAGATCGAGACCAAGCTAGGAAAAATATAAAATATGCAGAATTGCATCGTTAAATGCTGTTTTGTGCTCAAATAGAGTGTTTTCTCTAATAAATAAATGTGTAGAAAATACGTATGAATTAGAGAACATTGTAGCATCACATGAGCACAAAATAGGGCTAAATGGGGGTTCAAATATGTAATATTCAACCCGATTCACACCCCCCAACTAGCGATTTGCTAGTCTCTAGCAAAAATAGCGATGAATATGGATGATTAATAAAACAATAAGTTCTTACGAATTGCTCATGGCATGGCTCAATAATACGCATTCCAACATGATTTTGACCATCAATATACACATCCATGAACAAAATCAATCACATGATATTTTCTCTAATTTAGTATGAATAAATAACATTTAAGCATTGTTTTGCGCAAGCGAAAATATAACACGTCGTTTTGTTCTAGTTTTCTTGTTTCCAAGGAATTGGCCTATCAAAACAATTATTCAAGACATATGCATTGAAGTTGCTTAGTTTATTCACCATTTCTTTTCTTTTATTCGTTCCGCGTAACGCGCATCAAGCAACATTCGCAGAAAAAAGGTATAACTTGGATCGCTCCATCAAATGAGTGAGGTTCCGGTCAATGGCTCCCTAATCAGACGATAATAGGGCATTAGGCCAAAAAGGGCCCCTCGGACTGTACTACTCGAGTCAACCAAGTTATTTATTAGTGACATACTTATTCATTTATTTTTTCTTCATTCATTTTTCATTCATTTCATTTCATTCTTTTCTTCATCTTTTTCTCTTTTTTCTTTGTAAGCAACTCAACACCCATTCTTTGAATATAAACATTAGTATACATGGCCACATTCCTCTTCAACTAGAAGACTATTCTTATAAATCATGTATACTTAAGCTTTTCCATCACATTAGCATGCATGAAATAAATTCAAACTATTTCGAGATATTAATCATGGCAATTGAATTTTCATGAATAGCATATTAATAGTAATTCCACGAAGGAAAAATAATTAACTCAAGCCATAAAAAATTTTTAGAACTCAATTAATGCGTAATCATCCGCATTTGAGGCATATGAAGGAGTTTTAAATGATGAGATTTGGTGATTTATTCTTCTAAAAAAAATCCTAAGGTCTCATACACACCCCCCAACTAAAGATGGACATTGTCCTCAATGTCGAAGGGGGGTACGAGTTTATTCAAGCAAGCAACCTAGAAAGCATATAAAAACTACACTACTGGAAAGAACACATCGTGATCAAATGGCGGATCCCGAATATTTGATTGTGGAGGAAGTTGTTCAATTTGCTCCTTGCGCTCCTCGGCGAGTAATTTTCCTCCAAAAGCTAAACTGGACCCCAACAACACAATTCCAAGCATCTCTATAAGCTGTTTACCAATGTCCTGCAAGAGATGAGTTATGTCAGTCCAAATTAATTTAAAGTTTCTTTCAACAAAACGTTCCAAATGTAGTCATTAAAATAAGTGAAAGAAATTAAAGCAAGTTGACGACTACTCCCTGAAAGATATGCACTACTCTCCGTACGATGCTCGATTAATGGAGAGAGGGGTAAATGATTTTGGGACAAAACTGGAGGAGGGCATGGTTCTGACATGGCGATAATCTCAAAACCCTTGTCCCTAGCTGTCTCCTCCTCTCGTTCATCCAAAATTGCTAGCTCGTCCTCTCTATTGCACACACTTTCTGCCATGTAGATATTAATTTTGCCCTCAACGTGACATGGCTCGCTCGATGTACCTGTAATAGAAGATAAATTCGTATTAAATTCTTGAAGTTGAATTTTAAAATAATTATTTTCTTCTAAGCAAGTGGCAATCAGAGTAAGATCTTCAATGGATTTCTGAATCTGCCGACTCCGAGCAAGGAAATTCTCCAAGAATTGATGGGATGTGGCCTCCTGTGTCTGAATAATCAGGTAAGCTTCCTCTTTCAAGGATTGCAAAGGTACGTCTACGCTTTGCTCTTCTTGATCAAGGCACGAAGGCTCCGTTGAATCGCTCTCTGAAGTCTCTTCCATGGTTTCTTCATTTTCTTGCAGAGACTCCAGGTATTCCCACGCCTCTGTCGGCGTCATGCCTCCCAATAATTCATGCAGCTGTGGTCGTAGTCCATCTAGGAAGGACACCATGAGCTCTTCATTTATGTACCCATGCTGCGGATAGCTCGATAGTATGTTTGTGAGGCCTGAAAGAAAGTTTCACAATCAGTTTGATTAAAATTTACAATCTTGAGCTTTTCCATCCTATGTTTGTGTGCATTAGCATACCGTGCATCATACAGATTGTTCGTGCAATAGAAATTCATATAATCCATTTTAAAAATAAAATAAAATAAATAAAAAAAGTTTATGCACAGTAAAGTGGAAAGATCTCATTGAATGTCCTCTAAATGAAGTAAACCGTAGTCACAAACCATTCCTCCCCGGCAACGGCACCAAAAACTTGGTGAGACCCGAAAGGGTGCTTCTCTCAAGCGCAAGAGTCCGTACAAGTAATATAATCTGTGAGTCCAGATGTCGAATCCTCAGGAGGAAATCTATCGCAACCAGAGCTCAAATCAAATAGAAATCCAACAACGAGAATCTAACCACTTCCAAAAACTTGGTGGGACCCGAAAGGGTGCTTCTCTCAAGCGCAAGAGTCCGTACAAGTAATATAATCTGTGAGTCCAGATGTCGAATCCTAAGGAGGAAATCTGTTGCAAGCACAGCTCAAATCAAATAGAAATCCATCAATGAGAATCTAACCACTTCACTAATGATGACGATGATGGTGTGAAAGTACGTGATGGTGACGTGCGAACAATACGAACAAAGAATAGTGTATGAAAGTATCGACAAAAAGTTTGCACATGGTATGGGTTCGTTAGGATCAATAATTCGTATTAACTTGGTTGACGAATACAACACAATGAATTCTCTTTTTGAGAGCAATTCACCGGAAAATACTCAATATAACTCAATGAATTCTCCTTTTGGGAGCAATTCATCGGAAGATGCCCTTTTGGGGGTTCAAACACAAAATTCAATAAGATCGTCGCTAAAGTTATAATACGATATGAAACTCTCTTTTGGAGAGATCAAAACTACGGTATGAAACTCCCTTTTGGGGAGATCAAAACTCACCCTTTTGGGGCGATCATCAACTCAATCACTTCTTTTGGAAGATGAAAAAGACGATTTACGAACAAAGATTACAACTTTAACGACGTTTAACGATTAAGCACGATGATATTCAACCAAACTAACACAAATCACATCCCCTAGCTACTCCATACCGTGCACAAATAAGAATTAGCTACTCATAATACAAGAATAAACAAGTTTCATGGCCAAATACTTCAAGTTCATAGCAAAATACGATGAAAAACACCAAAATACGGGGTTTGAGTTAAAGAAAATATCACCAAATATCCTTGCTAAGCCTCAAAACTCTCTGAAAATAATAAGAACAGCCTCTGGAATTTTACAGAATTTTTCCCTGGCGAAATCCTTGCTAAGCATTTTTACAGAATTTTACAGAATTTTACAGAATTTTTCCTCTGGAATTGAGTTGACATCGCCCGTTCGATCTCGATCGAACGGTCAAATTTGCGCCGCATCGCCCGCCTCGTTTAACAATTCGTGGCCGCTGGATCGTAGATGAGCGGTTTAAAAGAAGCCACGTCGCGCCGAAGAGATTCTCCGCTCCGCTCGCGTTCAGCCCGCATCCGGACCGTTCGATTTTCGATGAACGGGCGAGATTCCGCCGCGTCGCCTCCGCAAGTTGAGGCCGTAGGATGCGGCTGAGGAAGGCTGAGATGCGGCCACGTGTACGCCAAGATTCGTGCACATCTCATTTTTGGTATCCTGCATTCAAAAATATACAGTAATTAGCACAGATCTCAGAAAAATACAAATAAATAGTCGTTGGAATCGTGAGATCGAGACCAAGCTAGGAAAAATATAAAATGTGTAGAATTGCATCGTTAAATGCTGTTTTGTGCTCAAATAGAGTGTTTTCTCTAATAAATAAATGTGTAGAAAATACGTATGAATTAGAGAACATTGTAGCATCACATGAGCACAAAATAGGGCTAAATGGGGGGTTAAATATGTAATATTCAACCCGAATCAGCTTCTTCATTGTGGGTTGCGGCGGAAGGCGGGCACTGCATTGCGGTCTTGTTGCGGTGGCTGCGCTGTAGAGGGGCGGTGAGAGCGACGAGGCAGGCGACGAGTCAATGACGACCACCGGAGGGGAGAGAGAGATAAGGGAGAGGGAGATGGGTTCGGTGCTTGGAGGAGATAATGAGAGAGTGAGAGAGATGGAGAGCCTGGGTTTGAGGGTTGGGAGGTTTATCTTATATAAGGTTTAGTAAAAAGATATAATATAACTATAGTTATTATGTTAGGCAAGGAAATTGAATGGGATGGTTGAGATCCTAAAATTTTGGATCTCACCAGCTAGGGAGGTTGATGATGAGGGGTAGTTAAGTTTAAAAGTAATTTAGTAGCGGTAATTAGTAAGCGTAAAAATGTCATTAACGATTGTAATTAGTAAAAACGAAATAATATTACCCCGTTTTCGCATACGACTCCGAAAAATTACAAAAACATAGCCACGGGTTCATATCATCGCAAGGATCACGAATACGAGATCCATTTTGAAGTTTGAGTTATAGCGATACGAGTTTTGGACCAAAACGTTTGGGATGTAGGTTTGCAGGTTCTAGGTCGATTTGATTTCAGAAAATTACGAAATTAATATGTGGAGCCCTAAATGATCATAGAATCACACTATAGAAGTTTGAAATCGTTTTGAAGATGTTTATATAGAAAATTAATTAATTCAGTTAAATCAGTAACAATTGAATATGAATTATTATAAAAATTATTTAGAGGTACCTGATGATACTCAAACTTACTAAAATACACCATAACTAGTTTGATGCTTCAAAATATTTTTCACAAAGAGTTTTGAAATTATTTTTGATATAAAACTCCTGACCAACCATTATAAAATACTTTTAAATGTGAAAATACGTCAAAATACGTAAATAGTCGTATTGATGAATACTGGTCGTTCCACCATTGTACCATTCCTTCACAGCTTTGTGCACTGTCGTATGATAGGCTTGGCAAAGAAAAGCATCATCTTCCCTATGTATCTCCATCATGCTCCTGTAATCCTGGATGTGCTCTAGAGTGTCGCCCACGCCATCAAGTTTATCTAAGGCAGGCATCTTGAACTTGGGTAGATGTGGAGTTGAGGTGATATTCTTCTTCAGCGGATTGTGCTCATCGTCCGAGCTTGAGGATGGATAAAAATGATGTCGCATACTAGCTCAACGTCTGGTCTGTCGATCGATCGAGGCGCTGGAGGAATCGCTCTACTCGATTCATTGGGACAGTTCGACGGGGAAGGTTGTCTCCCCGACTCTTTCGCTTGCATCCGGATTTGGGTTGCCAGCTATGATCCCTCGTGCGGCGATCCCTTCCACGGTCATCATCGTTCTGAGCAGGACGACGTGAGACATTTCCAGTGGCGGAGGGTCCCTGGCCTCTGGGGTCTAGAAGAGTAATTGTTGCCTTTCTTCCCGCCTGCATCTTGACCCTAGTCAAGGTTAACGACCTCGGGACTTTGCCAAGACGAGAGAGGATGGGTATTCAAGGAGATGATTTGCCGATCCTAGTTTGGCGTTTCATGCCGTTGGCTTCTGGGTGTGGAGAGTGGCTCCTCGGGGCTTAATCCCATTTTGACGGGTTGTGGCCCTGTAGTCAATTGGGGCTGCTGGTTTGCCAATCATTTTATTACGGAAGTTAATGTCAAAATGTTGGAATTGACTGTCTGTGAGAATGTTTGGAACTGCTCCAATGTGACAAGCTGTGGCTCGGGTCCTCCCTGGGAAGATGAGCTTGGGTCTACATGGAGTATGGGGGCGTTTGCCTCCCAACTAGCAAGTGGCCCTGCGGGCCCCTGGTTGGTGGGTGAGTCAACATTGTTGATAACAGGAATGTTGACTCTGTTTCTGATAGATGTTGCCAACTGTTGATGGGTAAAACCATCACACAGTGATGATGCTGACGAGAACATCCTTGATGGTGGCGCTCTGTTGGCAGTGGAGTGAGGCCCGAGGAGAGGCGACCCCGGGTCGGCAACACAGAGAAATCGACCTAACTCCGAGCTAAGTCTGAGTTGTTGGGTTGAGGTTCGGCCTAACTCTGAGCTATTTCCGTAGGTTGGCAACACAGGGAAATCGTCAGGGGAGTCGGATCTGGGTTCCGATCCAAATCACCTCCAATACTTAAGTTAGTGGATGATTAAAAAGGGAGCTCGAGGTAGCTAGGTCCGACGTATTGGGAGGTTGTCCGATTACTGTTACACCGAGCTATGAAGGAAGAAATATTATGTGGAAGTAGATATTTAGAGTGTAAGCGTTACTGAGTGTTTAGTATATCTGAAGACTTGATCCTGTCTTTGTCGTCGCTAAGACTACTTATAGGCGGTGATTTCCCCTAAGTACAATTAGTGAGTAACGAGTGTGCCCTTGTGATGATGTGATTGTTCCTTAAAACGAGCATAACGGCTGACCATTCACTCATCCATTACTAACCGACCTATTATTAACCGATCTCTTACTGTTCGGGAGCTCAACATGCAAGTGCGATGTCGCTTTGACCGGGCAAGCAGTTAACTGTCCCATATGGGCCTCTGGGCTTTTGGGCTAATGCAACGTCCTCCTTCTGGGCTTTTCTGTATGGATGAAGTGTCTTTCTCCACTACGTGGGCCGGCCCAATGTAATAACAGAATGATATGCAAGGTTTGCAGCTAACACAAAATTTCAGAATCTTATATTTTTTTAAAAAAAATTAAAATTTCAAAAGCATTTATTATTATGCAATGCCTTGAGTTTTTCACTCAAGGAGCCAATTCACAAGGCTCATCGTGATACATACGCGTAATGAGTTCTTCCACTTCCAGGATCTTGGGTTCTCCACAGCGCTATGGGTTCATATCTTCCATTAGACTTGTGACGTAAACAAATTAGAGCCTGTCGCATGCAAAAAGTAATAAAAGAAAAGAAAAAGGAAAAGAAAAAGATCAAGTAGAAAAATGTTTATCATCTAAAAAGACATGTAGTATGGACTTCTGAGCTGCCATACGAGGAAACTTCCGCAAGCCTAATCTTTAGTACAAGCATTCATAGTTTTCATGCGGGTTTCCATAGTTTTCCGAGGTGACTAGATTACCCATTACTCAAGCATCCGATACCCGTGAAAGTGAGACTCGAGGGCCCATGACAAAACAAAAGGGTTTGTTTTGTGCGGGAAACAATATGGAAGTTGTGAAAGTGGAAGCAGCCCTCTCTTTCCCATCTCTCATTTTTCTTGCCAACATACAGAGACCGTGACTCGAGTGATTCATGCTTGAAGCGATGGCTGCCAGAACTAATTGGTGCCTTGTTCCTTCCGTAATTGATTTGCATGGAATCGGACTGTGGAATGATGATGCTGATGACCTCCGCGGGCCCACCACACCCGGCCCCGCCCGGCCCGGGTGGGGCCCATGTTGTGAGGTGAAGACAAAGCTAGCAATAAAAATGAAGTCAAGATAATTGAGAGTACCTCATGAAAGAAGCCGGACGAGTACAAGAAAAATAGTTCAAACGATTAATTAGATGGCGATGTTGACTGGGAAAATGATTTGGAGGGCACACCTAACTTGCGAGTTGCGATTGATTCAATGTGAATAGCGTTAGCGTTAGCATTGGCGTCAACACCGCATGCCTCCTTGATGTGAGCCGAGAAGGGTAGGAAAAATGAGAAATCGATCTCCTTGGTTTTGTATGTGTCTTCACACGCTTTCTCTCTATTATCTAAATCTCATTGGTTAACTTGGTTGAGAATTCGTAGAATCTTGAACTTCGATTTCTTGCAGGTATGATGCTGAATATTAATGAACTTGGCCTAATCTGCTTGGTTTAAATTGTAGCTATACACGCCATAGATAATGCAACCCTGATGTCAAATATGACAGCATGCACGCTATAGGTCTATTGAGACTACGTGGTCGAAATCATGTTGTAATTAACTCGTAATTGAGAATTTAACTATTTGCATAACTTAAAATATTGCATTTTAGATCACAAGCAATCAAATAACTTCAAAGCTTGAAAATTCTGATAGTATGGCTTAACATGATATATTTAAACAAAAATTCAAGCCCAAGCCAGCCCAACCTGACAAAGATGAGCATGGACATGACCTAATTACAATATTTGCCAATATTCCTTGCAAGCTAGCTCCACATAACCTAATCCATGATGTCAACCACCATAAGTTCCTCCTAAAAGAAGTTGATCAATCTCCATCTTCCGTTCGCGATCAAGGATTTGAACCACAATACCGTATAAAATAATTCATCGTCGACGTAAGATATACAAATGTTAATTTCGCGATGTCGATGGTAAAAGGACATGAACGAAAGGTCGTGTAGTCGATTTATAGCTTCCAAGGGGTGCAAGGAGTTGGCTAGAAGAAGCAATATGTATGCGTAGAATATATGGAATTTGATAGAGGAAAGAGACTTTGAAAGAGATGTTATGAATTGAGGTCAGTAGATAGGATAGAAATTAGTGGATGGCATCAATATGAGAGACCAAGGACTAGTTCTGTTCCATTTGGTGATCAAATCAGGAATGAATAGAGAATCTAGAAGGAGAAAAGGACAAGTGAAGGGTGGAAAAAAGAAATGTACTAGTAATATTCCATTAAAGTAGGAACAAATTGGTGCTATTGTTCAGGAATCAAAGCTAGGGTGCTAACACACGTTTTCTCTTCATCTTTTTTGTTTGAACTTTCTGGTTAGCCCAATTTGGGGCCTAACAAGCCTGCTCAATGGCTGACTATGATTATAACATGAGCAAGGATATATAATTGATGTGTGACACATTTTAATTATTTTTTTTAAAAAGAAAATTTGGGTCAGCCTACTTAGTTTTTTAAGGCAAATTGAATAAAAGTAGCCAAAATGACTGATTCCTTCTATTAGGAAGAAAGAAGTTTGGCTAGCTGCTGCTGCCGCAAGGAGGAGAGTTTCTTATTGTCATACGATACCAAATTCATGTAAGCATGACAACAATACCAGCAGCATGCAAAGACAAAATCATTTTAGATTTATTTTAAAAATAAAACCGCCCATACAATATTTTTCCAAATAGGTATGATATTGAGTGGTGCAAATAGACGATAGCGACGATAATCGCAAGAGTGATGGCAAGGATAACAATGTTAGCAATGGTTAGGGCGGGGCGTGGGATCAACCACCGATGCAATGTTGATACTGACGACGGTGTCTGATGGTGGTGGTGGTGGTGGTGGTGGAGCACTGGCCGAGAGTGTCACACCACAACAAAATGTGCGCAACAATGACATGGATAGTGATGGGGGCAGTGAGGCCAACCATTTGAGGCTCCATTGCATTTTATGATGAACACACTTCATTGCATAAATCATAACCATCTCTGCTCGAAATGAAAGCTTTAATGTTGCGTATGGATTAAAGCATCGGTTAGAATTGAAGAAACACAAAGCAGCAACTAATTTGTAAACGGTTACGACCGATACAGAATATCAGCCACAACTAAAAGTGCAGATGAGAGATGCAATTATTGCAAATGGAGGCATGTGAGGGGGCAGTCTTGAATATTTTTAATTTTCCATTATCTGTTTCCCTACCTAAAAATGAAAACCAGCCAAAATTTTTGCCCAATTAGTGGTCACGTCACACACAAACACACACACTCTCTCTCTCTCTCTCTCTATTTTTTTCATAATCGCAAGCAGTAAATTCTTTATAATTTAATTAGGTTTTCAATACGAGCCTTAAGTAGTGGGTCTGCACAATTATACATACTATAATCGTACAAGACTAAAAGGAAAGTTAATCAAAAGCATTGCTGAGTTCATGTAATATTATACAAACAACTTGGCTTTTCGGTCAACGGTATTTTCGACATCCTTTTTTGTTATTTTTACATTTGGTGGAATTTGAACCAAGATTGCCTATTAGCCATGTTAACAATAGAAAAATGGTCAGAACCTCAAACTGTGGCGTTGGTGTTTGTAAATTTGAGAAAATAGGATACAATACGATAACAATTTCTTAGAAGTACGCTTACTATTTTTATTTGACTCTTATTCCCAATTTGGATACCATAATATGTTATTTCTATGTAAAAATTTAAGTTCCATAAATATGGATACGCAAATTGAGGTGATGGCGGGTACCAATGTACGCCAAAAATGCAGCTCATGTTCCCAACAGTAACTTCATGTAAGACGTTCAATCCCACGCACTTCGGCCCCAACCACTCCCCCACCACCATCACCACCGCTGCTGCCCCTCTGCGGCGCGCAGCGCACGTTACCCAACCCCACACAGTACACATGCAGCCACGTTGCCCGAGATACAAGTAAATATCATTGATGTAAAATTTTAATCCTGTTTATTAAGAGCACTTCAATGCAGGTTACGGTTGCATATAATAATGAAAACTGATGCGATGATCTATTAGCCTAATCTTTTTCCTGGTCATAAAAATAATAGAGATCCGAGATAGACGCGAGACAGACAGAGAGAGAGAGGCGCTAATTTAGTGACCCACGTAACTGCTTCGCGCCAACAAATACAGACAAACGCTGATAATTTTGGTTGATCAACATGAGGATTATGATGTTTAAGTTGAACATTACGAAGGGATTAAGATGGAAGTAGACAGCATGTCCTCGTCCACCACCCACCTAATAATAATAATAATATTTCCAAGCAAAGCAAGTTAAGGCGTTGGGCGCGTGAGTAGAGGTGCAGTCAGTCAGACCGTCAGAATTCATCGCTATTCAATTGGTTGTTGTTCTTGTCGTCTTTCCTCCATTAATTTCTTTATCGAGCGTTGGGTTTCCAAACTCCACCGAGTCTTTTCTCGTGGGCTGCCCAATATTCGTCCGTTTGCCCCTCCGTGTGTGCATATATAAATGCATCGCCTCACCTCTTCCTCTTCATCCCTCTATCAAGACAATCCTTTCTCTGTTTGATTCTTGTGCCATTGTTATCGTTAGATGGCCGTCCAAGCCACGTTTCAATGCTCCCCCAACGCTTTCCCTCTCGATTTCCAAACCAACAACGCCATCGGCAACGCGCCGGCGGATAATGTTCTCAAAGATGCCCAAATCAGAGACCTCCTCGGCCGTCAGCAGCAGCAGCAGCAGATCATTGCAAAGGGAGCGATGCTTACCGATCCGAAGAGCGATCTGACTTGCAATGCCGCATTCGGACTTACAAGAAAGCGAAGCAGGGACATTCAGCAATTCCAGATTCCAATCGCAGCCAAAATTCCTAAACTGGCAATGCTCTCCGACGACAATCGGGACCTCGGATCGGCCGGCACATCCACTAGTGGAAGGGAGATCGACGCCCTCATCCGCCTTCATGTACGAATTTAATTCTCTTTATTGGCTCCTTTTCATCCATCAGGCTTGATTCCTAATTTTAACATGCGTCTCTTCAATCAAATTTCAGAATGCGAACCTTAGATCGGGGCTTGACGAGATCCAAAACAGGCACTACGCGGAGATTGTCCGAATCTTCGAAGGCCAAGCAGCCAAGAAAATCGCTGAGAAGGACGCTGAGATCGAGATTCTGAGAAGAAAGCAGGCGGAGCTCGAATCCAGACTGAAGCAGATCGCCGCGGAGGGACAGATCTGGTTCGCCGTCGCGAGGAACAGCGAGGCGCTCGCTTGCAACCTCAAGGCCAGCCTTGATCAGGTGCTCCGCCGCAGCGCCGACGCCGGAGGCAGAGGCGGGGATGCAGGTGTGGCGGAGGATGCCGAGTCCTGCTGCAACGAAGGGGAGGGCGATGATCGGAAGGGTCGGAGGTTGTGCCGGGCGTGCCGGGAGAGGGACATTTCGGTCCTGCTGCTACCGTGCCGGCATCTGTGCATGTGTGCGGAATGCGAGCCGGCGGCCGACACGTGTCCGATATGCTGCGCGGCGAAGAAAGCCGGCCTTCAGGTGTTTATGGAGTGAGTTTGGGCGCGGGAACGGAAGCGGTTGCGGACACGGTCTGGTGGTCCTGCGGGTAATTGTAAATTTAGAAGAAAAAAAAGATTTTTTTTCCATCCTTTTTTACTTTAATCTTTCTTTCCGTTGGAGATTAATGTTCAAGTGGCCTTGTACTAACTCTTAAAATTAATTTCATTAAATTTATTTTTGGTTATGTGAATCAGTGAATTAATGTAAATGAAAATAGAATTTGGTTATGACTTGAGAGCTTTACACTTGTTAATTTTGAAATGTAAGAAGATTAGTCAAGCATTGCAGCTTTTTTCGCGCAAGCTTTTTAATTTTTTCAGCAACGGTTTCAGATTTCAATGATGGAGATTAATTTGAATGTTCTCTGGTTCTTCTGCCATCGCCAATAGTAATCCCAATAGTAATCCCGTCACGGATGGTTGATATTTTATTTGAGAATATGTAGACGTGGTGGCACCGTGCAACACACAAAAAGACGGGCTTTATGGAAAATACAAGTTGGAAGCCTATGTGGATTGGGACTCGTATTTTTCACTCTTTTGTGTCTCGATCAGGTGACATTTTTTCTATATTATTCTCATTCTATATATCTACAATAATATTCTATATATCTGCAATGATATTAAATATAGACCAACTGATACAAAATTTGAACCCAAATTGATATGAGTGTCATGTTCGTGAGGAGTGGAGGGTTAGCTATGTTTAGAAGAATCATAATTACATATTATTGTAATTATGAAGTAATGAAGCATTCAACTAAATGCTACATGAAATAGTCTGAACAAATTATTGTAGAAATTCACATTGTTTCTAATGAGTAATAACTCATCAACATATAGAAGAAAATATACAAGAAAATATGTCATAAGTGTTGTAAACCATCACGGCTACGGAACCCCGTAGCCCTGTATTTATAGTAATAGGGCTACATAATGGGTGGATACCCACTAACGGGTTGGGCCTCCAAAGCCCGTTTATAACACTTCCCCTTATCCATCCATTGTTGTAAGCCGTGATGAACGCTTCAGGGTTCATAGAGCTTATCTGATCATGGGTCTATGGATACTTCTGGATCCCAAGTTTAAGAGTACTTGCCTCGTTAAAACCTTTGCCAAGGAAAACCCAGTGGGAAAAACCAATGGCTAAGGGAAAAGAGTACAAGTCTCTGTAACTTCCCCTGATCGATGGATATCACTAGAGGTGGATACTTCTGGATCCTAAGTTAGGGATAACTGCCTCGTTAAAACCTTTAGCTATGGAAAACCCAGTGGGAAAAACCAATAGCCAAGGAAAAAGTGTACAGTTTTCGTAACTTCCCCTGATTAGTGGGAGTATTTAGGGGGTGGATACTTCTGGATCCAGAGTCAATGAGGTTGCCTCGTTAAAACCTTTAGCTATGGAAAACCCAGTGGGAAAAACCAATAGCCAAGGGAAAAGGGTACAACACTAGATTTGACTCCCCCTGATCTGTACAAGCTGCAGGCTTGTAGATCTCCTAGGCAACTATACATCAATCTCTTACAGTGTTTCGATACAAAGTACAAGGCATCGCTCACCTATACTGCTGGGTTTCTGGGACCCGTAGGGCACAAAAACTCTAGTCCCGTTATAAGTCGGACGGAACATAGACAGAAAATGCAGCGGAAAATTTTTATGTTAATCTAATTAACATGCAACCCTAAGGAACCAGACCCTGTTAGCCAGGATCTCTGCCAACTTGGTGTGGATCTGACCACCCCAAGAGGGATCTAACTACTGCGAATAATTAAATGAAAACTTAAACACGTACCCGGAATCTCAACCCTGGGGCAGGCGAGATGTTCCGCACCGTCTTCCGAGCTCCTCCCGTCCCACGCCGAGCCGCTCCTTGAACCGCTCCCCGAACTGCTCCTCAAACCGCTCTGCATCCCGAGGCGATCAATCCCATGTCGCCGAGCCAACCACGCGCGGAAGAAAGTTTCACGCGAGTGAAACCTTCGCCTAGATTTCGGATCTGAATCCGAACTCCGTTGCGGCTTTGCTAGAGCCCTCAAGAGTAAGGCAGAAATTTATAGGGAGATAGAGAATATTTATTTTAGCCTAGATCCGTACGTGCTCCAACATTTACGAGAGCCGCTCAGATCTAGAGCTTGGGACAAGTGTTAAGGAGGAGAGCAGACCCCTATTTATATAGGCGGCTGACTACTCCCCTTTCTCAAAATCCGATGTGGGACTATTAATTTGAGTTAATCAAAATCAAGTTAGTTTGCACTTCACAAAGTGCAAACTTCCGTGAATTTTAACTCACTCACCGTTGAGCTTCATGATTGATACAACCTATCAATTCGAAGGGTGTTCAACGGTGAACACGTAGGAAAAAACGGCTCGTCAATCCGAGTCCGTTTGACCCTTCAAACAATTGTCCAAAGATAGCCAAAAGTCATGCTTCTCTTAGAAACGTAGCCGTCAAGAAAATCCCAGGTTTCAAAAACCCTAACCATAAAATTCGGGCTTGGTGGGCCTCCATTTTCGCAGGTTTCAGCCCAACAGTTTGGGCTGACTTGTTTTGGCTATAACTTGTGCATTTGGACTCCGTTATTGACACGGTTTGAACCTGCGTTTAGAGCGGGACGATCCCGTCATCTAGGTAACCTTTTCAACGCATTTATTTAATTAAATATAGTCTTAAACAATTTAAGACACATTTAATCTCTTTTGCATCAAATGCAAAATAGTCCATATCTAAGCTTAAATTATCATTTGCATCAAATACAAATGATCCGAGGGCATATTCCTCTACATCTCCCACTTGCACTCAGGATCATTTATCCCGAATGCAGGAGATGATTTTTGCAAACATCTTTTGCAATACTTTATCCCTTGCATCAAATGCAAATTATTCTCCCTAACTAATTTCTACCCATTACTAGACGAAGAATCGCACTCTGTGTGAGACCCTACAGCCTGACCCTTACAACAGGTTGGGCTCGAAGCCCTATACGGCAGTGACCACGAGCAGTGGCTGCAGTCCATGCTTCAGGAATCATCATTATGTGGTTAACTCATTGACATGAGTATTGTCGGGACCACCCTGACTGTTTCCGTGATGAATTCCGCAGTTATAGTCTCTTCGTCTAAACTATGTCGTGTAGATCAAGTCTAGGGTACGGTTAAACTGTCAACCCCAATAACTTGACTCCGGTTAGTTTCTATCAATCTTTAGTCAAATCATGTTGGACTTGTTCCAACATACTCTGGCCAGAGTTTTTACCAAAGATCGAACTAACCCTACGACACTAACTCCCATTGACCGGGAGAGACGAATCCTCTCTTGGTCATTACTCTCCTCATACGCTTCAAGTGTCACCCAATCAAAGACCTTTCGACGCGGCTTGCCTCGAAGCTAGGTCATTTGATCTAAGTGGCACCGTTCACGCACAGGTTCGTCAAAATGACCTCAAGTCAAAAGACCAACTAGCCTATCATCACTCAGAGTCATCATTGACAGATTGGTCAATATAACCATATGATAACTCTTGTGGATCGTTCAGTGAACTCATTCTCTAATGAGCACCTGTGTCTTGTCAACGACTTCGCCAAGTCAAGCGATCATGAGATCATCGCCACCGCTATACGGTGAAGACTAAGACACAATGGTCTATCCGATGTTTCGATATCCTAGTCTCGAAACATCTACGACCACGAACCCTTTTTAGACTTATGCTACAGACGGTCAAACATTTCTCCATGATCGAGATACTCATCTCGATACCTGTTTGACCTTGCATAAAGTCTCAGGACTTTACCTAAGTTAATATCTAATGTTAACTACATTATAACAGAACTTAGATAAATTTTTACCAAACAGCTTACTGTTATTTCGAACAAGATGTTTGTGCTATGCACACATGAAGATAGATAGACTCGAGGGTATCATCTCTCAACATTTCCCACTTGCACTCAGGCCCATTTATCTCGGTATCTCATACCGTTTTTACACATAAGTTTTCCCGACTTCATGTGGTAGAGCCTTCATGAGTGGATCTGCTAAAACCGTCTACATTATAGACTTAAGGGTTTCTATGTTTAGACCAACCATTTGAATCTCATTCAAATAATTCATTTGGTCTTTCAGAATCCATAATATTTTAATTTACTTGGATCTTATCCAATTCATCGTACCTTACGATAATCATTTAAATTAGTTACTGGTCATTTCAAATGGCTTATATTTATTTCTGATAAAGAATCAAACTCTTTTGATCACTTTGTCAAAATATATGTTCCATCCCTTTGATGCCTCACATGTAATTTACACGCTCCCACTGACCTTGAAAATTATCTGGTTAATTCATATAAGTTGGTCCGTCTAAATCATATTTAGAAAAAACGAACTTGTAAGTGAATGCTCCAATTTTCATGGTCAACTTAAGCGTTTACATCGAGTTTGGTCCGAGTAGTTCTGTACATCTGCTGGTGGAAAACGGTTTCATTATAATCCGTTTTATAGGAATTAGTATGGAAAAACCGTTCTCGACCAACATGATTGCACTTCCCTATTTTCCTTTTCTGCACCAATCTTTCAACTTAAAGATTTACTTGCAGTAAGTGAGGAAACATTTTCCTTGGGCACGTAAACTAAATTCCAAAATTTATTTACGCACACGGACCTATTCTGGTTGCATCAAGTTTTTAAATCGGAGTTACTTCTCCGAATTTCATCCCGGAAGTTGACTAAGTCATCATTAGTTATGATGTCTAACTCGACTCTTCGTCTCACGAGATTCGAGTAATTATACAACTTCCTAATGTTTGATTTAATGAATATCTTATTGATAATGTCCTCATAGAACATTATCAAAACCTAGGCATTACTATCTGGGACTTAACCCAGAGGAAGGACTTAACTCAGAGTCACTTGTTATGGATCGCACCTAGTCTAACTAAGTGTGATTCATACCATTTAACACACTGATGTGTTAACAGACTTGACCTGAGAGAAAATCACATTTTCTTTTAATTACACAAGATTTTATGTAGCTAAGTATTTAACCATTCGATCTAATCGAATCATTTTAAATACTTTTGTCTTTTCGTTCTTTATTTTTTCAGACTTGTGTTTCATCAAGAACACGTGTCTTAATAAAATATACGAATAACTTATTTTGGTTGATCTAGACTCGGGTACATCAGTATGTACAAGACTGAGTTCGACAACTCATTTTCCCACTGTCTTACAGATGGGTTTCGGCCAATTTTATCTAAGAGGATAAGACTCACAAGTGTCCGTAGACTTCATAATACGAGAGGTCAGACCCCTCTTTATGTGACTTGTGAAGCTTAGTCTCTCGATACGGCCTAGTCTATTTTACCATATAAGTTTGCTACTATCTTGTGTATTTATATATTAACATTTAATATATATATATATATATATATATATATATATATATATATATATATATATATATATAGTTATTACAAATTACTTAACACAAAACATTGCTTCCGAAACAAGGTGACGACATCCGTCCAAAAAATGTGTTAGACGTTTTTGTATAACTATTTATTCTGAAATCGTGACATCAAAATATATCACATTTTCATTTCCTCCTACTTATGCCTTTACTAATGATAAATTAAACTAACTTTCTCAATTGACTTTCCGGAGTGCCTTCTTCCTTTTCTAAATCACATTTAGATATTAATTAACCCAACACAAATAGCTATGGAAGCATCTTATGTATCCAAACGCTTGAGCTTTGCAATCTCGAGTTTAGCTCAAGAAGTTGCTTGTCTCAAGATCCAGTTGGGATACATAGTCTTGCACCGCTCATGCACTCGTATTCGACTCAAATGGTTTGATCGAATTTTCGAACTTTGCGGATCGGAATTGTTTGTCCATACAACCTTGAGGGTAGCTCGACAAGTTGTAGGGAGAAACATACTTCGAATATCCTATATGTTCAAGCTGCCTCATATAGAGAAGAGTGACATGTAGCTTAATTTATTTGTTGGACCCAGAACTTAATGAAATCATATTTCTTAAGTCTGTTCTTTAGAAGGTCATTTAATGTCAACGAGAATATGGTTTAATTGCATCAATTAGAATTTAACTTGATATTCAATCGATCAACTATTTGACCAGTTAACTTATTCCAATATTATATTTTGATTCCTTCGGTAAACATAGTCTTGCCCTAGTTTTTGCATATGTTCAATATTAATTATAGGTAGATTGGCTTTCATCTATCTATATCCTCCCACTATTTTTACGATCGTTTTAAAGCTTAATAACGAACGATTTTATCGAATTTAAAAATTAGTGAAAGAGGGATCCAATCATCCCGAACCTCACAACCTTGAGGAGACTCAACAAGTTGATTGGTTCCATGACTGGTAGACTAACTCTTGGTCAATCACATCACATGTGATTCCCTGTCGATTTTTACCCACAGTCACTTATGATCTTGAGGAGACTCAACAAATCATAATGACTGGTCTAGTCAGACCCTTGATTTCGTGTCCAGATTTGACTTAAATCGATACTCGAGGAGACCCGACGCATCGATTTGGGTCAAGTCTAGACTACATCACATGTATGTTGGAGTTTGTTCCTTAAAGAAAAAACAAGTCACAGCTTGAGGAGACTCAACAACTATAATTGTCTTCTTTGAGTTACCAAGCTCCAAAATCAAGGAGAGATACGAATTAATCTTTAATAAGATTTATAACGCATTGACTAGATATAGTCCAGGGTGTCATACAATAATGATTCGCGACATTGCGGTCCAGCGGAACACAGCCAGGGAATTGACTAAGCCAGGATCACTGCCCCTTGTACTAGCAAGGGTTGACCCAGAACTCTTAGCCAAGCACATTGACTGGATCATGGTCCATTGAATGAAGCTTGTCATTTTTGTATGTGTTCCATAGACTAAACAGCTTTTATTAACAACTAATTAATCCTATCAACTAGTTGCATCCTTAAATTCAAAATTTTAGGATTTGTTTAATAACTTTTATTATGTCCTTATCAACTATAAGGTTCACGTGCTATCCTAATCATTATTAGGATTTTAATAAATTTTATTAACAACGCTAAAAGCGAAGTCCTTTAATGAAAATTAATTATAACAATTAGAATTACAAATTCATTAAAGGGACTACCCTAATCAGGAATTAGGTCTTGAAGTGTTATTAATGTTTTATTAAAACACAGCATGTCATTAAAATTAAAGTAATAAATTTTAATCATTATTTAATGGCTAACCTAAAGGGTTGTCTTGTGTTATCAAATAAGGGACAAGAAGACATAGCCATTAAAAATTTACACTAATTTTATCGCATAAAAAATGTACAACTATTTAACAATTAAATAGACTAAAGTTTATCGCATAAACAATTTTAGCATGCATACTTAAATTTAACATTTAAATTTAAAAATACGATTTTTAAAACATTTTATTTTATCTCATAAAGTAAAAGCTTGTTTAAAAATCATAACATTTGCATGCCACTTTAAAATATTTATCGCATAAAAATTTTAAACTTTTAAAATCAGTTTTTAAAATTATCTTATAAATTTAAAACATCATTTTAAAAATTCCCTGTTTAAAATTTATCACATAAAATTTTAAACAACATTTTAAACTTATCGCATAAAGTTTTAAAGCTTTAAAACAATTTTAAAATTTATCACATAAATTAAAAAATTCCATTTTAAAACTTTCATGTTTAAAATTTTTAAACAAAAAAAATTTAAATTTATCGCATAAATTTAAAGAAAACATTTTTCTGTAAAAGCATTCAAATAATAAATTCGCAGTCCTAGATCAGCATACAGAGATGGCTCTGATACCAATGCTGGGTATCACTCTGATATCATTGCGACGCTGTTAAGGCCCATCATCCATGGCACCCTAGACCCGTCACAAGATACCTCAGAAACTTGTTTTAAGGCATGCCTCTCGACAATGCCCAACCCATTATAAGATCACCATCTTATCGGGACTTGGTACGGTAAGAGCGATTACTTCGGGTCAGCTCATAACCCGAGAACCCGTACTCAAGCTCAACAAGCTCTGATACCAATGCAGGGTATCACTCTGATATCATTACGACGCTGTTAAGGCCCATCATCCATGGCACCCTAGACCCGTCACAAGACACCTCAGAAACTTGTTTTAAGGCATGCCTCTCGACAATGCCCAACCCATTATAAGATCACCATCTTATCGGGACTTGGTACGGTAAGAGCGATTACTTCGGGTCAGCTCATAACCCGAGAACCCGTACTCAAGCTCAACAAGCTCTGATGCCAATGCTGGGTTTCTGGGACCCTTAGGGCACAAAAACTCTAGTACCGTCATAAGTCGGACGGAACATAGACAGAAAATGCAGCGGAAAATTTTTATGTTAATCTAATTAACATGCAACCCTAAGGAACCAGACCCTGTTAGCCAGGATCTCTGCCAACTTGGTGTGGATCTGACCACCCCAAGAGGGATCTAACTACTGCGAATAATTAAATGAAAACTTAAACACGTACCCGGAATCTCAACCCTGGGGCAGGCGAGATGTTCCGCACCGTCTTCCGAGCTGCTCCCGTCCCACGCCGAGCCGCTCCTTGAACCGCTCCCCGAACTGCTCCTCAAACCGCTCTGCATCCCGAGGCGATCAATCCCATGTCGCCGAGCCAACCACGCGCGGAAGAATGTTTCACGCGAGTGAAACCTTCGCCTAGATTTCGGATCTGAATCCGAACTCCGTTGCGGCTTTGCTAGAGCCCTCAAGAGTAAGGCAGAAATTTATAGGGTGATAGAAAATATTTATTTTAGCCTAGATCCGTGCGTGCTCCAACATTTACGAGAGCCGCTCAGATCTAGAGCTTGGGACAAGTTTTGAGGAGGAGAGCAGACCCCTATTTATATAGGCGGCTGACTACTCCCCTTTCTCAAAATCCGATGTGGGACTATTAATTTGAGTTAATCAAAATCAAGTTAGTTTGCACTTCACAAAGTGCAAACTTCCGTGAATTTTAACTCACTCACCGTTGAGCTTCATGATTGATACAACCTATCAATTCGAAGGGTGTTCAACGGTGAACGCGTAGGAAAAAACGGCTCGTCAATCCGAGTCCGTTTGACCCTTCAAACAATTGTCCAAAGATAGCCAAAAGTCATGCTTCTCTTAGAAACGTAGCCGTCAAGAAAATCCCAGGTTTCAAAAACCCTAACCAGAAAATTCGGGCTTGGTGGGCCTCCATTTTCGCAGGTTTCAGCCCAACAGTTTGGGCTGACTTGTTTTGGCTATAACTTGTGCATTTGGACTCCGTTATTGACACGGTTTGAACCTGCGTTTAGAGCGGGACGATCCCGTCATCTAGGTAACCTTTTCAACACATTTATTTAATTAAATATAGTCTTAAACAATTTAAGACACATTTAATCTCTTTTGCATCAAATGCAAAATAGTCCATATCTAAGCTTAAATTATCATTTGCATCAAATACAAATGATCCGAGGGCATATTCCTCTACATATACAAGACATCGCTCAACTATACAAGTATCGCTCATCTATGACAGTTACTGAATCTAAGGGATCTCTTCTGTCACGCCCCGCTCATCCAAGTATGGGGCGTAGCTGACGAGGTCGCCGTAGTATTCAGACTCAGGCTTCGAGCCCTCTTATCTAAATACTACTAGGCATTTTTTGTGGTCGATGAAGAAATAAATTAGCAGGCCACTGCAATAACACTGGAATAGTACACAGAGAAAGAAAAGTGCTCCAACAGAAATAAAAACGCAGTACTGAAAAGTAAATACATCAACACTGAAGTTACATTGCATAACTTAAGTCCATATACATACATCCATACATCAGCTGTACAAAAAGGGGTACAAACGGTACAAAAAGAAACCTCCAGCCCAAAAAGTACAAAAGTACACACCCGGTACAACGCACCCACTAGTCTAACCCCGGGTAATCTAACTGTACAAAGTCGCCCGAAGGCTCTACCTCGGTGGCACTGGCACCGACCTCTGGCTCCTGAACACCCGAAGACTGCTCGGGACTCGCACCTGAAAACCACGGGATGGGACACGTCAACGCGTGACCCAGTAGGAATTCCTAACACCCTAGTAGAACCCAGCTAGAACTGGTCTCCCTATCTAACTATCTAACTACAGGTGTCACATCATCACATGTTTACGCAGAAATTTAAAATGGAATATACGAGTACATGTGCTGAAAGTAAACAACAGTGTACAAAACTGAGTAATAAACGATTAAATTAAATAAATTAAATTGTTGTTCTGTATTTGGAACCCGGATAAACCATAGGCTGCTAAGAAAGCGGACTTCACCCAGGGTGGGTGAAAAGTGGTACCACTCCAGCGACACGAGCACTGGAGAGGCCTCTCGTAACTCTCCGTACCCGAACGGAACAAGGTATGGGAGTGAGACAAACTCGGTTTTTCTTTGGTCAAACGGAGCAAACCATCAATTACCGTCCAGGTGCGTCACGAGCACACCGGTGCCCTCTCTAACTCTAGTCAACTCCCCCTTCCGGGAGTGACGAAGCGAGTGAGAAATCATAACGTGTCCGCTTCTTAACACCTACAATTTATCTGTGTTTCCCCCAAACCCACATATGGAGTCTCACCCATTTCAAGAATGGACCGAGAACACCGATGTCAACTCTCATCCTCACTCTTCAGTTTTTAGCATGTTACATCATTGTTTTAGCAATGATTTATCAACGGTTTCAACTACCGTTTTCATTTCATACTTCCACAAATTCTCATCATCATGATTATTCCACATAAATCATAACTTATGAAGCAACAACAAGGAACATATTTCAGGAGAGTATAATGATGCATCATCAATATTAGCAACTTCAACTCAAGATATAATGCAACATTAAAAAATTTCCTAAACAAATTAACACACGAATCTGTCCAAACTGTCACACTGGAAAGATTGGCTCTGTTACCCTAATTAAAGTCAGAGTTGGCTCTCGGTCTCTTCTTCAAGGTTGTAGGAAATTTTCTCTAGTTTTTCGTAGTGTCCTTAATTTTATTTTTCTGATTTTTGTACTATTTTCTACGAATTTTACAAGTTGCTGTTTTGCTGTAACAAAAATTTCAGAACAGTAACTTGGTGATGAGCTAAGGGGGACGAGCTAAGGTGGACGAACTGAGGTGGACGAACTAAAGTGGTCGGACTGAAGTGGTCGGACTAAAGTGGTCGGACTAAAGTGACGGACTGAAGTGGACGGACTGAAGTGGTCGGACTGAAGTGGTCGGACTAAAGTGGTCGGACTGAGGTGGACGGACTAAAGTGGTCGGACTGAAGTGATCGGACTGAAGTGGTCGGACTAAAGTGGTCGGACTGAGGTGGTCGGACTAAAGTGGTCGGACTGAAGTGGTCGGACTAAAGTGGTCGGACTGAGGTGGTCAGACTAAAGTGGTCGGACTGAGGTGGTCGGACTGAGGTGGTCGGACTGAAGTGGTCGGACTGAGGTGGATGGACTAAAGTAACGAATTAAGGTAGACGAGCTACGTGGGACGAACTAAGGGGCCGAGCTGCAAGTTTCTTCAATGAGACATACTAACAATCCTACTACATGGTATTTCCAGATTTATGGCATCTCATTCTTCAAAATTTAATCATGCTATCATTTATTCTACCATGTTAAAATTAAACATTTTCAACATAATTCCTAACTACAATAGAAACCAAATTCTAAAATGAATCCTACTAAGAATGAAAGGAATTTCCTACCTTACAAAGAGCCCTCTAAAAACTGAATCTTTGGCCATTCTTCTCCTTGATGAAAGCTCTCTAGGCCTCCTTCTCCAAGCTCCAATTGACCTCCAAAAGTAGGATTTTTGGGCTAATTGGATGATGTTTTAGGTGTTGGAATGAGAAGGGAATTTTGGGGCTTTTAGAGTTTGAAGAAGGGAACCATTTGGAAGTATGTTTTGGGGAAGGAGATGAAGAAAAAAATGAAAGGGGGAGAGCTAAATTTCGGCCAGGTGCAAGGGGGAGTGAGGGAGAGAGTGGAAGAGAGAAAAATGGGATTTTCTTTTCATTTTTGGGTTTTTGTTTTCTTGCCTAGTAACTTGCATTCCCTAAATTACTCTCCACCACACATCTTGGTCAAGATTAAGCCAAGTGTCCTAGCTTAAGTTAATCTCATGACACATAGCCATGTGTGTTGTCATGGCTACAAAATTAGAAATTAGAATTATTAGGAAAATAGGAATACATGGCAAAATACACCATATTCCTTAAATACATGGTATTCCATTCTAATACCTTCATTTCCTAATATTAATAATGGGTTAAAATCTATTTAAAAATAATTCCTCCACCAAAATATTTAAGGAAAATATGGGCATACTTCCCAAAAATACACGGACGCATCTACATCAAAATACGCGTATATAAAAATTAGGGTCATTACATCCTACCCCCCTTAAAATAAATTCCGCCCTCGGAATTTCAAGTTGAGGAGAAAACTTTCTATACATCATATTACATACAAAGCAAAATTACATCAGACAAACAAGTGAGGGTATTTCTCTTTCATCTCATCTTCAAGCTCCCAGGTAGACTCCCCTGGTGACTCTCGGTGCCACATAACCCTCACCAGGTTGATCGACTTCTTCCTCAGCATCTTTTGTCTCCGGTCTAGAATGGCTATAGGTTGCTGATCATAAGTCAAGTCTGGTCGATTTCGATCTCAGAGAAGTCGACGACATGATCAGGATTTCCAACACATCTCCTGAGTTGCGATATATGAAACACATTATGCACTCCCTCAAGAGATGCTGGCAAGGCAATTCTGTAGGCCACTTCTCCAACACGAGCCAGAACTTCAAAAGGTCCAATATATCTTGGGCTCAGCTTCCCTCGTCGCCTGAAACGAATCAATCCTCGTGTCGGCGAGATCTTCAAAAATACCAATTCTCCTGGCTGAAATTCCAAATGTAGTCTCTTTGCATCTGCCCAATGCTTGTAACGGTCCTGGGCTATGCGAAGAATATCTCTGACGACTCTCACAACATCTATGGTTTCAGCGATCATATCCGGGCCCAGCAATTCATGATCTCCAACATCATCCCAACTGAGAGGAGATCGGCACTTCCTTCCATATAAGGCTGCAAATGGTGCCATGCCTATGCTGGCTTGATAACTGTTATTGTAGGCGAACTCTACCAGATGTAGATGTTCGTCCCAATAACCCTTGAAATCCAGCATGCACGCCCTCAGCATATCTTCTAGAATCTGAATTGTCCTCTCCGACTGACCGTCTGTCTGAGGATGGTATGCAGTGCTGAAACTCAACTGAGTTCCCAAGCTAGCCTGCAGACTTCTCCAAAAATGTGACGTAAATCTTGTGTCACGGTCGGAGACTATGCTTACAGGTACTCCGTGAAGCCTCACGATTTCCTCCATATATCTCTTAGCAAGATGGTCTGTTGACTGGCCAACTCGAAAAGGTATGAAGTGAGCTGATTTGGTTAATCGGTCAACGATTACCCAAATAGCATCATGTCCTCGAGAAGTGCGAGGTAAGCCAGTTACAAAATCCATCGTCACATGCTGCCACTTCCACTCTGGAATTGGAAGAGGTTGCAGAAGTCCTGCTGTTCTCTGATGCTCGGCCTTGACTTGCTGACATGTCATACATGAAGCTACACTTCTAGCCACACTACGCTTCATGCCGTGCCACCAAAAATGTTGTCGCAGATCACGATACATTTTGGTGCCTCCAGGATGAATAGAATAAGGTGAGCTATGAGCTTCCTTCAACAGTTCATCCCGAATGTCACCTGATGGCACACAGATCCTGCTCCCAAAACGCAGAGATCCATCTTCATGAACACGGAAATCATTACGAAGTCCGGCTTCTGTTTGCTCGCAAATCTTCTTCAACTTCGCATCCCCAAACTGAGCTGCCTTAATCCTTTCAACCAAATCAGATTGAACCTGCAAGTTCATCATCATCACTGAGGAACCAGGTAAGACAACTTCAATCTCCAACTGTCGAATATCACCCCGAAGTTCTCTCTGCACAGTCAATATCATCACTGTCGGTATGTGACTAAGAGCATCAGGTACTACGTTAACTTTCCCAGGGTGATATTGGAGGTCGACATCATAATCAGCCATCAACTCAAGCCATCTGCGCTGCCGCATATTCAACACTTTCTGAGTGAACACGTACTTCAAACTCTTGTGATCTGTGTATATCCTTACACGTTCACCCAGAAGAAAATGCCTCCACAACTTCAATGCAAACACCACTGCTGCTAACTCTAAGCCATGCGTAGGATAGTTCCTCTCATGAGTCTTCAACAATCTAGAAGCATAAGCTACTACCCTACCATGCTGATGGAGAACACATCCCAATCCTCTGCCTGACGCATCACAGTAAATCTCATATCCACCCGAGCGGTCTGGAATCGTCAGGACGGGTGCAGTGATCAATCTATGCTTCAATTCATCAAATGCTCGCTGACATTCCTTTGACCAATTGTAAGCAACATTCTTCTTGGTTAGATGAGTCATCGGTGCAGCGATCTTAGAAAAATCTTTGATGAACTTCCTATAGTATCCAGCCAATCCCAAGAAACTTTTGATCTCTGTTACTGACTTAGGAACTGGCCACTTCTCTACTGTAGCAACCTTCTCTGGATCTACAGCTATCCCATCTCCAGATACAACATGTCCCAGAAAAGAAACCTTGGTCAGCCAAAACTGACATTTGCTATACTTAGCATATAACTGGTGCTGCCTTAGAGTCTCCAGGACTATCCTCAGATGCTCAGCATGATCTTCCTCTGATCTCGAGTACACCAAGATATCATCTATGAAGACAACCACAAACTTATCCAAATACTCATAGAAGACTTGGTTCATCAACCTCATGAATGTGGCTGGTGCATTAGTAACACCGAAAGGCATTACTAAGAACTCATAATGACCATATCGGGTTCTAAATGCAGTCTTTGGAATATCTGATCCTCTGACCTTCACCTGATGATATCCGCTTCTCAAATCCAGCTTTGAATACACATGAGATCCACCCAACTGATCAAAGATGTCGTCAATCCTAGGAAGAGGATACTTATTCTTCACAGTGACTTTATTCAACTCTCGGTAGTCGATGCACATCCTTCGAGATCCATCCTTCTTGTTCACCAAAAGCACTGGCGCACCCCATGGCGAAACACTTGGCTGAATCAAACCACGCTCTGACAAATCCTTTAACTGACTACGAAGCTCTGCTAACTCTGGAGGAGCCATACGATATGGAGCCTTCACAATCGGTTGAGTGCCTGGAATCAGATCGATGGTGAACTCCAATGATCTATCCGGAGGAAGTCCATAGATATCATCTGGGAAGACATCGGGGAAATCTCGGACTACCCTCGGCAATACAGGTTCAGCATCCATCTCCATCATCACTTCCACTGGACTGGCCTTAAACTTCAATGGTCCAAGGGAACTACTACCACTAAGAAACTCAAACTCTGGATGATCAGGAATCCGAAACATTATCTTCCTCAGTCTACAATCTATGGTGGCATAGAACATCCCTAACCAGTCTATTCCAAACGCTGCTTCAAAATGAGGTATCTCCATCACTAAGAAATCTGCATACAACCTACGTCCACAAATCTCAACAGGACATTGTCGATATCCCGAAGAACTGCGGATCACTCCATTCCCTGTATGGATGTTCCAACTAGAAGCAAAGGAGTCTACCACTAATGAATTCTGTTACGAGGTGGAACTCGCGTACAATGAATTTGTATTATGGGGAACCAAGGGCACGGTGGTTATATGGAAATGAGGGGTTAGGTAGGCTGTTTTACAGGTGATTAGTGGGATGAAGAGGTTGGATCCGTTGCCGGTGGAGCTCACAGGATCGTATCTCGTCGGACGTAGCTGAGGAAGGTCGGACGGCGGGGGGCTGACGCCGACTTTGGCCAAGGGGCGAGCTCTCCTGCAGCACGAACAACTCGTCAGAAGGGCGGGGTTGGGGTCCAACCCTTAGCCCCTCCGATGCCTAAGTCAGTAAAAGGGCTTAAATGGGGGGCTGGACACGCCGGCTGGACCAACTGTGTGTCCGCCGCGCGTCACGAGCTATAGGTGGGAGAACAAAGATATGGAAGACCTTTGCTCTCGTGTGTGAATAATGGAAGATGAGAGAATTTTTCTCACCTCTCTCTCGTAAGAGGAGAGGGGGTATTTATACCTGTCGGGTGATGACTAGGCGGAGCTGACCTGGCATGCTGACTGGACGCGCTGAGCTGGCTCGGTCGTCAGCGGAAACTCCAGGTAAGGACGTCGGGAACCGGGTTGCCTGACCTGCTTTCGTCAGGCGGCGCGACGGCCAGGGGGAAATTTTGTCGGGGTGTCAGAGCCGAAAGCATTGTCAGATGGCTCAGCCGCCAGGTGGTGCTTTGTCAGACGGTCGGGTGACGTATGTGTTGGTCGTGTCCTTATCCTTGGCCGTTTGTCGCTAGCGACGAGCTGAAAGCCGGGCGGTGTCACCCTAGGCGTCGTGGTTTGCGGGAGTCGGGCGGGCCGTCCCGATTGGCCTTGGGGCACGGCCTGCTGGTGCGGAGGGATACGTCCACGCCGGTCATCAGGCCTGGCCTAGCTGCCCCAGCGTCACCGAGCGCGACACCCCGGCGGGTCGGGCGGCTTCGGTTGTTCGCCTCGGCCGACCGCGGCTGTTCGCCTCGCCCGGTTCGGGGAACGCTGTCAGGCGCGCCTGTCTCCATGATGCCCCGGATTTTCGGGGCGGCGGCCCCTTTGTGACTGGGCAAGTTAGTGGGGTTTGTTAGCGGATCCGGGCAGGTGTCAGGCTACTACGATCTTTAGGTCATAACAATTGCCCCCGGCATTCGAGTGCGAGGTGGGAGCCCGGTTCGTCTCGGATGGCGTAATGCTGCCGCGACACAGTCTTTTACCGGGACCCGGGCTCGGACCCAAGCTTAGGGGGGGAATGCGGGTCTTACGGGGCGTTACCCCCCAACGGGGTGCCGTTGTTGGCGGGTATTGGGTTGGATTTAAGAGGGGGTCCGATTACTTGAGAATGTTATAGCCCTTGTTGAGGGGCGCGCATCGGCCTCGCTTGTAGTTTCCGTGGAACCCCAGGCGGGCTATGCTCGGTGGATCTTCCAGCTGACGTGCGCTTGGGCTCAGGAGGAAGAGTCCGAAAGGGGGAATACTATACAACGAATCTTATCGGAAATCTAGGTGACATTTATAACATTTAGGGGAAGATGTGTGGGATGGAGGGTCGTCCACATTTGCTGCTTCGCTTCGCCGGGAGGAGCAGATGCCTGCGTCAGGGCGGCCTTCCCGTACGCCGATTACCGAGTTTCTATCGCCTCATTGTCCCGGGACGAGCCGAGGCGCCGGGAACCGAACCACCGTGTGCCGCCCTGACGTGTTTCCGCCTTCGGGGGGGCGTCCCTCGGTCGTCGGAGGGGACTCTCTTCTTTTCCCTTTCCTCGTCTCCTCGCGTTTTGCCTCGCTGTCGTCACGCTGGAGGGTTGTACAGCCTCGCCGGGGACCCCGCGCACCGAGGGGGAACCCCCGGGAGGTGAAGGACGAGGTAGCGGTGGTGGCGCCGCAGGGCGAGCCGTTGGGGGGTTTTCCCCTCCCCGACACCCCGTAGGGATCGCCGAAGGTGATGGCGTTAATTAGGGTGTTGCGGCACGCCGCCGGCCATCCAGACCTGCCTTTTGATACAGTAACAAGCAGGAGGAAAGCTGGCGGGCGGTGCCTCCCACGTGTAAGGGGAATATCCTGTTGAAGGTGGCGGGGCTATAGCGGCCACCGTCGGGGGCAGTGAGATCCGTTGGCAGCTTTCGGCTTTCTCCTTGGTTCGGTGAGGCATTTGGGGCCGTTTCAAGCTCGAAGTGAGGGTGCCTCTCTCCTTTTTTTCCCCTTTCTCATGGCCTATGGAGGGGGGGTATTTATAGCGAGATTCTGCGGAAGGATTTTTCTTGAGTAATGCGGGGGATTAGCGTTTCTAAGGGGTTCCGCGGAATCACGTGCTTTGGGAGTCGCTTTTCCTCGGTGGTATCCGGCACTCTGGCCTCTCGGGGACCGTGTTACTGCTGACGGCGCGTCGATCGAGCAGCCTTTCGGCATGTTGAGTCGCATCGGGGCGCTGTTCCGACGAGACCGGGTCGCTGCCTTTTCGGGACTGGGCGCATGATTCGCGGCCTCTGCCTTGGGACTGGTCCGTTTCGAGTCATGTTGTTTTGGCATCTTACGGAAGTTACGCAATTACCAAATTACCACTTATGCCCCCAACATTCCCGTGTCCGAGATCGCGAGGTCTGGGGGAAGGGGATGTTGTTGGCTTGTGTTGCTTTTGGGCGGGGCGGGTTCGAGCGTATCTCTTTCCTCCTCGAGGGAAAGGTGTCGATGACTTTTAGTGAGCGGGGCTCGCGCTGCAGGCGTAGATGTCCCGGAGGCCCTATGCCAGTTAGGAGGGGTAGTGCGGTGCTAACCCAGAGCTTGGCGGGGGATAACTATTCACTATGGTGTTCTCCAAAGGATCTGAGCATATATAAAGAAGAACTTTTTATTTAGATTTGCAAAGGCTGATCTACAGCTTGTACAGGAGTTCTTAGTTTATCGCCTGTTGTGGGGTCCGATCTGGGTGGGGGAGCCATAAAGCTGTCCTCGCCCGTGGTTTAACGATCTCCGGATCGGGTCGTCGATGTGGGTGGGGGTCCCCTCGTAGCTTGAATCAAGCTCGGCGGGGAGGAGAACGGCCGCCCTTCGTGCTGAAGTGTTGCAAGGTCTCTTTGGCGATCGTTCCGCCCTCCCCCCGTTGCTTCGTCTTCTCTCTCCGCGGATAGGGTTTTCCTCGGTCCGGAAGAGGCGCCGAGGAGGGAAACCGTCTTGATGCGGCTTGCTCCTTGGGGAGGTTCTTGAGCATAGGGCCGTCCCCGGTCGCCCTGAGCCTCACTACCTCGGTTTGAGGGTGGGGTTCGGCGCCCGATGGTGCATGGGCGAGCTGACACGCCAGGACTCGACGTTTGGGCTTGTCAGTGATGCAGCCTTTCCGAAGTCCCTGTTCGGAGGTCGAGGGCGGGGGGCACCTGCCGGCTGGCGCTGGGGGCTCTCGCCTGCCCAGCCAGCTTTAAACGGATGCCATTCTTTCTCCGCCTCATCCTTGCTCGGGGGACGGAGGCGTGAAAGGTGGGTTTCCCTTGTGTAAGTGGAATACCATGTTGACGATCCGTTTGTAAGTGGAATATCCTGTTGACAGTGCCGGAGATGTCGGCATCATTGCCCTGGGCGGCGGGAACCATTGATGGCCAGTGACCTCTCTTTTGTTAGGGCGTTGTATCTCGACCCGTTTCCCCGTGGGTGGGGGGATCAAGTGGCGGTTTCTCATGTCTGCCGGTTCCCCTATTTTCTGGAAGAGGTGGGGCGTTTTTATAGGGTGATCTCGCTGACGGTTTCTCCTTCAGTTATTGCGCTGAGTGGGCACCATTAATGGGTTCCTTGAATTCATGCCCGTTGGAAACCGTCTTGGCCAGGTGGCTCTCACGGGTCCTCTTTTTGAGCGAATCATTAATGGTGGCGTGTTTCTCGAGCGGCCTTTCGTTTCGTCGAGTCACATCGGGGCCGCCTACTCGGGAATTGTTGTTTCATCGAGTCCCATCGGGGCCGCCTGGCGTCGTTTCGACCCGGTTTGTGTGACCCTGTTTTTGATTTTTCGAGGGCCACGGGACCTTCTCTGGTTTGGGTGGCTAGGGTTGGCCCTGCCCCAGAGGTCTAGGGGGGGAGCGGGCGCGTAGCCCGGCCCGTGCCCTTTTCTGGTTTGGGTGGCTAGGGTTGGCCCTGCCCCAGAGGTCTGGAGGGGGGGAGCGGGCGCGTAGCCCGGCCCGTGCCCACCTCTGGTTTGGGTGGCTAGGGTTGGCCCTGCCCCAGAGGTCTGGAGGGGGGAGCGGGCGCGTAGCCCGGCCCGTGCCCTTCTCTGGTTTGGGTGGCTAGGGTTGGCCCTGCCCCAGAGGTCTGGAGGGGGGAGCGGGCGGGTGGCCCGGCCCGTGCCCTTCTCTGGTTTGGGTGGCTAGGGTTGGCCCTGCCACAGAGGTCTGGAGGGGGGGGAGCGGGCGCGTAGCCTGGCCCGTGCCCTTCTCTGGTTTGGGTGGCTAGGGTTGGCCCTGCCCCAGAGGTCTGGAGGGGGGGAGCGGGCGCGTGGCCCGGCCCGTGCCCTTCTCTGGTTTGGGTGGCTAGGGTTGGCCCTGCCCCAGAGGTCTGGAGGGGGGGAGCGGGCGTGTGGCCCGGCCCGTGCCCTTCTCTGGTTTGGGTGGCTAGGGTTGGCCCTGCCCCAGAGGTCTGGAGGGGGGGAGCGGGCGCGTGGCCCGGCCCGTGCCCTTCTCTGGTTTGGGTGGCTAGGGTTGGCCCTGCCCCAGAGGTCTGGAGGGGGGGAGCGGGCGCGTGGCCCGGCCCGTGCCCACCTCTGGTTTGGGTGGCTAGGGTTGGCCCTGCCCCAGAGGTCTTGAGGGGGGGAGCGGGCGCGTAGCCCGGCCCGTGCCCTTCTCTGGTTTGGGTGGCTAGGGTTGGCCCTGCCCCAGAGGTCTGGAGGGGGGGAGCGGGCGCGTAGCCCGGGCCGTGCCCTTCTCTGGTTTGGGTGGCTAGGGTTGGCCCTGCCCCAGAGGTCTGGAGGGGGGGAGCGGGCGTGTGGCCCGGCCCGTGCCCTTCTCTGGTTTGGGTGGCTAGGGTTGGCCCTGCCCCAGAGGTCTGGAGGGGGGAGCGGGCGTGTGGCCCGGCCCGTGCCCTTCTCTGGTTTGGGTGGCTAGGGTTGGCCCTGCCCCAGAGGTCTGGAGGGGGGGAGCGGGCGCGTGGCCTGGCCCGTGCCCTTCTCTGGTTTGAGTGGCTAGGGTTGGCCCTGCCCCAGAGGTCTGGAGGGGGGGAGCGGGCGCGTAGCCCGGCCCGTGCCCACCTCTGGTTTGGGTGGCTAGGGTTGGCCCTGCCCCAGAGGTCTTGAGGGGGGGAGCGGGCGCGTAGCCCGGCCCGTGCCCTTCTCTGGTTTGGGTGGCTAGGGTTGGCCCTGCCCCAGAGGTCTTGAGGGGGGGAGCGGGCGCGTAGCCCGGCCCGTGCCCTTCTCTGGTTTGGGTGGCTAGGGTTGGCCCTGCCCCAGAGGTTCGGAGTTTTATCGAACTGCAAAACTTGTGTAGGAATAACCATAATGGGAAGAACGGACGGACATGTATACTGCGTATAAGAAAAGAAAAACTCACAACTATTGGTAGAATTTTAGCAGATGTTTTGCGTTCCAAGGGTGGGCCAGTTCGCTCCCTTCGGGGGTGGCCAGGATGTATGTGGCCGGCCCGACAATGTCGATGACCGTGTAGGGTCCTTCCCACTTAGCGGCCAGCTTTCCCCGTTTCGCAGTCTCAGGGAGGAAGGTGGCATCTCGGAGGACCAAATCACCGATCCTGAAGGTCAGCGGTTTCACCCGGGAGTCGTAATACCGCGCCATCCTTTGGCTGTGCTTGACGAGGCTAGTCAGGGCCCGGTCCCGCACCTCGTCTATCAACTCCAGGCTGAGGCCGAGTCCTCCTCCGTTGGTCTCTTCATCAAAGAGCTTTAGCCGGAGTGTCTCTTCGCCGATTTCCACGGGAACGACCGCCTCCGTCCCGTAGGCTAGCACGAAGGGGCTTTCCCCGGTCGAAGCTTTGTGGGTGGTACGATAAGACCACAGGATCCCCGACAGCTCGTTGACCCACGCCCCCAGAGCGGCGTCCACCTTCTTCTTCATCGGATTCAAGATACACTTATTCGTGGCCTCCGCCATTCCGTTGCACTGCGGGGGTGGGCGACTGACGCGAATTGGAGTTTGATCCCCCAGCCCGAGCAGAAGTCGCGGAAGCCTTCGCAATCGAATTGTTTTCCATTATCCGTGACAATGGAGCGGGGAATCCCGAAGCGGCATATGACGGATTGCCAAATAAAGCCCTTCATGTCTGTCCACGTGATTCGCGCCAGCGGCTCTGCCTCCACCCATTTTGTGAAATAGTCCACGGCGACGACTAGATACTTCCTTCCTCCGGAGGCCTTCGGGAATGGCCCCAGGATGTCGAGCCCCCACTTGGCGAAGGGGATCGGGCTCAAGATGAGCATCAGGTTGGCCGGGGGTGCAGTCGTCCGCCGGCCGAACTTCTGGCATGCCTCGTACTTCTTGACGTACTGTACCGCATCCCGGATCATCGTCGGCCAGTAGTATCCTTGGCGCATTATTTTGTGGGCGATGGTGCGTCCGCCATGGTGGTTTCCGCAAAAGCCTTCATGCACCTCGCGGATGACTTGCTCGGCCTGCTCCGGGTCCAAGCATATCAGGTAGGGCAGGACGTCGAAATTGGCTCGACGGAGGCGGTACAGCACCCTGTCGAGGAGTACGAATGACAGGGCCCGCCTTTCCACCTGTTTTGCCAGCATCCGTTCCTCGGGTAGCTCGCCCGTCTCTAGGTACTTCTTAATGGGGGTCATCCATGATGTTCTCGTGTCCGCGCACATCAGCTCTTCTTCGTCGATGGTCGGCGTCATCAGGCTTTCCACGTAGATTGCCTTCCCGATCTCGGCCGCCGAGGAGGAAGCCAGCTTAGACAGGGCATCCGCCCGGAGGTTGTTGGAGCGGGGTAGGTGTTGGACGTCCGCTTTCTTGAACTTGCGGAGTTCGATGTGGATGCGATTCAGGTATCGCTTCATTGTTTCCTCTCGGGCCTCGAAGCCCCCCAGGATCTGCTGAATGACGAGACGGGAGTCACTTAGGAGCAACACGTTCGTCGCCCCCACTGCCCTTGCGAGTTTTAGCCCGTTAATCGCGGCTTCATATTCCGCGACGTTGTTGGTGGCCGGGAAGCTGAAGCGTAGGGCGTATTCCAACGAACATCCGTCTGGAGTCTGAATGACGATACCCGCTCCCGTCCCGGAGCCTGTGGTGGAGCCGTCGACGTGGATGGTCCATAATTCGCTCGCTGCTATCGGGGAGGGCGCTGAGGGTTTACCCATCTCGACCCTCAACGGGGATACGGTCGCCGATGGGAGCTCTGCCTGGTCTCCCGGCGGGACTTCCGTGGTGCATTCCACCAGGAAGTCGGCCAGCGCCTGGCCCTTGATTGCCGTCCAGGCTTTGTACGCTATGTCGAACTCGCTGAGCTCGACGCTCCAGTTGAGCATCCTCCCCGACCGCTCCAGCCTTTTCAGGTTCTTTTCGAGGGGCATGTCGGTGTGGACGATTATGGGGTGGGCCTGGAAGTAGGGTCGGAGCTTCCGAGCCGTGGTTATTAGGCAGTAGGCGGCTTTCTCGATAGGGCTGTAACGAGTCTCCGCCTCCCGGAGGATCCGGCTGGCGTAGTAAACGGGGCGCTGCATCCCTCCTTCCTCCTTGACCAGGACGGAGCTAACAGCCTCCTCGTTGGTTGCCAAGTACAACCTTAGGGGTTCGCCTTCCCCCGGCCGCGCGAGAAGTGGTGGGCTTTGTAGGTAGGCTCTCAGCTCCGCGAACGCCCGCGCGCAGTCGTCGTCCCACGGGATCACCTTCCTATTGTTTTTAGCTTCGCCAAAGGCTGTCCGCAAGACCCTGAAGAAGGGGAGCGATTTCTCCGCAGATTTCGACAGGAATCGCCCCAGAGCAGCGATCCGGCCATTTAGTCGATGCAAGTCCCGGATCGTCCGGGGTTCCGTCATACCGATGAGGGCCGTAACCTTGTCGGGGTTCACCTCGATTCCCCGCTTCGTTATCATGAAGCCCAGGAACTTTCCCGACTGCACGCCAAAGATACATTTCGTGGGGTTCAGCCTCAGGTTGTATAGGTGGACCCTCTGGAAGGTCTCCTGCAAGTCGGCGAGGTGGTCGAGGGCCCTCCCGCTCTTCACCAGCATGTCGTCGATGTAGACCTCCAAGTTTCGCCCCACCTGAGGGCCGAATATTCGGTCTACCATCCATTGATAGGTCGCCCCGGCGTTCTTCAGTCCGAAGGGCATCTTGGTGTAGCAGAAGGTGCCTTTATCAGTGACAAAAGACGTCTTCTCCTGATCCTCCTCCGCCATCGGTATCTGGTTGTATCCCGAGAAGGCGTCCATGAAGCTTAACAACTCATAGCCGGACGCCTGATCCACCAGGTGGTCGATCCTGGGTAGAGGGAAGCTGTCCTTCGGGCATACCTTGTTGAGGTCGGTGAAATCGACGCACATGTGCCACTTTCCACTGGGCTTCTTCACCAGAACGACGTTGGCGAGCCAGTCGGGGTAGTCCACCGGCCGAACAAATTTGGCTTCGAGGAGCCGCTCTACTTCTTCCTCAGCTGCCCTCTTCTTTTCGCCCCCTGCGCTTCTCTTCTTCTGTCGAACAGGTCGGGCTTCTGGGTCCGCGTTCAACCGGTGGGAGATCACTGTCGGGTCCACCCCGGGCATGTCGGCGGGCGACCACGCGAATATGTCCGCGTTTTTCCGGAGCAAGGCGATGAGGGCCGTCCTCAACGCGGACGGGAGTTTTGTCCCGATGGAGACGGTTCTTCCCTCGCCCGAGGCCACAGGGACCTCTTCTACTTCTTCGGCTGGGGTCGGCCGCTGGTCGCAGAAATCCTCCCTCTCGTCTGGGACGAGTGCCGTCAGGACCCGCCTCGGGCTCCTACACAGGGTCGATGCATGTTTGTGGTCTCCGCGCGTCTCCCGTCCTCCCCGTACCTGTCCCACCCCCCGCGGGGTTCGGAACTTCATCGTCTGATGTCGCAGGCTGGGGAGTGCCTCGATGGCCGTCATATAGGGACGCCCTATGATTCCGTTGTACGCCGAGGCGACGTCGACGATGACGAACTGCGCTTCTTTGGTGACGACCATCGGCTCCTCCCCCAGGGTCATTGGCAGGGTGATCATTCCCTCGGTGGGAATCGCATGGCCGGTGAAGCCCGCGACAGGGCCCGCACAGGGCTCTAAGTCCGCACACCCCCACCCCATCCTCTCGACCGTTGCCAGGAACAGGATGTCACAGGAGCTACCAGTGTCAATCAGGAGTCGACCGACGCCAATCGCCCCAATCCGAGCCTTGATGACGAGGGCGTCATGGCTCTGGCTCCGTGCCTCCGGCCAGTCCTCCTCGGTAAAGGTGATAGGGGGCCGACGTATCTTTTGTCGCTTCGACCGGTGGCCGGCGCCCGCCATCATCACCTGTCGGGCCTCGGCCTCCAGGGTTGCGGGCGCTCGTCCCGCCGAGGTTGGGCCTCCCGTTATCATCTCAATTCGCATGACCACCCTCGGGGGGCGGGGCTCCCCCTTATCGTGGTTCGCCAGCGGTCCCCGTCCCCCCTCCTCCGGGGGTCCGTCTCTCCTGCCGCCACCCGCCTTCCCGCGACAAAGTTCCCCAGGTGACCCGCCTGGATCAGTCGCTCGATCTCTCTTTTAAGGGAGTAACAGTGGTCGGTGTCGTGACCATGGTCCCGATGATAGCGGCAGTATCTCCGAGAGTCTCGCCTCGCCGGGTCCGTCCTCATCTCCCGGGGAGGCTCCGGCAGTAGCCCGGCCCTTGTCGCCGCGGCCAGCACCTCCATCATGTGGGCGTTGAGTCACGTGTAACGCGCCGGTGGGGGGTCCTCTTGCCCTGAGATGACTCTGGGGGGCCTCCGCGACGGGGCTAACTCGCGCGCCGGGCCAGGGCGATCTTGCGGGCGAGGCTCGGGCGGCTCCCGCCGTGGTAGGGTCGTCTGATTGCGGGCTCGGCCCCTCTCTTCCCGCCCCGGCCGAAGGTACGGCCGGGGTCCGTCTTGGGATGGTTCCACAATGGGGAGTATGACCTTCGCACCGAGGGTCTCTTCGGCCAAGGCGTGCCTTTCCGCCATTGCCACCAACGCTTCATAGTCGGCCGGCGGATCCCGGAGCAGGGATTTGTGGAGGCTCCAGGTCCGCAATCCCGTTTTGAAGGCCAGCATAAGCACCTCATCGCCGCATGTCACCACCGACCGTCTTTCCTCCTGGAAGCGGCGGAGGTATCTTCCTGTCCTCTCCCCCTCCTTTTGGACTATCGTGCTGAGATAGTCTAAAGGCTTCTTTTTCGTCCGTCCGGCCCGGAACTCTTGGCAGAACTTATGGGATAACTCGCCAAAGCTCCCGATGGTCCTCGCGGGCAGGCCAAAGTACCAGTCCAGCGCGGTTTCTCTCAGGCTCTGGGAGAAATGCCGGCACAGGAACGCCTCGTCCACATCCTGTGCCTCCATCGCCCCCAGGTACTGTTGTACGTGTGTGAGGGGGTCGCCCCTCCCATTGTACACCGCCAAGTGAGGAGGTTTGAACTTCTTGGGCCTTGGGGCGGACGTTATCCACCGTGCGAGCGGCGTGGCCTCCTCCGGATAGGTAGGGCGATCCGGGGCATCCCCTCTCCGCCATTCGGGGGTCAGGCTTCGGTCGCGTCGCGGCCGTCGACAGTCCTCCGCCCCCGGGGAGTAGTCCGATGGTCGTCTGGCGGGGCTCCTTCCTCGGGCCGAGGACTCGACGGGTTGTGGGCTGCGGCTCTCCCAACGCCAGCGCCTCCCGGCCAGCTCTCCTCGGGCCTCCATCCGTTCCTGATTCTCCCGGAGGAGCCTCTCGCGCTCGGCAGCGAGGAAGCGTAGTTGTCGACAAACGGCTTCCTCGTGCAGGGTATCGGAGGGGTGGTGCTGGTGACGCGGGTCGCCTCCTCCAGGTGGGGGTCTGTTTAGCAACGGGTCCTGCCCGTTCCCGGGCCGCCGTCCCATCGTCGTCTCTTCAATGACTTCTTGGTTGCTCCTGTTTTCCTTCCTCAGCCTTTCGCGCTCCGCGACGATGAAGCGGAGTTGGCGGCGGGCGGTCTCCTCTTCCTGGTAGGCCTCCCGGGTGGTCTCGGCCGCCTCGTCCAAACGCCTTTGCGCGGCGGCCGCCTCCCCCAGGCGCCTCCACCGCTGCGCAACTTCCATCTCCTCCTCGAGGAGCCTTTGCTGGGCCGCAATCTCCTCAGCGAGCCCCCTATTCTCCCCCTCCTCCTCGAATTGAGGGTGGAGGTTCCGCCTCACGTTCAGGGGCTCTGAGGGGCCGGGCGGAGGCTCCGTTCCAGCCGTCTGATAGCCTTTCCTGGCCAGGGGGACGGCCTCGAAGCTCTTCAGGACGACCGGGGCCGAAGTATGTTCAGTCTCGGTGCCCATCCCCAGAAGGGGGTCGGACGCCGGGGTGATTTGTAGAGAGAGCGGTTCCTGACCCACGGGATCTTTGCCGTGGTCAAGGTTCCGCGAGATCGGCATGGAATCTAACATGGGTGTGACCCTTCGTTCCCACAGACGGCGCCAATTGTTACGAGGTGGAACTCGCGTACAATGAATTTGTATTATGGGGAACCAAGGGCACGGTGGTTATATGGAAATGAGGGGTTAGGTAGGCTGTTTTACAGGTGATTAGTGGGATGAAGAGGTTGGATCCGTTGCCGGTGGAGCTCACAGGATCGTATCTCGTCGGACGTAGCTGAGGAAGGTCGGACGGCGGGGGGCTGACGCCGACTTTGGCCAAGGGGCGAGCTCTCCTGCAGCACGAACAACTCGTCAGAAGGGCGGGGTTGGGGTCCAACCCTTAGCCCCTCCGATGCCTAAGTCAGTAAAAGGGCTTAAATGGGGGGCTGGACACGCCGGCTGGACCAACTGTGTGTCCGCCGCGCGTCACGAGCTATAGGTGGGAGAACAAAGATATGGAAGACCTTTGCTCTCGTGTGTGAATAATGGAAGATGAGAGAATTTTTCTCACCTCTCTCTCGTAAGAGGAGAGGGGGTATTTATACCTGTCGGGTGATGACTAGGCGGAGCTGACCTGGCATGCTGACTGGACGCGCTGAGCTGGCTCGGTCGTCAGCGGAAACTCCAGGTAAGGACGTCGGGAACCGGGTTGCCTGACCTGCTTTCGTCAGGCGGCGCGACGACCAGGGGGAACTTTTGTCGGGGTGTCAGAGCCGAAAGCATTGTCAGATGGCTCAGCCGCCAGGGGGTGCTTTGTCAGACGGTCGGGTGACGTATGTGTCGGTCGTGTCCTTATCCTTGGCCGTTTGTCGCTAGCGACGAGCTGAAAGCCGGGCGGTGTCACCCTAGGCGTCGTGGTTCGCGGGAGTCGGGCGGGCCGTCCCGATTGGCCTTGGGGCACGGCCCACTGGTGCGGAGGGATACGTCCACGCCGGTCATCAGGCCTGGCCTAGCTGCCCCAGCGTCACCGAGCGCGACACCCCGGCGGGTCGGGCGTCTTCGGTTGTTCGCCTCGGCCGGCCGCGGCTGTTCGCCTCGCCTGGTTCGGGGAACGCTGTCAGGCGCGCCTGTCTCCATGATGCCCCGGATTTTCGGGGCGGTGGCCCCTTTGTGACAGGGCAAGTTAGTGGGGTTTGTTAGCGGATCCGGGCGGGTGTCGGGCTACTACGATCTTTAGGCCGTAACAAATTCTAAGTCACAAATTGCTGAGACAGGAAGCAATGGGATGCTCCTGAATCAAAAAGTGACAAGGCAGGGAAGGAAGCTACTCTGATAACACCTAAGAGAATAAACATAAACTAATATAAGAATCTAAGCATCCTAATCACAACCACAAACATAACAAACTATAATAAAATAACAAAACATTCAGCTCTAAAAGAAATAGGTACCAGTGATAACACGACCGGTGTCCTCTGCCTCAACAGCCGTCATGGTGAAAGCCTGACGCCTCGGTACCGATCTCCTAGGGATCTGCTGCTGCTGCTGCTGAGGAGGCCTAGGTGGTCCCCTCTGAGTCCCTGCACCAGGCGCTGGTGGAGCTGGCAGTGGAAGCCTCTGTGGAGCCGGCGGAAGGGCCCTCTGCTGCTGCTGCACAGGCCGGACTGCCACTGGTGCCCCAGGAACTGAAGTCTGTCCCTGCTGAGGACACTGCCTACTGATGTGCCCAGACTGACCACAGGTAAAGCATCGCCCATGCTTAAACCTGCAATCCCGCTGCTCATGTCCAGTCTTCCCACAAAATCCACAAGACTGACGTCGCTGTGATGCTGGTGGAACTCCAGACCTCCTAAACTGAGTGGTCTGCGTGGGCCTCAGGAAACTCCTCTGCTGACCCGCAGGGCGCCTCTCAGATGTTGCTGGACCTCTACCCACACTCTTCAGGTGCGTCTCATGCATCCTGGCCGCCTCCAGTACGGCACTGTAAGTAAGCAACACCTGAGTCGACATCGCTGCTCTGAACTCGGGGTCCAGCCCCATCCTGAATCGTCTAGCTCTGGTGGCCTCTGACTCCACCAACTCTGGAGCAAACTTGCTCAATAGTGAAAACTCAGCATCATTGGCATCTATGCTCCGCCTACCCTGAGTCAGGTGCTCAAACCTCAACCGCAGCTCATCCTTCTTTGTCTCTGGTAGATACTGAGCCTCAAACAGCTCTCTAAACTTCTCCCACGAAATCGGCTTAGTCAAATGCAGCTCCTGAGCATCCCACCAATCTCGTGCCTGATGCGTCAGCTGTCTCTTCGCCGCATCCACCCACTTATCCCTCGGATATCCAATAGCCTCCAGATCATCCTCAGAATGCCTGATCCACTCGTTCACCTCCAGAGGACTCTCCTTGCGCGAAAAGGACCTCGGGTGCAAGGCTCTAAACTGTCTGATACCCACTGGCTTCGGTGGCGCACCACTAGCCACCCTATCCTCCATCTGCTGCATATGCTCCAGAATCCCTATCAGAATCTTCCCCATCAGGGTAGCCTCAGACGATGCAGCATCAGAAGCGGGGGTTCTGTTCTCGGACGATCCATTCCCCGGATCCATTCTGCAAGAATGAATAGGGAAACAACATTCAGTACCTAAATTGCGAATTATAATGTTGGAGCTTACTTGTACTATTCTTACGTGTATCGCAGTGTGAGCTGACCTGCATGGGCCACCACAAAAACCTGTCACGCCCCGCTCATCCAAGTATGGGGCGTAGCTGACGAGGTCGCCGTAGTATTCAGACTCAGGCTTCGAGCCCTCTTATCTAAATACTACTAGGCATTTTTTGTGGTCGATGAAGAAATAAATTAGCAGGCCACTGCAATAACACTGGAATAGTACACAGAGAAAGAAAAGTGCTCCAACAGAAATAAAAACGCAGTACTGAAAAGTAAATACATCAACACTGAAGTTACATTGCATAACTTAAGTCCATATACATACATCCATACATCAGCTGTACAAAAAGGGGTACAAACGGTACAAAAAGAAACCTCCAGCCCAAAAAGTACAAAAGTACACACCCGGTACAACGCACCCACTAGTCTAACCCCGGGTAATCTAACTGTACAAAGTCGCCCGAAGGCTCTACCTCGGTGGCACTGGCACCGACCTCTGGCTCCTGAACACCCGAAGACTGCTCGGGACTCGCACCTGAAAACCACGGGATGGGACACGTCAACGCGTGACCCAGTAGGAATTCCTAACACCCTAGTAGAACCCAGCTAGAACTGGTCTCCCTATCTAACTATCTAACTACAGGTGTCACATCATCACATGTTTACGCAGAAATTTAAAATGGAATATAAGAGTACATGTGCTGAAAGTAAACAACAGTGTACAAAACTGAGTAATAAACGATTAAATCAAATAAATTAAATTGGTGTTCTGTATTTGGAACCCGGATAAACCATAGGCTGCTAAGAAAGCGGACTTCACCCAGGGTGGGTGAAAAGTGGTACCACTCCAGCGGCACGAGCACTGGAGAGGCCTCTCGTAACTCTCCGTACCCGAACGGAACAAGGTATGGGAGTGAGACAAACTCGGTTTTTCTTGGGTCAAACGGAGCAAACCATCAATTACCGTCCAGGTGCGTCACGAGCACACCGGCGGCCTCTCTAACTCTAGTCAACTCCCCCTTCCGGGAGTGACGAAGCGAGTGAGAAATCATAACGTGTCCGCTTCTTAACACCTACAATTTATCTGTGTTTCCCCCAAACCCACATCTGGAGTCTCACCCATTTCAAGAATGGACCGAGAACACCGATGTCAACTCTCATCCTCACTCTTCAGTTTTTAGCATGTTACATCATTGTTTTAGCAATGATTTATCAACGGTTTCAACTACCGTTTTCATTTCATACTTCCACAAATTCTCATCATCATGATTATTCCACATAAATCATAACTTATGAAGCAACAACAAGGAACATATTTCAGGAGAGTATAATGATGCATCATCAATATTAGCAACTTCAACTCAAGATATAATGCAACATTAAAAAATTTCCTAAACAAATTAACACACGAATCTGTCCAAACTGTCACACTGGAAAGATTGGCTCTGTTACCCTAATTAAAGTCAGAATTGGCTCTCGGTCTCTTCTTCAAGGTTGTAGGAAATTTTCTCTAGTTTTTCGTAGTGTCCTTAATTTTATTTTTCTGATTTTTCTACTATTTTCTACGAATTTTACAAGTTGCTGTTTTGCTGTAACAAAAATTTCAGAACAGTAACTTGGTGACGAGCTAAGGGGGACGAGCTAAGGTGGACGAACTGAGGTGGACGAACTAAAGTGGTCGGACTGAAGTGGTCGGACTAAAGTGGTCGGACTAAAGTGGTCGGACTGAGGTGGTCGGACTGAGGTGGTCGGACTAAAGTGGTCGGACTGAGGTGGTCGGACTAAAGTGGTCGGACTGAAGTGGACGGACTCAAGTGGTCGGACTGAGGTGGACGGACTGAAGTGGTCGGACTGAAGTGGTCGGACTGAAGTGGTCGGACTGAGGTGGTCGGACTAAAGTGGTCGGACTGAAGTGGACGGACTAAAGTGGTCGGACTGAGGTGGACGGACTGAAGTGGTCGGACTGAAGTGGTCGGACTAAAGTGGTCGGACTGAGGTGGACGGACTCAAGTGGTCGGACTGAAGTGGTCGGACTAAGGTGGTCGGACTGAGGTGGTCGGACTAAAGTGGTCGGACTAAAGTGGTCGGACTGAAGTGGTCGGACTCAAGTGGTCGGACTGAGGTGGACGGACTAAAGTGGTCGGACTGAGGTGGTCGGACTAAAGTGGTCGGACTGAAGTGGTCGGACTGAGGTGGACGGACTAAAGTAACGAATTAAGGTAGACGAGCTACGTGGGACGAACTAAGGGGCCGAGCTGCAAGTTTCTTCAATGAGACATACTAACAATCCTACTACATGGTATTTCCAGATTTATGGCATCTCATTCTTCAAAATTTAATCATGCTATCATTTATTCTACCATGTTAAAATTAAACATTTTCAACATAATTCCTAACTACAATAGAAACCAAATTCTAAAATGAATCCTACTAAGAATGAAAGGGATTTCCTACCTTACAAAGAGCCCTCTAAAAACTGAATCTTTGGCCCTTCTTCTCCTTGATGAAAGCTCTCTAGGCCTCCTTCTCCAAGCTCCAATTGACCTCCAAAAATAGGATTTTTGGGCTAATTGGATGATGTTTTAGGTGTTGGAATGAGAAGGGAATTTTGGGGCTTTTAGAGGTTGAAGAAGGGAACCATTTGGAAGTATGTTTTGGGGAAGGAGATGAAGAAAAAAATGAAAGGGGGAGAGCTAAATTTCGGCCAGGTGCAAGGGGGAGTGAGGGAGAGAGTGGAAGAGAGAAAAATGGGATTTTCTTTTCATTTTTGGGTTTTTGTTTTCTTGCCTAGTAACTTGCATTCCCTAAATTACTCTCCACCACACATCTTGGTCAAGATTAAGCCAAGTGTCCTAGCTTAAGTTAATCTCATGACACATAGCCATGTGTGTTGTCATGGCTACAAAATTAGAAATTAGAACTATTAGGAAAATAGGAATACATGGCAAAATACACCATATTCCTTAAATACATGGTATTCCATTCTAATACCTTCATTTCCTAATATTAATAATGGGTTAAAATCTATTTAAAAATAATTCCTCCACCAAAATATTTAAGGAAAATATGGGCATACTTCCCAAAAATACACGGACGCATCTACATCAAAATACGCGTATATAAAAATTAGGGTCATTACATCTTCTGAGGAGGAGTGGTCTGCAGACTCGGTAGGTAGCATCACGTCTCTGACCAGTCTTCACTGTGTCTGCGAGGTACTGCAGGACCTGGCTGTACGTACTTATGATTTGCGTCTTGGATTGATGAGCCTCTCGGGATGGTGGGATTGATGTTGCCTTGGAAGTATGCTTTGCTGGTCTCCAGGAGTTGGTCGCTTCTTGGTTGCAGTCATCGCGATGATCTGTAACCTGTATCTGCAAATACATTTAACATGTTGTATGATCCTTGACCCTTGGAGATAGCGCAGAAGCTACATATCTCTGGTCCAGTGGTGCGCTGCAGGCGCTGCACTGTATCTGGTTAAAGTGTTTACTGCCAGATAAAGGAGTGTACAAAAGACATTTGAGTAAGGCACTTCAGGACCTAGGATATCCTTCCCCTCTTCCAGCGAACGGAAGGGGTCTTAATGTGGATCCATACAACCAGTAGGTGTATTGGTGAATTGCAATTTTCCATGTTTCTTCATCGACTGGATGATAATTTCATCTTCTGGATGGTAATTCATCTGCAGGATGATTATTCATCTTCTGGATAATTATTCATCTTCAGGGTGATGGTTTCATCTTCGGGATGATTATTCATCTTCGGGATGATGGTTTCATCTTCGGGATGATGGTTTCATCTTCGGGATGATCATTTATCTTCGGGATGATGGTTTCATCTTCGGGATGATTATTCATAAGGGTATGTTGTCACATCATCCATAGCAACATAGCCTAAAATTATCTCTGCAATCGTATGGTTTTCGCAACTATGACCAAGGAGCCTGATGCATCAGTTCAAATAATTTTGTAAGTGAGTTAAGCTCATCTTACATGGTTACTTCCTGGTTTCTGCGAAATAAACCTTTAAGCTATAGCGTTTTGCTTATAGCATACGATTTTATTTATTTATACAATACTCGGTAGCCCACAGGTTTGATATCTTTTGATATCAGGACTTCAGGTCCAAACACTTCACATTTCATAAATGAGTCCAGCTCAACTTATTATTGCCTCGTTCCACATAATTTGGCCAAATTTTTGCATTTGCTTCAGGAAACGGAGATTGTGAACGATATCAATGGCAAAATGAAATGTGAGTAATTGTCGACAAGTGTGTTTTATCCAAATACCTCTCCGTGTACGTACTTTATTCAATTTATTCCAGATTTATCTCTTCAGGAGGTTCTGGAAAAGGGAGAGGATATGGAGATGAGCTCACTTTCCTGTGGTGGTATTGTTTTAGGGTCTCGTGGTATGTCCTCTCATCCATTGAGGATATCCACTTCTGCTACTGGTAGATTGCATCCATTATAGTTGGTATGTCAATCCTAGCTGGATTTTTAGTAGCAGGGATGTGTGAATTTGACAATATTTATATTGTCAGTAGCTATGTCTGATAACTGTTTAACAGTTTCATAAGTGTGGATCTTCAAGATCTCATCACTATTCATGATAATCAGATCATAGGTATTAATGTTTTAAATGGTCCATAATGGTGATATGGGAATGTAAACTCATCACGGCCACGGAACCCCGTAGCCCTATATTTATAGTAATAGGGCTACATAATGGGTGGATACCCACTAACGGGTTGGGCCTCCAAAGCCCGTTTATAACAATAAGACCACTTCTATTTTAAGGGCATGTTTCTTTATGTGATTGTGGGTTGGGATTTACTGTTGTGAATAGTAAATCCATATTGGATTCTTGAGGAGAGAGAAGTAGAGTTTTGTGTTTCTTTTATAGGAAAGTTGGTTGGAAAGTTCGTTTGAGATTTGTTTGTGGGTCCCACACTAAAATTTTGTGTTTCTTTGGGTTAAAGTGATATTTGTTGTGAACGGTTATTTACCGTGTTGGTTGAGATTCTAGGCTATCCTAGAGATATGCCCATATCTTTGTAGCCCATGTTTGTATGCCCCCCTATTGCCTATAAATAAAGAGTTGGGGGCTCCTCCCGAAATAGTTGATTCATAACACGTTATCAGCACGAGCCTCTAAAAATTTTTCTTTCCTCAAATTTTTTTTCGTTCCGTCCGTTGCGAAGGCGAAGGCGAGAGGAGACGGGAGATCCACGAGCGCGGTGCAAGGCTTCCTTAATCGAGCGTCGTCATTCACGTAGGGCTTCGTGCAATCGTCGCTATATCCGGAGGACGGATATAGAGGTAAAAATCACCAAAACGATGTTTTTAATCATACGTATGATTGTCATACCCCTAGATCTCGCAAGATCGATATGGGGACCAATTGTCGCCTTTAAAACGACGAATTTTTCATCCCAAAATCAAATTTTTAGGGTTGTATTTTTGCTTAAGCCCTAGATTTTGCCCGCCGGCGACTTTGCCGCCGGCCTGGCACCCCCAACCCTCGTCGCCGCCCCCCAGAAGAGGGTGGCGGCGGCCGCCGCTCCCCCCTGCCGTCCTCCCCTGCCGGGGGCCCTGCCACCGTTCCCCCCTGCAGGGGAGGCGACGGCCGCCCCCCGGGAACGGGGGTTTTTCGGCCACCACGGGGGCGGCGGCGGCTAACCCTAGCCGCCACCCTAAGCCCTATTGGGCTTTCCGGCCCAAGTTTAAAAAAAAATCTTGCGGGCCTAAAGCCCGTAGGCCGAATTCATAAAAGGAAAAAAAATTTCTCCTGCGGGCCTGAAGCCCGCATGCCGGCTGCGGGCTTCGGCCCGCCGGCCGTATTAACAAAAAGATAAAAGAAAAAAAACAAATTTTTTTTCTCCTGCGGCTGGAAGCCCACAGGCCGGCTGTGGTCTTCGGCCCGCAGGCCGAATTTGAAAAAAAGGGTGGGGGGCAAAGGCCGTAAACAAGCCTTAAAAAGGATTTTTTTTGGGCCAAAAATAAATTTTAAAAAAGGGCGTTTGAGGGCCTATAAATTCGTGAAAAATCACGGCAAATTATGGGGCTATTAACAAGCATATAGGGGCTCTTTGGAGACTTTTGGGGGCTTTTGGAATGTTTTACGAGGAAAACCATTTTCTTTCTACAACAAAAATGTCTATTTTGGGCTCTTAATCAATTTGATTGATTAAACCCACTTGCTTTACAACCCTTGCATCGTAATATTCTTCTACATGCTTTACATCTCTGGCAGATTATGTGGATATTATATGCGTGGTTGTGCACTTTATTTAAAACTTAATAATTAGGAAGATCCTGCGACCGCTCTGCCGTTAGTCACCTAATTTAACGGTGTATGACGTTGCCCAGTGGTCCAATAATTATTAAATGATTAAATATTTTTATCCTCATGTGAATATAACTGCTTGCGGTGTCTGTGAATGAAAATGTTGATGATCACAATATTTCTGCATGAATGGCTAAATGTGGTTTTTGGATCGGCCGTTTAGTCCCACAGTTTATTTCCCGCAATTTTTCTTTTATTTTTGAGAGAAATTATAGTGAGGAATTTATGTGAATGTCAAAGAAAGAAGACCAACTTCCATGGAGACGGAGGCCACACTTGAAGCTGGAGATATCATATGGGACCCATGGGGTTTCCAAAGTTGTATTTTCATTTTTAAAGCTGCAAATTTGTATAATTTGGACTGTGGACTTTGGACTCTTTCTTGTGGGACTGGCCGATCCACACATTTAGTTCTTCGTTAAATATTGCCTCCGCATAAAAATGTTTTATCTGATTAAATATTAATTCATGCATGTTTGTGCTCTGCTAGATAAATGGCTAAAATTACAAGCGTTGATTTCGAAGTGCTGGATGCATCAGGTAGAAACTATTTAAGCTGGCAGCTAGATGTAAAGTTTCACCTGCGGGCAAAGTCCATCATTGCTGCTGTGACAGACAAAGAAAAATTTAGCGATATAGAGAAGGCGCAAGCCATCATCTATATTCGCCGCCATGTGGACAAGACCCTAAAGGCTGAATACCTTACGGTCGAAGATCCACTTGAGCTGTGGACTACCCTTGAGGACAGGTATAACCATCAGAAAGATGTTATACTCCCAAGGGCACGATATGAGTGGGAGAACCTGAGACTGCAGGACTTTAAGTCCATTGCTGAGTACAACTCAGCACTTTTTAGCATCACCTCACGCCTGAAGTTGTGTGGTGAGAAAGCCTCAGAAGATCACATGCTGGAAAAGACGTATACGTCTTTCCATGAAAAAGACGCGATACTCATGCAGCAATACCGTGAACGCAAGTTCACCAAGTATTCAGAGCTGTTGTCATGTCTTCTTATGGCCGAGCAAAATAGAGAGCTTCTTCTGGCCACTCACAATATGCACCCTCCTGGCACTGCCCCCTACCAGAAGCTCACCATGCCTCTTCCTCCAAAAAGAAGAGGGATAATAAAAGAAAAGAAAGACCACAGAAAGGGGGACAAAAGAAAAGTGCCAAGGGTCCACCACAGCAGCGAAAGAATGAAGGGACGCGCAAGTTCACCTGGCGCAGGAATGATAACAAGAAAAATGATGCACCCCACCCAAGAGGGATTGGAAAGACCAGTGCCGCAGCTGTGGCATGAAAGGCCACTGGTCCAGAGTGTGCAGGACCCCAGTGCATCTCCAGGAGCTTTATAAACAAAGCAAGAAAAAGAATGCTGAATCAAACCTGGTGGCTGCGAACAATGCAGTCAAGTTCACAGCCAAAGACTTCGAGTCAGATGATATGCTTGATTAGCCAGCTTTATTTATCTTAGCATCTTTAGCATTTTATTTCAAAGAAAAATATATTTTATGAGAGTTTATATGTAATTTGAATTCTGTTGAATAAAATTTAGTCTTTTCTAAAAGCAAATGTTTACTCATCTTTTTAGATGGGATGCTCTCATGACTGCTTAGTAGACAACGCGTCGACATATACGATCCTTCAGCACAAATGCTATTTCCATAGCATTACTCCGTATAAAAGCCATGTAAACACAATTTCAGGGCCATCGGACATAATTGAAGGTTCTGTGAACGCAACATTGTTGCTCCCCAATGGAACAGAAATAAAAATTAAAGATGGGTTTCTTAGAGATTTTGACAAAGTGTTCATCTGTGGTGCCCTTAAACAGATAAGGTAAGATAGTTTCTTTCTCAGAATCAAGTTCAGTTAAGGTTTTTCTCTTCTTGAGAGGCATCTAGATAGAGTAAAACAAAAGAGTTTTACAATACTAGATAAGCAAGTAAATCAAGAAGTAAAATGATGAAGTAAAAAATCATGAAGTAAAAAGTTTTTACCTTGAGTAAACTTGAGAAAGAGATGAAGTTGGAAGAGCTCCAAGAAACCCAAGCACAAAGAGAAATTTCAAGAGAAAGAGGGGAATGGGGTAGTCGGCTACCCTAGGGTTTCTCTTTGGGAGTTTTAACAAAAGGGTGAAGGATGGTGAAGAATAAGAGGCATTGGATCAAGGAATGAAGGGTTAGGATGGAGTTTAGCTTATTGGGTATAAGTTGCCTTTGTGGATATGAACCCATTAACTCCATAGAACCCAATAGGAGTTAGTCAAAAAAAAAACAAACCTAGAAATCTGCATACGCACTGGTAGTCGACTCCCTCATATAGGTAGTCGACTCCCTACTGGGTTGAGTCATTTTCTCATCCCGAGGGGTTTTTGATCCAAGTTTGAGTGCGTTTTCTGAACACGAAATGTTTTAAGAGTATAACGTAAATATATAAAAGTCATATAAAGAGATTAAAAAATAATAATTTATTTAAATAAATTTAAGCATGTATATTTTGCAAAGAAAAATGATTAAGTCGTAAAAGAGCGCTTTTGATGCTGATCCAGTTATCAATCATTTGGATCTTGGTTTCTCCTTTTTTGTTTCTTTAGAGTACCTGAAAAAAATAAACGTTTATGGTACTCTTTGGTTTTTGAGTCCGAGGAGTTAGTCTTTAGGAAGCCAAACCCAGTATGGTTTAGTTCCTTCATGAACAACATATTTATAATTTTTGTTTAAATGAATTTGTTGAACAAATTCGGTAGCGTACCTTTTCTTTTGTTGATCAGATAATTTCTTTGGTATCCAGATGCTCAAAAAATTATCGTTAGAATGATGCATCCTAGTATGCTTAACCCGTTTCTTGGTATGATGTGAATCATAACCGAGTCCGGTTTTGCTAGATGAGGCTTTTTGATCATTTATTATACTATCTAGCTTCCCTTTTCCTTTGTTGAAATTCTCAATAATTTTCATCGTAACGTCGTATTTTTCTTTGACAGATACGAGAAGATTATTCAGATTCTCAACCTTTTCATTTACCAATGAAATATCTTTTTGCAGAAAATCATTCTTTTCTTTAAGAAGACTATTTTATTTAATGATTTCTTCTTTTCCTTTAGTATCCTTTTTAATATTTCTAAGTGTTCTTCTATGTTCTTTTATGAGCTTTTCATGCATTTTGCATAGCTCCTTATATGCTCCCCTATAATCCATGTCTTCATCATCACTTGATGACGAATCATTATCACTAGATGAATCAGGATGCGAGCTTACCTTAGAGGATGTGGATGCCATGAAGCACATGTGTGCTGTTTCTCTTCTCTCATCGTTATCTTCTGCCAAGGATTCATCGGATGATGAATCGTCGCTCTGGTCGAAGGCTGCGTAAGCTTCCTTCTTTGGTCGTCGGAATTTGTTTCTTCCATTGTTTCTCTTTTCATTAGTGTCTCTGTTCTTCCCACGATCTCTGGAATTACGATTGTTTCTTTCTAATGGACATTCTCTCTTGACGTGCCCTGGTTTATTGCAACCAAAATAGATGATACCGTTAGTAGGCCTAAAAGAGCGTTTACCATACTTACTTGTGATGAACTCTTTAAAGTTCTTTGAGATGAAGGCGATATGGTCTTCTTTGTCCGTGTAATCGGAATCTTATTCTTGGGCTTTAAACGCGAGAGTTTTCTTCTTCGGTTTTTCTCTTATCTTCTTCAAGCTCAATCTCATATGCCATGAGATTTCCCATTAGTTCTTCGATGGTAAGGTCCTTTACGTTATGAGCTTCTCGAATGGCAGTTGTCTTTCCCTTCCACTCGGATCGAAGAGATCTTAATATCTTCATTACCTGTTCGTATTCGGAAAGTTTCTTTCCTAATCCTGCAAGCTCATTTGTAATATTAGTAAAACTAGTATTCACACCGGTGATACTCCTCCTTCTTCCACTTTAAAAGATTCGAATTTTGAATGTAAAACATTTATGCGGGATTCCTTTACCTTTTCAGTTCCATCGTGACTTACCTGAAGAGTGTGCCATATTTGGTGTGCTGTCTCACATTGGGAGACTCGATTGAACTCATTTCCTGTTACGGCGCAAAATAATGCATTCATTGCTTTTGCATTGAGATTAACTCTCTTCTTGTCGTCGGCTGACCATTTCCCAAATTCAATGTCCGTAGGTGCGATGTACGTGACTTTAGTAACAGTCCAAGCTTCAATGTCCAATGAATCTAGGTGAGTCTTCATTCGGATCTTCCAGCTAGCATAGTTGGTTCCGTTGAACAGTGGTGGTCGCATGGTATTCAGTCCTTCAGAATGGAATGATGTTGACGCCATCACTTTTGTAGCCTTGCTCTGATACCAAGTGTTGGATCCTGTGGATGGCAAACAACACTAGAAGGGGGGTTGAATAGTGTTGTTCAAAGAATAAATCTTTTTCGATCGTTAATTAAAACCCTTCTAATATTGCCTAAGAAACCAAGTAGAGCGATCTACGCTTGGTTCTTAATCAACAAGTTAATCTTATAAGAGATAAACAATTATAATTACAAACAGATAAGAGATCTTTACACACAGATAGATCTTTACACAGAGATAGATCTTTACACAGCGGAATTAAATGTATGATCTTTGTAATATGCAAATGAACAAGGAATTATAAAGATATAATAATAACAAAGTAAATAAAAATTGCTTGCAGAGATAAATAATAAGACACAAAAGCAATCGCAGACACAAGGATTTTTATCCTGGTTCCCCACAACTTTTGGGTACGTCCAGTCCCCGACCAATCCGATACGAGATTTCCACTATCTGCCTTGGCAAATATAAATACATAACTCCACTCGTTAGGATTTCCAACAACCTAGTCTTGACCAGGATTTTTAACCGCAACACCTAGACTTGTCTAGGGTTCCAACAACAACACAATAAAAATCGATATCCACTTCACCACAATAAATTGATGGAGATTGGTTTTACACCCAGATTCTATAGCCAAATAGTAATAGACGAAATTACGTGTAGTGGCTTGATAGAATAATATTCTAGATCACACAAAGATACGAATGAAGTCTTTGTGATCTAGAACTAATGTTTTTCAAAAAATCCTTTAAATAAAAATCAAGAGAAAGTAATACGGATTTGAAAAACAGTTAGCCAATAAAACGAGATTATGATCTTCAGAAAATAATAACAAAATTGCAAGATCAAGAATAAAACAAAATTGGCTTAAGAGAGAATGAGAGCTTTAGAACTTTAGAGCGTTTGCACGAGAGAATTTGAATTCAATAGTTGTTGTGTTTTCTCAATAAAAATGATCCACTATTTATAGGAGAAATCTGAGAATTTGAAATTCAAATTACTTTGACTTTTGTCCCGAAAATCATGGGAGAAAATCACTCAAAGATATTTCAAAATTAAGTCAAAACCGTCAAACTTCGACATCTGGTAGTCGACTCCCTAGGAGTGGTAGTCGACTCCCAGTGTGTTTCAGGAAATCTCAATTCTCAGCTGATAGTCGACTCCCTACCTTTGATAGTCGACTCCCAGAGGAGTTTTTCCTGCGACATAACTAGTCAAATAAGTAGCTAACTCCATGGTGTAATGGAGTTTCACTACAGAATTACAAAACGACTAGTGAAAGCTCTCAAAATCCTTTTTGAAGATGATTTAAAAGATATTCAAAACGTTTTTAAAATCATTTTTGTGTGTGTGTGTGTGTGATTGTCTATACGATTTGGCTTTAACAATAACCTAAAAAAGACACAACACACTCACTATAGACTAGGACACATCTTCGGAAGCTTGATCAATTGATGGAGCAGATGTGAGCTTTACTTGAGCTTCTTGTTCTATTTGAGCTTTGAGCTTCAGCATTTGATCTCAGCAACGTTCTGTAGGAAGATATATGCCCATAAGGCAATTTATCTTGATTATACGTCTTGTTCATACCGTATATGGTACGTATTATTCTAGGTATAAAAGGATTTGTATTAATATACTTAGATAATATCCATAGACTTATAGTTAGGTCCTTACGTATCTAGATGAGATCTCGATTATGAGTAAGTAAGTGACCGAATAGAAACATAAGTCTTAAACGGTTCGTGATCATAGATGTGTCGAGAACTGGATATCGACACATCGGATAGATCACTGTGTCTTCGTCTTGCCTTCGGGTAATGATGATCTCATAGTCATTCGACTTAGCGAAGTCGGAGACGAGACACAGGTGCTCATTGGAGAATGAGTTCACTGAACGACCAAGTTAGAGTTATTAAATGGTTAACTTTAATGATCTGTCTTTAATAACTCTAGGGTGATGATAGGTTAGTTGATCCTTAAGACCTGAAGTCAACTGTATAAACCTGTGAACGGACGGTGTAGCTTAGACCCATGATCTAGCTTCGAGGACCAGTCCTGATGAAAGATCTTAGGTTGGGTTGCACCAGAAGCTCTCTAGGTGAGTAAGTGACTAAGATGGGATTCGTCACTTCCATTAAAGGGAAGTTAGTGTTATAGGCTCAGTACGGTCTTTATGTTAATCCTCGGCCGGGGTACGTTGCAAGTTGTACAACGTGTTTACAATAAAGACCGCCGTATACTGACCAATGTTGTCTAATAGGGTTGACAGAAAACCATACCCTAGGCCAACATCAAACACAGTCTTGACGAAGGGATTTTAGCTAACGGAATTCATCTCTGACACAGCCAATGCAAACCCTATGACACTTTTGTCAAAGGGTCGATCACGTTATGATGACTCTGAAACAGGGACGACAGCTACTGCTCGTAGTGACCGTCGTCTAGGGGTTTCGAGCCCCAACCTGTAGTAAGGTCAGGCTGTAGGGTCTCACACCGAGTAGTACTCGTGTCTTAGTAATAGGAATATAGAATAGAGAGAAATGTCATTTGATGATATTCACAAGTTAAGTTGTGAAAGTTAGTCGCAATAGCAATAGGGACATAACATTGCATTAGATGCTAACTTTAACTAAACGTGTTGTAAATTAGTTACGACGAATTTAGTAGGAACAAACTTGTTGGAAAGGGTTACCTGGATGACGGGATCGTCCCGGTCTAAACACAGGTTCAAACCGTGTCCAAATCGGAGCTCAAACGAGCCCAGAAACGCAGAAAGAGTTCAAGGGGAAGTGGGTTAGACCCACCGGGCCAAGAGGCCCATGTGTAAGGGCAAAACGGGCGCGGCCCGCTGCAGCAGCGGGCATGACCCGCTGTGTGCAGCGGGCGGGCGCCCGCTGCATTAGCGGGCGTGGCCCGCTGCACAGCGGGCCAGCGCCTGCTGCGTGCAGCGGGCGCGGCCCGCTGCGTGCAGCGGGCCAGCGCCCGCTGCGTGCAGCGGGCGCCCGCCCGCTGCAGCAGCGGGCGCCCGCCCGCTGCATGCAGCGGGCGCCCGCCCGCTGCATGCAGCGGGCGCCCACCCGCTGCTTGCAGCGGGCGGGTGGCCCGCCCTTCCCCCCTTGGGCGGGCGCGCCCGCTAAGTCTAGCGGGCGCGCCCGCAACTTAAGTCAATTAGGGTTTTTTGAATAACCCTAATGACGGCTACGAATTTTGAGAAATTGCTAAACTTTGAGCAATTGTTTGAGGGGTCAAACGAAGTCGAAATTCGTCACCGTCAGTTCCTACGCGTTCACCATTCCAAGCTCTTCTGATTGATAGCTTGTTTGGTGTCTAAAGTTTAGTATGTGAGGAGAATTAATTCGTTAAAGTTTGACTTTGTGAAAGGCTAACTTTAAAATTAAAATTAAGCCAAATGGCTTAATTGTTTTTTTCTCTTCATGGGAATTGTCCCACATTGCCCGCAACGAGATGTTGAGTGCTCACTCCCTATATAAATAGGGGTGCACTCTCCTCGTTGAAAAACACACCAGTCAACGATCGGGTAGCTCCAAATTATTGAGCAAGCTCGGTCCGCGACTAAATCTCTCTCTCTACTTTCCTATTCTCTGGAGTAGTCCTAGCACGACTACGAAAGGGGTTTGGATCCGATCCGGACGTCTAAGACGCGGGTTTCTTCTCAAGTGAAACTTTCTACCGCGTGTGATCGGCTCGGAGGCGAAAGCGACTCGGGCGGATCGGTGCGAGGGTGCGAGGCGGCTCAGGGAGATCGGGTCAACGCGGCTCGGCTACGAGGAGCTTCTCAAGACGGTGCGGTACATCTTGCCTGCTCCAGGGCCAAGATTCCGGGTATGTGGTTAAGCATTTTAGTGTAGATTTTAATAAGTCGCTTAGTGTAGATCCTTCTTGGAGTGGTCAGACCCACTCCAAGTCGGCATAGATCGGGCTGGGTTCTGGTTCCCCAGAGCCTAGTTAAATTGTTTAGCTAGTCTAGAAATCTTGATTTCTGTTTTTCCGCTGTGCCTATGTGCCTCCGTGGTCCGTCCGACTTAGGACGGATACGGATCCGAGCTCTGGGCGTCCGCCAAAACCCCAACAGTGGTATCAGAGCCACGGTTATGCTATAGATCTACTATAGCGATTTTTTTAAATCTTTAAAAATGCTTAGTTTTTCTCGTTCGAACTATTTTAGCTTTATGTTAATTTAGTTTCAAATTATTTTGTGTTTTTTAAAAATCGTTTTTCAACACAAAATTTTGTTGGGACGATTTAAATTTTATGCGATGATTTTAAATTGTCTCAAATGTTTTAAAAGCTTTGTAAAATATTTTTCTATAAGATAAAATATTATTTTACAAGTATTCATATGTTTATGTAACTTTAGGGAAAATTTTATTTTTGGAAATTTGATTTTCTTAAAATTACATAAAGATTAGAAATATTAGAAAACTTTATTTGAAAGCTTTTAAATATATTTCTAATGATTTTAAAAGTGTTTAAAATTGATTTAACAGATATGTAAACTTTAAGAAATATTTTTTTTTCATAAGATGAAATCTAAACATTTTTCTTTTATTTTACATAAATGTTTCTAAAATTTTTATGAGATATTTTATTTTAGAAATAAGGTTAAAATTTTTTTTTAAGGCCTAGGTTTAAAATTATTAGATAAATTTGTACGACCTAATTTTATACGATAAAATTTTTAATGAAGGTTTTAAAATTTTAATCTTTAATTTTAAGTGTTAAAATTTAGATTTGCATGTTTTAAATATATAGATAAGTTTAGAACTTGCAAATGCTCATGTATGTCACAAAATGAACATTTTATTTATGTTGATAAATTAGTTGCTTCATTTTAATGGACTTGTAAACCTTATTAGGTTAGCCATTAAATATTTAAAATTTTATGAGATGAAATTTTAATTAGTGACATGTTATGTTTGATAAAACAAAACAACATTGAACCTAATACCTGATTAGGGTAGTCCCTTTGTTTGTAAATCATTTCATTAAAATGTTTAAATAATGATTTTCACAAAAGACAAAATGTTGAATTGTTTTATTAAAATCCTAATAAGATTGGGGTAGTAAGTTGAACGAAGAACCTTATAGTTGATAAGGACTTAATAAAAGATGTTCAACCAATCTAAAAAATTTTGAATTTTTAGGATCCACTAGTTGATAAGGATTAACTAGTTCTTTTAATTAAAAGCCATTTAGTTGTTTGGAAAACATAAGATTGATGACAACTCCTTCAATGGATCATGATGTCGGTCAATGTGCTTGACTAAAGTTTTTGGACCAACCTAGCTAGACTGGGTAACAAGTGGTCCTGGCTTAGTCAATTCCCTGGCCGCGTCCGCTGGACCGCAAGGAGTCGATTCATGACTATGTAAGTCCATCGACTATACCTAAGTCAATACGATAATAATCTTGTTCAAGATAAATCGTAGCCCTCCTTGTTTTAGGAGTTGGCAACTGTAAGAAACATGTTCCGGTTGTTGAGCTACACTCAAGCCGTGACATGTCAATCTTATAGAAACCGATTTCTTGATTGACATCTTAACCTGACCGAAACCGTTGTCTCATCCCTCGAGCTTCGGCGTAAGTCTAACCAAGAATGTAGTCTAAGACCTGACCCAAACCGGCGCGTCGTGCATACACCGAGCAAAGGGGCAAGTCAGACTAGACACGAAAACAAGGGTCCGACTAGGCTAGCCATTGTGATCCGGTTGAGCACACTCATGATCACAAATGACTAGGGGTAAAAATCGATAGGGAATCATAGTAAATATGATTGACGACGAGTTCGTCTACCGACTGCAGAGTCGGACAACTTGTTGAGATACACTCAAGGTTGTCAGACTCAGGGTAGTCGGATCCCTCTCTCACAAATATTATTTTATAATAAATTGTTTATTATTATGGCTTTAAATAAATTTAGTGGGAGAATATAGTTTTATTAAAACCATTAAAACTATATGACGAACATTTACTAACTATAGTATCTATAAAATACAGAATGGATTCGGGACTTAGATACATGGTTGAGAAGAACGTGCTGGATGGAACGAACTACAAAGACTGGCTTAGGAACATCAAGTTGGTCCTTTCCCTAGCCGGAATAGGATACGTACTGTTCGAGGACGCTCCAGATAAGCCGGATGAAGATTCGACCCACGAGGAAAAGGAAGCCTACAAATTGTACCAGAGGGATGCAGAGAAGGCCAGGTGCCTTACTCTGGCTTCGATGACCAACGAGTTGCAGAGGAAGCATGAACATATGGATGTTCAAAGCATGCTCCTCAACGCACAAGAGTTGTATGGCAAGCGATCAAGAGCTGCCAAGTTCGAGGCCACTAGCAACCTCTGGGGCACCAAGATGGGGACGGAACCCGTACAGGATCATGTTATCAAGATGATCGGGTACGTGGAGGACGCCGCCCAATTAGGATTTGTCCTGGACAATGAGATGTCCACGGACATTATCCTAAAGTCTTTGACTCCCGATTTCAAGCCTTTTATAACTGGCTTTATAATGAACAGCCTTGAGACGGATCTTCCGGGTCTCCTCAATATGCTCCGGCAGTTTGAGGAGATTCATAAGAAGCCGGCTGCACTGGTTGTTGGCTCTGCTACTTCCGACCAGCCGAAAGGCAAAGGAAAGAAGAGGCAGGTCCCACAACCTGCGAAGGCTAAGAATGGGAAGAAGAAGAACAAAGGGGCCCCGTCGAAATCTGAGTGCTTCCATTGCCACAAGATTGGCCACTGGAAGAGGAACTGCAAGATCTATCTTGCAGAGAAGAAGAAGGGGCATACTGATGCCTCCACCTCAGGTACAAATCAAAATTCAATTAAATGCAATTATTTCCATTCATGAAGTATGAGATACTTATAGACATCTGTGTACTGTATACAGGTGGCTGATAAGAACTGGAGATTGGAGAAGTACGGAGATCGGTCGGCAATTAAAGCAACAGTTGCTGCTGGGACCGCTCAAAGACTTCTGGAGACGCTGATCGCGATGGAGATGATATTTTTCTTATTTCAATAAAATGTATCATCTTTAAGGATCGAAAACAATGAATGAGTGCTTTGCACTCAAGGTTTATTTTTGATAAACAAATTAAGGTTCCTTTTATGAACCCGTTGTTTTGGAATGGATGTCTCATTTGTTGCAATTGAGATTGAATTGGCTCAAATTCTGTGGATGTGGCTTTTCTGTGATGGTTGCGTATATTTTCGAATAATGGTGTATTGCTTCGATAATATTGATTTTGAAGCTGACTAAATGTCTGAAGTCAATCAGTAGTCAAGTATAAGTTCCAGGGGGCGTATAAATTGTGTGCAATCACAGTAAATACGCATATCAAGTTTAACTCGTGATTATCTGCATTTAGTTGTTAAAAGAGTTAATACTAAATGTGGTTAAAGGAATTAGTACAGTGTAGAACGTTTTGATTGAACGAGTCAATGTCAAGATTCCTTAAAACGATCTTGACTTGACTCATTCGTCAAACCGAATCTGACACTTGTACATTCCATCTAAGGCACTTACCAAAAGGTTATTTTTGCACATAAATCTAAATATGATTTAGTTATTATGTTGAAGTAATTTAACCAGGTAATTCTCAAAGTCAGTGGGAGCAAGTAAGTATACTTAGTTCCGGTTTTTCCGGACTAAGTAAAAAGGATTTTTCACTTTAAAGAATCTTCTATATAAATCATTAAGTCAAAATTGTTTTGATTTAATCGCATATATATAGAGACTTAGGGTGTCAAATATGTACTTGACATATTGACACAGTAAAGTGGAGTGAGCTAGAACTGACTTACGGAAATGTTAGACCCCACATCTAAATAGTATAAGCTAACTGTTAGCTATACAAAGTTAGGAAAATGGATCCAGATCATTTTTCCAAAGGATCAACCTTGTGTGATCAAGAGATGTAATTTCAATCCATTAAAATTCGTTGTAGATACTTATTAGTAGAACCACTCTTAGGTTTGCCATATCAAATGTCAAAGTGACTGATATGCTTTAACGGCATGAGATACCGAGATAAATAGCCTAAGTGCAAGTGGGAGATGTAGGAAGATATATGCCCATAAGGCAATTTATCTTGATTATACGTCTTGTTCATACCGTATATGGTACGTATTATTCTAGGTATAAAAGGATTTGTATTAATATACTTAGATAATATCCATAGACTTATAGTTAGGTCCTTACGTATCTAGATGAGATCTCGATTATGAGTAAGTAAGTGACCGAATAGAAACATAAGTCTTAAACGGTTCGTGATCATAGATGTGTCGAGAACTGGATATCGACACATCGGATAGATCACTGTGTCTTCGTCTTGCCTTCGGGTAATGATGATCTCATAGTCATTCGACTTAGCGAAGTCGGAGACGAGACACAGGTGCTCATTGGAGAATGAGTTCACTGAACGACCAAGTTAGAGTTATTAAATGGTTAACTTTAATGATCTGTCTTTAATAACTCTAGGGTGATGATAGGTTAGTTGATCCTTAAGACCTGAAGTCAACTGTATAAACCTGTGAACGGACGGTGTAGCTTAGACCCATGATCTAGCTTCGAGGACCAGTCCTGATGAAAGATCTTAGGTTGGGTTGCACCAGAAGCTCTCTAGGTGAGTAAGTGACTAAGATGGGATTCGTCACTTCCATTAAAGGGAAGTTAGTGTTATAGGCTCAGTACGGTCTTTATGTTAATCCTCGGCCGGGGTACGTTGCAAGTTGTACAACGTGTTTACAATAAAGACCGCCGTATACTGACCAATGTTGTCTAATAGGGTTGACAGAAAACCATACCCTAGGCCAACATCAAACACAGTCTTGACGAAGGGATTTTAGCTAACGGAATTCATCTCTGACACAGCCAATGCAAACCCTATGACACTTTTGTCAAAGGGTCGATCACGTTATGATGACTCTGAAACAGGGACGACAGCTACTGCTCGTAGTGACCGTCGTCTAGGGGTTTCGAGCCCCAACCTGTAGTAAGGTCAGGCTGTAGGGTCTCACACCGAGTAGTACTCGTGTCTTAGTAATAGGAATATAGAATAGAGAGAAATGTCATTTGATGATATTCACAAGTTAAGTTGTGAAAGTTAGTCGCAATAGCAATAGGGACATAACATTGCATTAGATGCTAACTTTAACTAAACGTGTTGTAAATTAGTTACGACGAATTTAGTAGGAACAAACTTGTTGGAAAGGGTTACCTGGATGACGGGATCGTCCCGGTCTAAACACAGGTTCAAACCGTGTCCAAATCGGAGCTCAAACGAGCCCAGAAACGCAGAAAGAGTTCAAGGGGAAGTGGGTTAGACCCACCGGGCCAAGAGGCCCATGTGCAAGGGCAAAACGGGCGCGGCCCGCTGCAGCAGCGGGCATGACCCGCTGTGTGCAGCGGGCGGGCGCCCGCTGCATTAGCGGGCGTGGCCCGCTGCACAGCGGGCCAGCGCCCGCTGATGCAGCGGGCACGGCCCGCTGCACGCAACGGGCCAGCGCCCGCTGCAAGCGGGCGCAGCCCGCTGCACAGCGGGCCCGCGCCCGCTTGTGCAGCGGGCGCAGCCCGCTGCTTGCAGCGGGCCAGCGCCCGCTGCGTGCAGCGGGCACGGCCCGCTGCAGCAGCGGGCGCCCACCCGCTGCTTGCAGCGGGCGGGTGGCCCGCCCTTCCCCCCTTGGGCGGGCGCGCCCGCTAAGTCTAGCGGGCGCGCCCGCAACTTAAGTCAATTAGGGTTTTTTGAATAACCCTAATGACGGCTACGAATTTTGAGAAATTGCTAAACTTTGAGCAATTGTTTGAGGGGTCAAACGAAGTCGAAATTCGTCACCGTCAGTTCCTACGCGTTCACCATTCCAAGCTCTTCTGATTGATAGCTTGTTTGGTGTCTAAAGTTTAGTATGTGAGGAGAATTAATTCGTTAAAGTTTGACTTTGTGAAAGGCTAACTTTAAAATTAAAATTAAGCCAAATGGCTTAATTGTTTTTTTCTCTTCATGGGAATTGTCCCACATTGCCCGCAACGAGATGTTGAGTGCTCACTCCCTATATAAATAGGGGTGCACTCTCCTCGTTGAAAAACACACCAGTCAACGATCGGGTAGCTCCAAATTATTGAGCAAGCTCGGTCCGCGACTAAATCTCTCTCTCTACTTTCCTATTCTCTGGAGTAGTCCTAGCACGACTACGAAAGGGGTTTGGATCCGATCCGGACGTCTAAGACGCGGGTTTCTTCTCAAGTGAAACTTTCTACCGCGTGTGATCGGCTCGGAGGCGAAAGCGGCTCGGGCGGATCGGTGCGAGGGTGCGAGGCGGCTCAGGGAGATCGGGTCAACGCGGCTCGGCTACGAGGAGCTTCTCAAGACGGTGCGGTACATCTTGCCTGCTCCAGGGCCAAGATTCCGGGTATGTGGTTAAGCATTTTAGTGTAGATTTTATTAGTCGCTTAGTGTAGATCCTTCTTGGAGTGGTCAGACCCACTCCAAGTCGGCATAGATCGGGCTGGGTTCTGGTTCCCCAGAGCCTAGTTAAATTGTTTAGCTAGTCTAGAAATCTTGATTTCTGTTTTTCCGCTGTGCCTATGTGCCTCCGTGGTCCGTCCGACTTAGGACGGATACGGATCCGAGCTCTGGGGGTCCGCCAAAACCCCAACACGTTCGTCCTTGTCTTTGAGCGTAGATTGAGCTTCTTTGAGTATGAATAAAGCTTTTCATTTGTCGCATATCCTGCACACTTAATTGTAGTGTAGTTAGTACACTAAGCTTCATTTGGTGTGCTCATCATCAAAATCACTTGGGGGTGGAATTCAATTTCCATCACTATCATCCACAGACAAAGGGCCAGTCAGAGCGTACTATACAGATACTTGAAGACATGCTGCGGGCATGTATGCTGGACTTCAAAGGATCATGAGAAGACCATCTCCATTTGGTGGAGTTTGCATACAACAACAGCTACCAGTCTAGCATTGGTATGGCGCCTTTTGCGGCACTGTATGGGAGGAAGTGCCGATCCCCCTTGAGCTGTGATGATGTAGGAGATTGAGAGTTGATTGGTCTTGAGCTAATCACGGAAGCCGTGGATGTGGTTTGGACCATCAGAGAGAAGCTACAGCTGGCTCAGGACAGGTACACGCATTGGGCAGATGCGAAACGTCGACATCTGGAGTTTCAGCCCGGTGATCATGTTTTTCTAAAGATCTCGCCCAATCGAGGATTGATTCGCTCTGGTCGGAGAGGAAAGCTTAGTCCTCGATTCATTGGACCTTTCGACATTTTGGAGAGAGTAGGAGAAGTGGTCTACAAGCTTGCACTGCCCCCTGCTCTAGAGGGGGTGCACAATATGTTCCACATCTCGCAGTTGCGTCGATATGCGAGCGACCCTAGTTATGTCGTGGACTATTCGAAGATCGCAGTCCATCCGGACTTGACATACTAGCGGCAACCAGTGGAGATCCTAGATCGACGCCAGAAAGTCTTCAGTAGTAGGACTATGGATCTAGTTAAGGTGATGTGGCGTCGCGACTCACCTGGTAAATCTACCTGGGAGCGGGAGGCTGAGATGCGAGAACGTTACCCCTACGTTATCCTAGCCATGTAGAGAATTTCGAGGATGAAATTATTTTAAGGAGGGTAGGATGTAACGACCTGTATTTTTAGGCGTATTTAATTTCACGCATTTACTACAGTTGTTCGAGTGTTTTTATCCGAGTGTTTTTTCTACGCATCGACGCGATCGCGTCTCTGTTTTAAGAATTTTTCACCATAGCTTAACTAATTATTTTATCTAATTTGTTTTACTAATTACCAATTATGCTTACTAAATAATTTGGTTAATTAATTAATAACCTCTTTTAATGACTTACCTAATTACCAACACCCACCAGCCATGATGAATCAGCAACCCATGAGTTTCCTTGCTAACTCATGGGTTCATGCACTTGCTTAGTCAAAGATTAACCCCCCAACCTCCCTTCATTAATATCAAGTTTACATTTCTATTCCGTTTACAACAAACACGTTTCTTCCACGTTCAAATCCTTCCCATGGCTAAATTCTTCCCCCAGTATTAATGAAAAACCTAATCTGTTGACTACTCGTAAACCATGTCCCCTGCCTCTTCTTTCTTAAAGGATAACCCATCATCAGCGCGTCATCCTCCTTCCAGCAATTTAATCAATCCTGAATCCCCAAGCCCCTTCATCATCTCAGGCACCTAAATCTGAGAATTTCCCCACTCCAACCAAACATCAAACAAATCAACCCAAAATTCTTCATCCTAAATCAGTCAACCAAATCAGAAATTGAGGGTGAAGAACTGAAATTGAAATGGGAATCAACCCTCATTCAACCCCAAAACCAATTTTCCAAAAATCAATTCAACCCAATTACAACCCCCCCTTCCATTCTCACCCTTTCCTCCCTCCTCCTAGCAGTCGTCCCACCACCCTTGGCCGCCGCTGTCCCTCCCCCCGTGCGCCTGCGCCGCCCTCCTGGCCGCTGCCACTTTGCCGCATCCGCCGTGCCCTAGCGACCCAAGCCGCCGCCCCTACCCCTTGCACGCACGCGCTCCTTAGCCGTCGCCCGGAACGCTAGCCGCCGCCTGGAGCTTCCTTGCCGCCCCCTTGGCTCCCCCTCCTACAGCGAAGGAAAGCAAAAAAGAAGAAGAGGAGAAGATAGAACAAGAGAGAGAGAGAGAGAGAGAGAGAGAGAGAGAGAGGTGAGTTATTATATGAAGTTAAATAATTAAAGTTAAGTTATGTTTTTATATAAACATAAGTTGTTATATAAGTTAAGTTATATATATTAAGTTATTATATAAAGTTAGTTTAAGATTTGTAAGTATATAAGGTATTAATATTTTATAGTTGTTAGTAGTTTTATAAACAGTAAATTTATATAACCAACTTAGTTATAAGTTTTTAATCTATAAAGTTAGATGTTATTATTATTAGTTGTGTAGCTAACTTATTTTGAACACATGTGAAACCAGGTATCGCTACCGCAGATCAAAGAGCGCCTTTCACTACAAGGCGAATCGGTAACTCTTCGTATTCTTGCTTTGAGCTTTAAAACAAAAACAAATGCATGCTAAAATTAGTTTCCTTTCATTAGCAATTGATCGTTTGAACAGTTAACTAATCTTGACAATATGCATAGTATCGCTAAAGATTGCATGCTAGTATTGTAAAATGTGTAAATCTAGATAATGATTCATGTATTGCAAATAGGGTAACACCACAGACACTTGGATTTTGGGGTAACTTATAATAGCAAGTGTGCGGGGGGGGGGGGGGGGGGGGGGGACCAGTCCGATCTTTATTGTTGTCCCGACCCGCAAGTCGGTGACAAATTCACAGACATGAATAACAGAATATCGAACAGTATCGTATTTGTTGCGCAGGTTTGGGTTAACCCGGGTACCCACACCTAAGGTATCAGGTGGACTCTTGGTTGCCTACCGTACTACGCATTATAAGTCACTATCTAGGTTCAGGCACAGTAATACTCGCGTAACCTTGTCATCCATAAAATATTTCTTTTAATTGCTGATGAATTGTGAAAGTTGTAAAACTGCAAAACTGTATCTCTATTTTATTTCCATGCTCTTTTACTTCTAGTCCATGCTAGTTTGCCATGCTTTTTTACTGTTTTGAATACCATGTTAGATATACTTTGAGCTACGTCTCATCCTGGCGACCTTTCTTTTTGTGTTGGACCCGCCAGATATTTCACAGGTTGAAGAAGTTGCACCAGAGACTGCTGACGCTAGTTTGCTGTAGAGTTTGACCAGCATGACGCTGGGTATTGAGAGTGAATATGAGAGCGTTACTTTATTGTTTTAAGAGTGGCTTGGTGTATTATTTTTATTTAAGTTGTATTTCCCTTCCTGTATGCTGCTTGTTTGTAATAAGATTGTATACCATTTTCATGTATAAGTATTTGGCGTATTTCTGCAACAGAGCCTGTATTGACTTCATTAGTGCCTAGCAAGACTTGCACATGTTCCAAACGGTAACGGGCCCCTAGAGTTGGTCGTTACATGAAGTGAGAAAACAACCGTTAGTGTAAACACTAACAACGAAATTATCTTGCACTTGTGGTTACCTATCGAGTAAGAAAAATATTCAAATACAGATTTAATTGGGTTGAGTTTAGGCCAACTCAGTTTGGATCATCAAACTTGAACTTGACCATGTTAGAAAACGGACCAGACTGGTTGACTCACACCATGACCGGAAATTCGGATCCTGTCCAGGGTCGACCCGTTTTGCCAAAACCCATCTGCCACCCTTAACCCTATATCCCAACATCCCTCAATATGGAGGCAATTTACCAATACTTAAGCATGCACACCAGCAACATTTCTTTAAGTTTTACATGTAGCTTTGCCAGGTTCCCTGTCATCATGATTGAAAGCAAAGATCTCATGGTCAGATACACAGAACATCTTTGCTTTACTCTTTTGACTGTTTCACTTGGTTTTAGGTGTAAGCAGGACAAGAGTGCAGACACCACCTCTTATCACTTGTGACACAGAGATGCCACTATAGAGGAATATGCGTAGTTTTGGAGATAAAACTTTAATCATCCCCGCTGCACTCTTGTTTGCTGCACAAAAGTCATCGAGGCTAGCTAGCATGATGTCCTTTTTGTTCTCTTGAGCTAATGGAGCAACTCTGAACAAAGATGCCCACCCTCAACTGATATAGCTTTGGATGCTAGCGAGCAGAAGGAAGGGCAAAATTAAACACGACTTTCACCGATTGCATGTGTTGTCTTGGTTCTTTCTTCTGAATGAAGTGATGAGGGTAACAAACAACGCATTCGTTTGGCTTTCTCTGATTTTGATATTGGTGTGGTCCTTTGGAGTTTGGCAGTGGTTGGCCTCCTCGAGATTTGTCTTTCCTCGTGTTTTGCAATTACTATGTGGCTTCTGGCGACCTTTATTTAGGCTAGGGTCCGGGATGAAGAAGAAGATGCATGTGTATACTGTCATGCTTTACAGAAAGATACAAAAACTTAGAAAACGAGTTTCGATATTAAAAGAAGAAGATGAGTCAGTGAAAGCACCAACACGTCTTGCATGACAACCTATCTTCTGTTTGAGGCAAGATATGGCATGAGGCATCATAGTGTGTGCAGCCCAGCTAATAGGGTTCAAAAAAAAACAGAGATGTCCATTTCATGGATTCACGCTCGGCTTCCTTTCTAGATTAGGTTAGCTACTTTAGCTCATTGCTTGAGCAAATTCAATGGGATGTGCTGCCTCCAAAGACATCACATTGGTGAGTTTGTGTGTTGATGCGATCAAGACATCGCATGCCCTTGTCGCATCCTTGCGTTTCTTTTGTGGCAAATGGAGCCAGTCCACAACACGCTGAAACAGTGCGTTGAGCGACAGCATGGGTGGCATCATCCCAAAAGATGCAGAAAAGATGGGACGTATCCGATGGACAGGTCACAGAACAAGACTCCCCCCAAACTCAATATGGAGGAGAGTGAAAAAGGAGGAGACATGGTAAAAAGATTCCAGAGACCACTCACTGTGAATCTCTCGTACGTGCTCTCTTGGTTGGAACTTGCAAGGTGGCCTGGCTTGCAGCCTCACGCTACTACTTTTAACGCAGTCCCCAAATGATGGGATGAGATGTGACTTGGCATTTTCAGGAGTAGGTTCAGCTCATCTGAAAAAGACGTGCATGTCATGGAAACCCTAGAACAGTTAGCAGCATTAACTTCTGGGTCTCGAAATGTACCTACTTGTGGTTGAACAAATGCTGTGTGGGATGCACCGAGCGTTTGTAGCTGCTCTTTCTTTTGATGCACCGGTTCTCATGAGAAGTTCATGCATTTGCATCGATATGTGTTCGATATGATTCCCTTTGGATATTCTTTTTTTTTTTTTGGATTGTTCATCCAATAATATGACAAATATTTGGTTTAAACTTGTACATGTTTGCCACCCAAAATATCCGGAACAACATACGAGGGTTAGGGAAAGTTAGGATGCCGACATACCTTTTCTCTTTGTATGTGGTGGCATTTATATACGAAACTTGGAGGTTCTCCTCCATAAGAGTCATTGCCCTAAATGGACTCTCCATGCACCTTCAGGTGTCCCTCTTCGTGTAGGGATCTATTGCGGTGGCATCCTCTAAGTGTCTTAGTTTATACGTAACTACTCCTCTGTCTCAGTATCCTACCTCATGCCGGACTCCTTTTCCATCTTAGCCTCCTTAACAGCCTTATTAGCCTTTTTTTTGATGTCCTTGTTCACATAGAACTCACATGTTCTAAGTTCGGTGTCATTTTCGATAGAACGAAGCAGCGTCTGAGTCTGAATAGGCCCGAAGTTATATGTCATGGGCCGCAACCATTCTGTATGTATCCCACATAAGCCTTCACCTATGATGTTAGTCGAATGCATCATGCTTGTGTTAGCCGAAGTTAGCTCACTAACTAAAGTCAAAACTTAATTTTGATGATGCCAAATAAGTCATAGGGCTCTAATAAGTCTATCTAGTAAGTTTCAGGCCAAAAGGAGGTCATACGAAGCTAAAATGTGCAAAACAGTGTTTGACATGGCCGTGCCAAACCAATGGAGATTTTGGCACGACCGTGCTTCAGTCCGCACTCCTGAAGAAAAAATTAGTACTGTTGATTTGGCACGACCGTGCTACAGGCTGCGAAAACCCTGAACAAGATATTGTTCCTTTGGCACAGCCGTGCCAGATGACCACGGTTTTGTCACACATGTTGAAAGCCAGATTAGCCTAGATTTGGTCAGTTTGACCAGTCAAACGTTTAGATTTGACTTCCTATGATGGCTATGAGTTCTTATTGATACTGAAGATCAATTTCTTTGGTATTTCTAATTAAAAGAAACTTATTCAAATCAAGAGGACTAAAATTGAAGATTTGAAAATTGAATTGAAGATTAGGTATTGAAGATGAATTATAATCTTCTACAAAAGCAAGAGACCTCTTCCTTGGATAGAAAAAGAATCAAGCCAAAAATTTTGAGCCATCATCTCCTTACTAGCCGAACCCCCCTCCTCCTTCCAAGTTTAAAAAAGTCGATTAAATTTAGAGAAAGAAGATGAGGAAAAAGATTTGCAGACGTGAAGTAGAAAAGTTCATAACTTTCTCTGCAAACGTCGGATTGGAGCACAGTTTGCGCAAACGCGTTCATCACGACACGATCTACATAGCAGTGATAGTTTTCTGAATTTATTCACTGTATTTGATCAGCGTGATTATTTTTTGTGTGAGATTGTATTATCGAATAACTTCATTCAAAAGTTATCATTGAGCGTTATTTTCCTTGAATGATATTTTGTACGGTTTGATCACCATCCACAAGAGTGATCAAGTTTTTCTTTTTGGTTATAAAAGGAATTTTAAATCCTCGGGAAGAGGTCAGAGTATAGGAAGGGAGCTTAGTTGGGATGCCACTCCGTTAAAAATCTGTACTTTGTGTGATACTCTTATTATTAGCTTGATTATTCCGTGCTTAACTTTTTATATGTGCCATATACCATATTAACCCCCTAACTTCTAAGGTATTTTTTAGATTGGAGCCAAAACCTGTCTAAATAAGATTGTGCCTTCTATACAGTTCCTTCATGGATGTTGGATGTTTGCACCTCCTTGATTTTTATGTACAGTAATTACACATCATCTCAACATGCACCATGTCTAGGTGTTGAAGTGAAATTACATTTTAGGTAAATTAACCTCTTCCTACCAGAAAACATGCATAGCTGGTGCATATACAAGATTGTTAGCCATGCCCATGAGATCCTTTACAACCATTAATATCACCTAAACCACCATCTATTTATCCAAGCTCATCTAAAGCATGCCCCTACAAGAAAATCTTAAGCTTCGCTTATTCAAGAAATCCAGAAAAAGAACCATAATGCGACCCTTAGTGTAAAACATGAAATAGCCAAAATGAGCCCCTTAAGATGAAAGCAATCCTGAATGAAAATCAGGACATGCCTAAATAAGAAAAGGTACAATAGTCCCGTCATAGTTACCCCGTGCTTCCTTTGAGCCATCTTCTGATTTAAGTATCGGAGGGTATTAGGTCGGATTCGACCCTCCCTAACGAGCTCTGTGGTGCAAGAAGTGGAAAGGAACCTGTAGACAGCTCGAAGAACTGCTGAGGCCTGACAGAGATAGCTTGGATTTAGCGAAGATCGATCAGACCCGACAAAGATAGCCCGGACACGACTCCAATCGCTGGAGGCAGCCCGCATATAGCTCATATCTATCATCAACAATTCGTACCAAAGCTCTCACAATAGCTCGACCGGTCTCCTACAAGCTGCCAGTAACTTAGCCGATCTCCTGCAAGATGCCATTAGCTCGTCCAGTCTCCAAGAAGTCGCCAGAGCTCGCCCAGTCTCTAGACAGCATCCAATCAGCTCGGGTCAAGGCCTGTTCAGGCCGGGGTGAGCTCGCTCATGGTTCAATCAACCATCAAAGTCATCCTACAACCAGTCACTGCTACTATACCCTCATGTAATAATATACGCGATGAGAAAACACTCGTAAACACCCACGCCTTATCACCATAATACTAACCCTAAATATCCTAATCATATAATTGATACAACGCTTAAGAGGAGGCCAAATTACCCTACGATTGATCCGAATTATCACAATCCTATTTCTATACCGAACTGCCCCATTAACTTAAACCTGGGAGTATATTTTTTGTGGTTTACTCAAAATTGTGGCATCCCAATATCCAAAGTTTCGAATAATAAAAGAAATCCGAAATGGAGAGAGGTACCTCTTTGGTAGGCCGAAAGTCCTTAGAGTGGGCTGGACTCATACTTAATGGAGTTTTGGGTGATCCAATTATTTTCTTTATACTCTACCGAAATTCTTTCGGCTGGGCTAGATTTCATACTTCTCCGTTTCTTGGGCGGCCCATTTACATTGGTTTATTTTTTGCAGTAAATTTCTTAGTTGTGCTAGGCGATTTTGTCATATCTCGGAAAATTATCTCGTTTTTGCCCGTCATGTGACTCACGTCCAGCAAGAAAGCAAGGACCTTGCAAGTGGATGTTAAATTATGAGAAATTAGGGCAAAAAGCTGCTAGATAAATAGTAGGTTGAATATTGTCCTTATCAACGAATTGCATTGACGCTTCATATTCGTAGCTGTTCTCGTCGTCGTTCATCATCATCATCGGATTCTTCTGGGTCTTCACCGTCGTTCTCGTCCGTGCTTTTTGAATCCGATCCATCATCAGATTAGAAATCAGACTGGGCAATTCTCTCTGGTTTAGATACATACCTATGCCTACTTAAGAACTCACTGTTTCTTGACACAGACCAAGGTCTGTATTCAACCTAGCCCAAGATCTAAAACAGCCCTATACGTACATAATTCAGAAAGTTTATGCCTGAGCCAAGCTTTGGGTTGTTTTCCTATTTCGATCTGTTCAAACCCATTGGAACAGTGTTCTACCAAGTTCCTTTAAAAACTGAAAAAACTCTTTACTCTTTGCAGACAATTCTTCATGCACAGGAAAGGTTATTGATGTTCGACTCCATGGAGTCGAACATTATACTATGTAAGCTCTTATAATGCAATATAATCTTATTTTGGATTCTCAGTCAGAATATGTTCATGGCATTATCAAATGCCCATCTGTTGCCTCCATCACTTCATCTCTACAAGAATCATAATCTTCAGCATTTGCCATTAGCGCGACATCAAAACTTACTCAAGATCAGTGGATTCACACCGACGAGCAAGTCACTGATCAATCTATATTTTGGATGACCAACCTCGTCAAGAAATCAACGGTTGACCCTCAGTCATATGTTTGTCGACCAGTATTAGGTATCATTTATGCCAGGATCTTTGGGATGCCAAACAAGGATATCATTCCATTCAAGGTTTCTACTCCAAACTATATGATATACAATTTTAGAAGGAGCAATCTCCGATTCCATGTCTAAGTCTGATATACAATTTTAGAAGTAGTTAAATTGTCAAAACTTGTTCCACTTTGCAATGCAATTGTGTCCTGAGTTTTGGGTCTCCTATTTATTGCAGAGCATGCGACACTATATGAAAGCTATAGAAAAGCTTAAGAACGTTCCATAATTAAGGATCAGTTGGCTGAAAATAATTCAAGCCTACATCAATGAATTAAAGCTAATTGAAGTGATCTAAGAATTGAGCCATATGCTTTCCAACTTTTTCAAATTCAGTGGAAAGTGGATTAAGCAAATTTATTTGTTTTGGAGCAGTTATTTGGATATTAATAGAGAATTAATGGTTTGTATGGATGTTGTGGTTTGTCTTCAAAGTTGATCATGATGTCTAGGTCCAGATAAAGCGTGGTTTAGTGATTAGAGAGTCTAGTGTGAGGCTAATGGAGTGATCATGGATGCGTTGTAGTTTTGGCGTTTTTAATAAGGTTGGATCATGATGTGATGATTGCCACTCCTTTAATGTGGGAACATATGGATTAGTCACAAGCGCTCTCAGTTGGAAACTATGATGATTGTAAAAGATGTCCCTAAACATATGTGGAGCATGGTATGGTGCAAATTTGTTTCCAAACTGAAGTAGGATAGCCATAGTAATGAAGTATATTTATGTTATAAATCAACTACTGAGGGGAGAGCCCTCAGGTTTATATTTATAGCCAAAGGGGAGAATACAAGTGGGCTTATACAGATATGGGCCCAAACACTTGGGTTGGCCCAATAACTCATCCAACCTAGTAAATACCCATTCACAACACTCCCCCTTATCCAGCCATAGTTGTGGACCCTGCTCATGAATACTTCAGGATTCTGAGCCTGCATGGGTCTCACATGGGGTGGATACTTCAGGATCCTGAGTTGGTGAGATTTGCCTCGTTAAAACCTTTGGCTATGGAAAACCTAGTGGGAAAAACCATAGTTAAGGAAAAAGAGTGCAAACGCTCTTTAACTCCCCCTGATTTATACAAGTGACTCTGCTCATGAATACTTCTGGATTCTGAGCGTCACAGAGGGGTGGATACTTCGGGATCCAGAGTTGATTTGATTTGCCTCGTTAAAACCTTTGGCTATAGAAAACCCAGTGGGAAAAACCATAGCTAAGGAAAAAGAGTACAAATTCCCTCAACTCCCCCTGATCTGTAAAAGCTCTTAGGGTTTCAGATCTCTTAGGCTTATCTCATCACTCCTATTTACAATATTCCGAAAATGTACACAGATTACAAATTTTGTCACCATCAAGCAGCTGCTGAATCCAGAAACTCTGGAGAGGTGTGCTAAGTTTCGTCGCCTCTGATGTGGTCTTCAGACTATATGGTCAGCTCCACAGAACCAGCCTCTATCCCAGTCGTCACTGGGATGTGATGTACCACCAGGCGCCCTCAAATACACCATTGGTGTGATTCTGGAATGGTGAGGATCTCGGAATGATAGGATGATGTTGCCTTCATCAGTTGCTTTGCAGATCTGCAGGGGATGGCCATCCCACTGTGGGTACCCGTTCTGTGATTTCTCAGCATAGGGACTGGACCTGAAACCTGCATTTGCATAAACATTGGAGGATGCTACTACATTTTGTAAGTCCAAATATTTCGACCCTTGGAGGAAGCGCAGAAGGCTTAACTCAGGTCTAATGGCCCTTTTTAGGTGCCAACTATTTCTGGCTAATGAGTTTACTGCAATTGCTATGCCGGGACACATGCAGTTAGCCAGGAGTGCATGATTGCACTAAGATAATGGACTTTGGGACCAGTTATATCCTCCCCATCTTCCAGCGATCGGAAGGGTTCTTTTTGTTCATCCAGTAAGTGTACCACCGTAGGTGTACTTTGGATGACAATGGTCTTGTTTAATATCTCCAACGCACTTCTGGGCGTTTGTAACAGGATTCTATGAGCCATGACTTTATATTTGCCTAGGTCTTTTTATTTCATGTTTAAAAGTCAGGCTTGTACATTTATTTTCGGTTTTCTCTTCAGGAGATCCAATGAGATGTTAGTTGTCTACAACTAAGATCTCTAATCCTGTTCTTTGCACAGGTGCAAAGACAACCTTCAGTAGGAATCATTGACTTGTCAAGTGATTCTCTTGGTTGTACATTTATTTATACTTATTGTTTTTCTTGAATAGACGTCCCGAAATCTATTCCGGCCTTTTAAGGAAATGTGAAAATTATCTTTACAAGATATCCACGAAGGTATGCCGTCACAACATCCAATAACAGCATATCCAAAATTTTCCTTCGCCAAATCGTAAGGTATTCGCTTTTGATAACTTAGGGAGATTGATGCATCATTTATGAGACATGCTCATTTGAATTTGTTCGATTCCTAGTTTCAGCGAAATTTTCCTTGGGCTATAGGTTGTACCGTATAGCATACGATTTTGTATTTATTTTTCTTATGTTTGCAATACTTTGTTTTATCCACAGGCTCGACACCTTTTAGGTGTCAGGACTTCAGGTCCGAACATTTCACGTTTCATAAGTGAGTCCAGCTCATCTTTTATTGCCACGTTCCACATTTTTGGCCAATCTCTACGTTTGCATTCTAGCAACAGAGTGTGGAACGATAATTTATAAACATCATCGCCATTGCGATGTATATGGCAATATGATACGTGAATATATTGTCGACAATTTATGTTCTATCTGTCCAACACCTCCCCAGTACGTACAACATTTACTTAATTTCACTTTTTCCCGGCAATTCCTCTGCAGTGGATTCCGGGAAGGGTGATGGTGTGGACAGGAGCTCATTGTCCTGTGGTAGTATTGTCTTGAGGTCTCCAGGAGTTTCTTGTCCTAGGAGCCTGGTGGTCTGCCTCTTTTCTGTTGAGGATCAGCCACTTCTGCTGCTGGTGGATTGCATCCATTCTCGGGGATGTCAATCCTAGCTGGAGTTTTTGCAGCAGGGATGTGTGGTCTGACAATCTTCTGGTTGTCAATAAATGATTCCGGTAATTGGTAGACAGTGTTCTGTATGTGGAGGATCTTCGGGATCTCTTCTACACATTGTATTGTTACCGGATCATAGTGGGTCAAAACTTTTTGTATCCCACGTTATAATTTTCTTCGCGCCAGATTTTCTAGTATCTGGGCATATTTTTGGGAAATTCGTCTCATCGAAATCACAGTCATCAAGATGTGCCTTAAATGCGTCCCCCGTTTGGGGTTCTAGGTATCTTATAAGTGAGGGTGAGTCAAACCCTGCATGGATACCTAGGCGACGTTGGGTACCGTTTTGGTCCTCTTTGGTGGTGCAATGGGGATTTAAGACTGCGCGACCGAAGATTCTCAGATGAGAAATGTTCGGTGGCATTCCATATGCAAATTGCATTGGAGACTCTGACCTCCAGAGGGTCTTATTTTCATTTACGATGCAGCATGCAGAGATTGCATGTCCCCATGCATTCATAGGCAATCGGGATTTAATGGACGTTCAGTCCAATGGAGTCTACTTTTCAGTGACTCTGCCGACCCATTTTGGGTATGAACATGCGGCACTTGTATGTTCATTTTCAATTCCCGTTGATTGGCAGTACTCTTGAAAAGACTGGGAGGTATATTTCCCAACATTAACCAGACTTATTTACAACATTTTATTGTCTGGGAAATGTGCCCGCAACTTTTTTTTATTTATTCTTGTGCCAATAGCTTTTGGAAAAGCTAAGTTGCGGGTCTTGTAGTAGACATACGTACGAATATTCTGAGGATGCATTTATCAGTACAATGATGTACCAAAATAGCCCACTAGGGGTGGTGGATTTTATCCACATCTGTCTCCTTGTATTCTTTTTGGGGAAGCGTGGAGATCCTTTTTCAACTTTTCGTGGAGATGGCCTTGTAATTAATCTTCCCTTATAGTAAGGGATGCGGGGGAATTTTCCCTTCTGAAGAATCTTCTGGTTCTTCAAGTCATACCCATAGGATAAGATGCTGTGCATCACAAATCCAGGGTGGCCAAGTACAACATGCCAGAGTAAAAACTCGGCTGATGTAGGGCACTTCAGGTGCTCCGTTTAATTCTGCTTCCTTTCTCCGAATCTTCGTATGGTAGAGGCCTATAAGGCTCTCAAAACGTTCAAGTGTGGATTTTACTCCTTTTTCTTGAGACGTTGCATACGGTAATTTTTCATTTACATTTGCTGTTTCCAAGTGGGATCCGTTGAAACGGATGTCCTTGAAACTTAGAAAGTTTCTTTTTGGAATTCGGAGGGATTAGTGCATCCATTATTTTTGTGTTGTTTGGGGGCAACTGTGTTGCATTCCCTGGATCTTCAATATAGCCCTGATATTGGGCTTTGTATTGATAGAAATCGTACGTGTTTATTGTCTACTAAGCATTTATGAGAGCAGTTTCAAAAGATGAAACGTATCGGCACATGCATATTTAGATAAACATTTTCATTTATTGTCTACTAAACATTTTCATTCAGAACAAATTTCATAATTAAAATGCTCTCATAAATTATTCTCAAAACAAATTGCTAAGATAAAAATAAGGGCTAATCAAGCAAGTCATCATTTTCGAAGTTGTCAGCTGAAAACTTGACTGGAGCATCAGATGTCATCAAGTTTGTTTCAACTTTATTTTTCTTGTTCTTTTTATACAAATCCTGGAGATGATGCGGAGTTCGGCACACTCTGGACCAGTGGCTTTTCAAGCCACAATTGTGGCACTAGTCTTCCCATTCCCTCTTGGGTGGGAGTGAATTATTTTTGTCAATTCTGTGCCACGTGAACTTCCGCTTACTTTCATTATTTCGCTGCTGCTGTACATGGCCCTTGGCATTTTTCTGTTGACCCCCCTTCTGTGGTCTTTCTTTTCTTTTATTATCTCTCTTCTTTTTGAAGGAAGAGGAATAGTGAGCTTCTGGTGGGGGGCAGTGCCGGGGAGCGTATATTGTGAGTGGAGAGAAGAAGCTCTCTGTTTTACTCGGCCATGAGTAAACATGGCGGCAGCTCGGAATACTTGGTGAACTTGCGTTCACGGTATTGCTGCATGAGTATCGCATCTTTTTCATGGAAGGACGTATACGTCTTTTCCAGCATGCGATTTTCTGAGACTTTTTCACCACACAACTTCAGGCGTGAGGTGATGCTAAAAAGTGCTGAGTTGTACTCAGCAATGGACTTAAAGTCCTGTAGTCTCATGTTCTCCCACTCATATCGTGCCCTTGGGAGTATAACATCTTCCTGATGTTTATACCTGTCCACAAGGGCGGTCTATGGCTCAAGTGGATCTTTGACCGGGTATTCAGCCTTTAAGGTCTTGTCCACATGGCGGCGAATATAGGTGATGGCTTGCGCCTTCTCTATCTCGCTAACATTTTCTTTTTCAGGCATAGCAGCGATGAGGGACTTTGCCCGCAGGTGAAACTTTACATCTAGCTGCCAGCTTAGATAGTTTCTACCTGATGCTTCCAGTACTTCGAAATTAACGCTTGCAATATTAGCCATTTATCTAGCAGAGCACAAACATGCATGAATTAATAATTAATTCAGAGAAAACATTTTCATGCGGAGGCAATATTTAACGAAAGACTAAATGTGTGGATCGGCCAGTCCCACAAGAAAGAGTCCAAAAAAGTCCACAGTTCAAATTATACAAATTTGCAGCTTAAAGAAAATGAAAATACAACTTTGGAAACCCCGTGGGTCCCATATGATATCTCCATCTTCAAGCGTGGCCTCCGTCTTCATGGAAGTTGGTCTTCTTTTTTTGACATTTACATAAATTCCTCACTACAATTTCTCTCAAAAATAAAAGAAAAGTGCGGGAAATAAACTGTGGGACTAAACGGCCGATCCAAAAACCACATTTAGCAATTCATGCAGAAATATTGTGCTCATCAACATTTTCATCAGACATTTTCATCACAGGCATCACGGGCATTTAATATTAGTAGAGATGGATAGATAATTTAAACACTTAATAATTATTGGACCACTGGGCAACGTCATACACCGTTAGGTTACTAACGGCAGAGCGGTCGCAGGATCTTCCTAATTATTAAGTTTTAAATACAATGCACAACCACGCATATAATATCCAACAGAATATACCAGAGATGCAAAGCATGTAAATATGATTTTTGTAAAAAAAAATCATCACAATGCAAAGGTTGTAAATTGAATGGGTTTAATCAATTAAATTGATTAAGAGCCCAACATAAACATTTTCTTTGTCAGAGTAAAAAGTTTTCCCCATCATCCCAAAAGCCCCCCCAAGAATCCCCAGGAAGTCCTCGCCTGCCCGATATTTGTCCCGTAATTTACCGTGATTTTTCACGAATATTTTGCCCTTAAATCCCCTTTTTAAATTAATTTTTAGGCTAACAAGTTGCCTATTGAGGCGAGCTAATAGCCTTTACCTCCCCAAAATTTTTTTTTTTTTTCAGATAAACCAGCCTGCTGGCCTGAAGCCCGCAGTCGACCTATGGGCTTCAGGCCCATATGTCTCTCTCTTTTTTTTGGAAATCTGTGGGCCTGAAGCCCACAGATCTGCTGTGGGCTTCAGGCCCACAGATCTTTTTTTAAGAGAAAAATTGGCCTGTGGGCCTGAAGCCCACAGGCTGCCTGTGGGCTTCAGGCCCACAGGTTTTTATCTTTTTTTTTCCTTTTCCTTTTCCTTAGGGTTTGCTGGGTGGGGGGGGCCGGCGCCGCCGCCGCCCCCTGCAGGGGGGGCGGCGGGGGCCGCCCCCCTGCAGGGGGGAACGGCCAGGGCCGCCCCCTGCAGGGGGCGCGGCCTCGGGGGCCGCCGCCCTCTGCAGGAGGGGCGGCGGGGGCCGCCCCCCCCCCCCCCCCCCCCCGCAGGGGGAGGCGGCCACGGGGGGGGGGGGGGGCGCCCCCCTGCAGGGGGAGGCGGCCAGGGAGGGGGGTGTGCTCTTCCGGCGAGGGGGGTTCCGACGAGGGGGGTCCGGCGAGGACTAGCCGCCGGGGGTTCAAAATTGGGTTTTTACCCTAAAAATAGAGTTTTGGGGATGAAAAATCCGTCGTTTTCAAGGCGACGATGAATCCCCATGACGATCTTGCGAGATCTAGGGGAGGGGCAATCATACGTATGATTAAAAATATCGTTTTTAGTAGTTTTTACCTCTATATCCGTCCTCCGGATATAGCGACGGTTGCTCGAAGCCCTACGCGGATGACGACCCTTGATGGAGGAAGCCTTGCACCGCGCTCGTGGATCTCCCGTCTCGCCTTCGCCTTCGCCTTCGCCTTCGCAACGAACGGAAAAAAAATTTGTGGAAAAAAATTTTAGAGGCTCGTGCTGATAACGTGTTATAAATCAACTACTGAGGGGAGAGCCCTCAGGTTTATATTTATAGCCAAAGGGGAGAATACAAGTGGGCTTATACAGATATGGGCCCAAACACTTGGGTTGGCCCAATAACTCATCCAACCCAGTAAATACTCATTCACAACAATTTAGATTATGTTGGTTGAAGTTTATACTTCAAACTGACATTCCCCCCGAATTTCTGCTATCATCTGCTGAGTTTGTAGGAAATCCGAGAGTTTACTGGTCGACTAGTGTCTTTCATTAGTCGAGTAGTACTCACCTAGTCAACTAGTGCCTAGTCTCTAGTTGACTAGTGCCTAGTCACTGATCGACTTATAGACTTATGAGCAGTGCAGGACTAGTTGCTCAGCCTGCAGGAAAACCTGATCTAGTCGACAAATGTTTAGTCACTAGTTGACTAGTACTCACATAGTCGACTAGTGCTTTGCCACTAATTGACTAGTTGTGCAATTCCAGCCTGATGCGGATTCTGTTTTGTTTCATTGATTTGATACTTGATCAAATCGAATACGCTATGATTTAACACTGCCTCTTTAACTCTAATGATGGATTCCTAAGAGAGATACACCGACAACACCGAAGTTTTGCACCACAAGAGTTCTAGGATGGCTACAAGCTTTGGAGAGCATATATTCCTTATTCTAGGGTTTGTAGTAAGATCTATCCATTGTTGAACGTTCACGAGACTTTGTAATTTCTAGAGTGCTAGATTTGCATTGTCAAGAAGGTTCACTTACTGTCGGAGGAGATCTTGGTAGTCGATGTAATCTCTTGTGCTACTACAGTGAGGATGAAACATTTAGATTCAGCTGCACACTGCGACATCAAGAAGGATACATGTTACGACCGTAGGACCAGGGGAGGATCTGTGTAGCTTAACCCAGGCTGCGGCCCTGGTTACCTTTTGATTTGCACGTTCTGAGTTCGTTAATCCAGTCCTTGCTTTGTCCTTCATCTGATTCGTGTTTCCCGGATTACTTTTCGGTAACTCTTCTAGCCCAGATGAGTTCAGATTCCTAGCTTCGACCTTGCTTCGGACTAACATGTAATCGATGTATTCGTACTTCTTGACAATGTGTATCACGTCCGTAGAAGTAATAAGTAACTTCTTGACTATAATATCATGTAGAAACTAACCTTTTCCAAACAAAAAACTAGATTTACTTTCAATTTCCTTGAGTTAAACTTGCAATAAAGCAAATGTAGAACCATAGGGGAAGGCAACTTCAGTTAGCTTGAAATCAAAGGTTTTGAAAGCCGAAGTGGTCCCAAACCAAGGCAAGAACCATTATTTCTTTGCATCTGAATATGTCTATTCTAGGGGGTCGTTCTACAGGCATAATAGATGTTGATCGATCATCTATCAAGCATAACGTGAAAAGCAAGTTGGCTCTTGGACTTCGTCTCTTTAAAGCATGAAAATTGTGTTAGCTACTTATTGGAATGGTCTAATTGACTAGTAAAATGCTTTAGAAGAGAGATGAGCAAGTTCAAAAGGAATGTCATTGCTCTCGCTCTCAATCTTAGTCAATTGATATTAAAATGTTCTGCTTATTTTGACAAATATTCCTTCTTAATAGTTTGGGGAGATGAACTCTTGCAGATTTGATGGAACACTGGCCTATCTTGAGACACAAAGTCACATGTTCAATGAACAATTAACGACTAGTTTGACAATTTTTCGTTGAAGGTTGGTGGAAGAGTCTCTGCCATCCACAGCTTACTACACACGCAGCTTAATGGAAAAGTATTTCTAGAAAATTTGCAGATTGCGTTTAGCTACTTTATTTATATTAAGAATAATCTAAATTAAACTGTAGTTTGTATTTGTAATTATAAATTGCAGAAGAAAAAGGTTACTCAATGAGTACATGACCACTGTTCTTAACAAAGAGAAGGAAAAAAACTACTGAAACTTGTCAAATCTTATACAAAGGCTATATCGGTATTTTATGGATCTTATATTTTATGTCTAATATTCAGCCAAATCAACCAACAAAAACTGTGAGATGATTCATACGGTGGGCTACTAAATCAAAACCTAGTTGCATTATTGTATGTGTGATAACATGTGAGTTTATCTCTCTATATAAATTCCCAAATTTCTTATTCATTTAAAAGCAAAAACAAGAAAAAAAATTCTCAAATATTTGCCATCAAAAGACAAAAATAACAGCTAAAACCTTTTTTTTTGTTTTGTTTTTTTTGTTTTTTTTTGTTTTGGTAGCATTGAGTCATGCATCAGAGACAATATATATGGAAGTTGAAAAAATTTTACTGCATGATATCAAATTATGAGGGTTGTCCAACCCTTTTAATTTCAACCGCATTATCGTAACGTGGATTCCAGGGCAGATATAAATGCAAAAAATCATTCAGAAACTAAGCTTATTATCTGTGTTTTACAAAAATTCAGACTAGAGCCGAATACCAATCAAAAATCTATTATACAATTTACGACGTTTTTTGAATTTTGTCCTACATGGCAGTTTTTTCCCAGTTATATTTTGGGTTACTGACTGGGATGCCGGTAGGGGCCTCATGGAGGTTGGGTGGGGTTCTGAGCTTGGGTTTGGTGTGTGTTTTTGGTGATTTTATTTTGCGTTTTAGTCCCTACTTTTCCTTCTTTTGCCACCGATCTTCCTCTCTCACACCCACGATTTTTTCACTTTGGCTACAGCTTCTCTCCGCATTTGTGCCCGAGCGTCGACTGCTTCCGTGCCCTTCGGGCACAGGCAATTTCTAGTAATTGATAATTATAACGTTATATTATTTACTGATATTATTTACTGTTATATTAACTTCAAGTCTTCAACACACATAGAGTTAATAGGAAGAACACATGCACACAGCGCATGGGCACCCAAAAACCCCCCTCACACACATCGGGTGCAGGCCACACATGGATGCTTCAATGGGTGCGGAAACAGTGTGCAAATGAGAAATTTGTATGAGAGCTAGCGTGGCAATTGTCTTGGAGTTTTTAGGGTTTTGGATTGGGTTTTTTGAGAGCTGGCTATTGTCTTGGAGTTTTTAGGGTTTTGGATTGGGTTTTTTTAATTTTTTTCCTGTTTTGTGTTTTTTCGGGGATGTGACACTTTAACCACCCCCACCCCCCGCGCCAGGCTTCAGCAATGCTATAAAGTGTATAAAGTATATTTTAGCATCCTTCATCTTGTCAGCCTACGCGCCTCATGCCTAAAGGTAAAAACCCTTGAGAAGGGTTTTGTGTTAGTTTTCGCGTGATTGGAGCGGCAGCGGTCGTCAGGGCCGTGGAGGGTGCTCGAGGACACAGTGGCGGCCTTCAGGGCCGCGAAAAATCCTTAGCTAGGGTGGAGGCACGGCCGTCATGGCCGTAAAGCCCCCCGACGAAAACTGTGCGCACGGGGGTGTTGACCCGATCGTCATAGAAGAAGGAAGATCTTCAACCGAAAAATAAACGGATTATTATTATTATTATTTTGCAGTCATAGAAACGCAAATCATTGCGTTTAATCCTTGTGCATGTGACCTATATAATGCATGCGATCTCAGGCATGAGGGGATTGGTGGGTGAGTTGCTTGTTGAATAAAGTCAAATACATGCACGATAATCAATTCATTTTGAATAATGGAAATCAACAGAGAGAGGAGGGGTGCTTCTCCTTGCGTTATGCTTCATGAATTATCACACAAAGATTCTGTGTGCGTGATAAATTCTGATTCATGCATGAATAAGTGAAAGAGGAGAAGATCATTTCAAATGCAATCTTATCCAAATACGCATTATATGATTTGATATTTATCGTAAAAATCAATACTTGTTTCATAAAATTTTGATTTTTATCTTAAAAACATCGATTTTTAATCCATAAAATTGCAGATCTAAATGTATTCTTGAAGAAAAATAGATTTAAATGAAGTTTTGATTTATTACCTCTAGATCCATCCTCTAGATCTAGCGACGGTTGACGAAGCCTACGCGTGGAAGATGACGCACGTGCGTGATGGATCTACCGCATTCTCCTCGCTTTGGCAACGACCGGATCTTTTGAAAAGTTTTTTAGAGAATCGTGCTGATGACATGTTGTGAATGGTTTTGGGATAGGAAACCCCTAGCCTCATATATATAGACTTCTTATTGGATACAATGTAGGAGGATACCCAATAGGCCCATTGAGCCCTATTCATAACACTCTGATTATTGTTTTTTTTTTAAATTGGCACAGAAATTACTGTGCACGGGCACCCAAAAAGAAACACCCTCACAGCATGCGAGACACATGCCTAGGTGTACAAGAGAGAGAAAAGTGAGTGTCAGTGTGGGTATTGTATACCCGAGGATAAAGATAAAATGTTTCAATGGCAAGCCAGGTAAATTTTTAAAGGCAAACATGTAAAAGAGTGGGCTGACAAACCTGTAATTTTTTAATGGCACACCAGTAAATAAGTGAGGCTGAGGTGGCATTGATGTGATAATCTATTGCCACATTTGTCCCAGTCAGCAATCCATAGGGGATTGCCCATGTGGTGTCCCCCCTCAAATGTATAATTGATATTTAGGCTAGACTATATGCCCCTGCGCTACTGCATGGGCTCAAACCCACGTCAAGTAATTAAAAAAAGCAAATCAAATCAAATTAACAAAAATAAATTTAAGGGGATATCACACTTCTATTTAAAAGTGAGAGGTTATTGGATGGGATCCTATTACATCATATATTTATGTACCACTAAAAGCTTGGCCTAGTCCAAGAAAGGCATGCTTGTTCTTAAAAGTGTTTGGCAAGATGCTACATATGGTATTTGGCTTAATAAGGTCAAATAGCATTGGGGGCTCGTAAGAGAGATGTGAGATCAGTGTCGGATGTACTCTACGTTGGCTCAAAGATAAACGAACGAGAATGCCACTCTCCTGTATGCACCTACATATATGCTCAACAACTATGGAGAGATGTACACATATATAGTCTAACCTTAGTTACATATTTCACAAGACGATGCAGTTTTATGTCACAATCAATCCATATCTTTGCAGGACTCTTCACTCCAAGTTTAAAATAGTGCAAGGAGCCCACAAATTCCAACCAAGATTGATACACTGGTTTGAATAGCTGGCCTAAGAATGTGTTGAATATTTTGTCACAGGCTAAATGTTGAAAAGAATCATGCATTGTTGATAAGTGTAGGCAAGGAGAGAAAGAATTACAGAGAGATTTCTCCAAATGATTCAATATGAAAAGATGATGATAAGTGATGTCATTGATGACATGGATTTATAGGCAATTATTTATGACTTTTATAGTGGTCAGAGGGAGTTTCTTTGCAGTTGCACAACCTTGGTCAAAGGAATAATAAAGCTGATTAGGAGATAAATAAATGCTAATGATTCAATGGTTTGCAAGCATGAAAGTAAATTTGTTGAAAAAAATGAGTAGGGTTAAGGAGGTAGGTAAAGCACAGGAGAACATGACGTGATGATTAGACCCACAAAAAACATTTTCAAATTGGGGTAAATTGCAACATGATTTCATTCTTATGGGATCCACGAAGACTAATCAACACATTAGAGGAGGATGAACAATGTAGTGGCAATTAATACTGCTAATTCAAAATAATTAAGCAAATGCAGAATTATAATTACAACATAACCAATGAGTAGACAAAAGTAATCGAAAACACTAGAAGTATTCTGGTTCGGCTATGCCTACTCCAGTTCCACCCTTGTAACTCAACATGTGGATTTCCACTAACCGGCACCAAAATTCAAACAAGTGTTACAATCCCTAAACCTGGATACAAAGGAGTAAACCCTCGTAAGAGTGAGTAAACCCTCCAATTAGAGTAAACCCTCTAATTTGCTCTCACAACCTGAGAGCTAGATTAAAACAAAATGTAAACAAATTATACACTCACATATGCCTCGAATAGATGTTACCTATGTGACGATAAAGGCATGGAAATGTGAAAATCCAAGTGCTAGATGATCATCTTGAGTGCACTTGGAAGCCTTCTCTCTTGATCAAGAATCACAACTCAACACACACCAAGAGTAAGAAAGAGAGGGAGAAGAAAGAATGAAGCTTTCTCTTGAAATTTTGCTCACAAATATGATTTCTATCAGTTTGTATGAGTGCTTGAACCTCCCTCACAATAAATCTTAAATTGCCTCTCAAATCTGCACAGAAACCAAGAAAACAGACCAACGAAAAAGCTGGCTAATTGCTAAAAACAGACATATTTTCTAAGTCATCAGACGTCTGAAGAGCAAGTGCTAGAAGTCCGATGCACTGTTCAGTCATCAGGAACTCTTCATGAGATGGCTGAAGCAGAGGTTAGTCAGAAGAAACAGATTGACCAACACACAACAACCAAACGTCTGCAGTACACCACTCATCCGTTTGAGAACCCTTCATCGGACGACTGACACTGGGGCTGGACTGAAAGAACAAGTTGTCTAACTCACAACATCCAGACATCTAAAGTTCACCACACAGATATGTAGGACATTGTTCAAACGTCTAACCAAAGACTTCAGACGACTAAAATAGGCTGTGTCTATCCAAGTGAAAGACTGACACACTAACCGTGTGGTCCTGGTCCAAAAACACTAATAATATTGTTTTGGCCAAGGAGCTTACAGGGATGAGGTGTAGGGACATCCTACGGTTTCCTAAGATGATAAATGATGCATATGAGTGTGTGAGTGCGAGTGTGAGTGTGAGTGTGAGTGTGAGTGTGAGAGTGTGAGTGTGTGTGCATCTATTCAAGGCTTACAAATATTCTACAAAATAAAAAGCAAAACACGTGAAAAAAATATATAAATACACTTGATGAACTTCCATCTTCATGCAATGCTTTTGCTCTAAAGCCTTGAATCCATCATCCTTCACTTATTGCTTTGTCTCCATTAAAATATAACATGTAATTAATCTGAGGCTAAAACAAATAGTGTCATTAGCAACAACATAATGTGGTGATTATCAAACCACATTGGGCTTAATGGCCAATATCTAACAATTCCATCATTATCACCTCATCATAACTGCTCATGCAGAGCAATAGTTATTCATTAAGAAGATACCAAAGATAAGAGGCGATTCAAAGAAAGGCGATTCAAAGAAAAATATTATATGTGCCAATATGACTTTGGTCACCTAACAGCTACAAGCAACTATGAATTGATATCAAAGGCATGATGGAGAACCTTTCACAATATGTTTCCAAGAGTGACAACAAGGGTTTACCATGAAATATGAAACCAACGAAGATGCATATACTAAGCAAGAAGGGACTACGATGGACCACTAAATCCTACAACTAAAACAAATGTATCAAATTTAAGAGCAGACCTCCAAAATGTCTAGCACAAGCTCCATCAATTTTGGTCATGTAGTGAAGACACAAATAATTAAGTACACATGTTTGGCAGTCAAACTTCAACCATTATGTTGTTAAAATAGAGCAAAGCTCAAATTCAAGATTAACTATGAGAAGACAAAGCTTAATTTCAAGATGTTACAAAATGGACAATGCATGGATTTAAGATCGACAACCACATCATCAAAATGTAGCAAAACTCAAAATCACGATTGAATGTCATGTCAGTTGAAGGAACTCAAATAAAAAATATCTCATATTCAGGATTGACATCCATGTTACTAAAAGGGAATCAAATTCAAAGTTTAACAAAGGATTGACATCGCCTTTACCAAATAGGATCTCATTTAAAGATCAAAATTTGATGTATAAAATCTATTCAAATCAAATGTAAACTAAAGGTGTGCTCTTACTTAAGCTACATAAATGATTAAGTAATTTATAAAATCAAATTTACTCGATGTCTCTTGCTTTCTGGTATATGCTAAACTACATGTCTCCTAGTTGGGTTCTTTCTCTAAAGATTGGTAATCAACAATGAATTCTTTTTTAAAAGGAATGTAATTAATAATAAAATCTTGAGTCCATTTGAAGGCATGGACCCATAAATAATAAAATCATATTCTTCGATGTGGATTTAATGAGCCCAAAATAAGTTTTCCATGTTGACTGGTAGGCCCAAAATAGTGTTTCTCTCAAGCGCAAGAGTCCGTACAAGTAGTAAAATCTGGGAGTCCAGATGTCGAATCCTCGGGAGAAAATCTGTTGAAACCACCGCTCAAATCAAATAGAAATCTGACGAAGAGAAACTAACCACTTCAATAATGATGGTGATGATGGTGTGAAAGTGCGTTGTGAATACGTAATCAATGCGAACAACGAACTTAGCATATGAAAGTATGTATGAGAAATATGCACATGGTATGGGTTCGTTAGGATCAGTGATTCGTATACGTTGGTTGATTAAATATAACTCAATAAATCCTCCTTTTGGGAGCGATTCATCGGAAAATACCCTTTTGGGGGTTCAAGCACAATATGAATAAAATCGTCGCTAAAATTATAATCATACAAATACGGTATAAAAGTCTCTTTTGGAGAGATCAAAGCTCACCCTTGTGGGGCGATCATCAACTTAATCACTTCTTTTGGAAGATGAAAAAGAGGATTTAATAATAAAAACTACAACTTTAGCGACATTATCGATTAAGCACAATGAAATTCAACCAAACAAATACGATTCACATCCCCTAACTACTCCATACCATGCACACATAAGATTTAGCTACTCATAATGCAGAAATAATCAATGATCATAGAAAAATACATAGTTCTAATAGCAAAATACGATGAAAAACACCCAAATACGGGGTATGAGTTTAAGAAACTATCACCAAATCTCCAAGCTAAGACTCAAAACTCTCTGAAAAACTGAAGAACAGCCTTTGGAAATTTACAGAATTTTTCAGAGGAGAAATTCGGCTCCTAGAGCCTCCAATACGCCCAGAATACGCCAGAATCCCTAGAATACGCTTAAATAATAGCATTGCGGGTTTACTGTGCTTAACGGGTCGAAACCCGCTTGAAATCCGCTACCCGAACGCATCCGAGCCGTTGATCTTGATCGGCGCATCTGTGGGCCGTTGGATGGATGCGGGATCGCGTGAGGTGTGGACACGTGTCCACGCGGAGCGGATCTGCGCCCGTTTGCATCCGAGTCCGCTCTCCGAATTGACACGATTGCCGCCGTCGGATGATGGATCGACGGATCCCGCTTGGCCACGTCGCCGCTCGCGAATTCGATTCGAATTCGTATTTGATCTGCGCCGTCCGATCGGATTCCTACGGTCCCGATGTCGCCACGTGGCTCCAAGATCGCGCGCTCCGCCGCTGCGTTTTGCGTCGCTGACGGCCATTGGATCTCGATCCAACGGCTAGAAATGAGCCGCGTCGCCGCTCGTCTTGCGTCGTCGGATCTGGCAGGAATAAGCGAGATGCGGCCACGTGGCCGCTAAGATTCGTGCACATCTCATTTTTGGTATCCTGCATTCAAAAATACACAGTAATTAGCACAGATCTCAGAAAAATACAAATAAATAGTCGTTAGAATCGTGAGATCGAGACCAAGCTAGGAAAAATATAAGAAGTGCAGAAATACTCTATTAATTGCTATTTTGTGCTCAAATTGAGTGTTTTCTCTAATAAATAATTGTGTACAAAATACGTATGTATAAGAGAACAATGTAGCATCACATGAGCACAAAATAGGGCTAAATGGGGGGTTAAATATGTAATATTAAACCCGAATCACACCCCCCTACTAGCGATTTACTAGTCTCTAGCAAAAAGAGCGATTAATACGGATGATTAATAAAACAATAAATTCTATCAATCACTTATGGCATGGCTCAATAATGCGCTTTCCAACATAATCTAGACTATCAATATACATCATCCATGAACAAAATCAATCACATGATATTTTCTCTAATTTAGTTTGAATAAATAACATGCAAGCATCGCTTTGCACAAGCGAAAGTATAACACGTCGTTATAATCTAGTTTTCTTGTTTCTAAGGAATTGGCATCTCAAAAAGATCGTTCAAGTCATGGGCATTGAGGTTGCTTAGTTTATTCGCCACTTCTTTTCTTTTATTAGTTCTGCGTAACGCGCATCAAGCAACATTCGCAGAAAAATGTATAACTTGGATCGCTCCATCAAATGAGTGAGTTTCCGGTCAATGGCTCCCAAATCAGACGATAATAGGGCATTAGGCCAAAAAGGACCCCTCGGACTGTACTACTCGAGCCAACCAAGTTATTTATTAGTGACATGCTTATTCGTTTATCTTTCTTCATTCATTTTTCATTCATTTTTTCTTCTTCTTTTCTTTTCTTTCCTTTTTTTTGTTGTAAGCAGCTCAACACCCATTCTTCGAACAAAACATTAATAACCATGGCCACATTCCTCTTCAACTTGAAGACTTTTCAAATAAATCGTGTATACTTCAGCTTTTTCATCACATTAGCATGCATGAAATAAATTCAAACTATTTCGAGATATTAATCATGGCAATTGAAAATTTTCATGAATAGCATATTAACAATAATTCCATGAAGAGAAAAATAATTAACTCAAGCCATAAACAAATTTTAGAACTCAAATAATGTGTAATCATCCGTATTTGTGGCATGTGAAGGAGTTTTAAAATGATGAGATTTGGTGATTTATTCTTCTCAAAAAAATCCTAAGGTCTCATACACACCCTCAACTAAAGATGGATATTGTCCTCAATGTCAAAAGGGGTACGAGTTTATTCAAGCAAGCATCCTAGACAACATTTGAAAACTACACTACTGGAAAGAACACACGTGGTCAAATGGCAGATCCCGAATCTTTGATGGTGGGGGAAGTTGTTCAATTTGCTCCTTGCGCTCCTCGGCGAGTAATTTTCCTCCAATGACTAAACTGGATCCCAGCAACGTAACTCCCAGCGTCTCTATAAGATGTTCTCTGGTATCCTGCAAGAGATGAGTCACGTTAATCCATTTTAGTCTACGATTCTTCTCAATAAAAGTATTCCAAATGTAGTCGTCAAAATAGTTAAAATAAATTAAAGCAAGTTGCCGACTACTCCCTGAAAGATATGCACTACTCTCGGTATGATGCTCAGTCATTGGGGAGAGGGGTAAATGATTTTGGGAAAAAACTGGAGGAGGGAATAGTTCTGGCTCCATGGCGATAATCTCAAAACCCTTGTCCCTAGTTGTGTCCTCCCCCTGTTCATCCAAAATTGCTAGCTCATCCTCTCTTTTGCACACACTTTCTGCCATGTAGATATTTTCATTTGTGTCCTCAACGTGACATGGCTTGCTCGATTTTCCTGCAATAGAAGACAAATTCGCATTAGATTCTTGAAGTTGAATTTCAAAAGAAATATTTTCTTCTAAGCAAGTGGCAATTAGAGTAAGATTTTCAAAGGATTTCTGAATCTGCCGACTCCGAGCAAGGAAATTCTCTTGGAATTGATGGGATGTAGCCTACTGTGTCTGAATAATCAGGTAAACTTCCTCTTTCAAGGGTTGCAAAGGTACGTCTACGCTTTGCTCTTCTTGATCAAGGCACGAAGGCTCCGTTGAATCGCACTCTGAAGTCTCTTCCATGGTTTCTTCATTTTCTTGCAGAGACTCCATGTATTCCCACGCCTCTATCGGCGTCATGCCTCCCAAGAATTCCTGCAGCTGTGGTCGTAGTCCATCTAGGAAGGACTCCATAAGCTCTTCATTTGTGTACCCATGCTGCGGATAGCTCGATACTATGTTTGTGAACCTCCTCCAGGCCTGAAAGAAAGTTTCACAGTCAGTTTGATTAAAATTAACGATCTTGAGCTTCTCCATCCTATGTTTGTGTGCATTAGCGTACTTTGCATCATACAGATTGTTTGTGCAATAGAAATTCATATACTCCATTTTAAAAAAATAAATAAATAAACAAAAGTTTATGTACAATAAAATTAAACAAAAATTTATATACAATAAAGTGGAAAGATCTCACCGAAGGTCCTCTGAATGAAATAAACCGTGATAACAAACCATTCCTCCCCGGTAACGGCGCCAAAAACTTGGTAGGCCCAAAATAGTGCTTCTCTCAAGCGCAAGAGTCCGTACAAGTAGTAAAATCTGCGAGTCCAAATGTCGAATCCTCGGGAGAAAATCTGTTGAAACCACCGCTCAAATCAAATAGAAATCTGACGAAGAGAAACTAACCACTTCAATAATGATGGTGATGATGGTGTGAAAGTGCGTTGTGAATACGTAATCAATGCGAACAAAGAACTTAGCGTATGAAAGTATGTATGAGAAATATGCACATGGTATGGGTTCGTTAGGATCAGTGATTCGTATACGTTGGTTGATTAAATATAACTCAATAAATCCTCCTTTTGGGAGCGATTCATCGGAAAATACCCTTTTGGGGGTTCAAGCACAATATGAATAAAATCGTCGCTAAAATTATAATCCTACAAATACGGTATGAAACTCTCTTTTGGAGAGATCAAAGCTCACCCTTGTGGGACGATCATCAACTTAATCACTTCTTTTGGAAGATGAAAAAGAGGATTTAATAATAAAAACTACAACTTTAGCGACATTATCGATTAAGCACAATGAAATTCAACCAAACAAATACGATTCACATCCCCTAACTACTCCATACCATGCACACATAAGATTTAGCTACTCATAATGCAGAAATAATCAATGATCATAGCAAAATACATAGTTCTAATAGCAAAATACGATGAAAAACACCCAAATACTGGGTATGAGTTTAAGAAACTATCACCAAATCTCCAAGCTAAGACTCAAAACTCTCTAAAAAACTGAAGAACAGCCTCTGGAAATTTACAGAATTTTCCAGAAGAGAAATTCAGCTCCTAGAGCCTCCAATACGCCCAGAATACGCCAGAATCCCTAGAATACGTTTAAATAATAGCATTGCGGGTTTACTGTGCTTAACGGGTCGAAACCCGCTTGAAATCCGCTACACAAACGCATCCGAGCCGTTGATCTTGATCGGCGCATCTGTGGGCTGTTGGATGGATGCGGGATCGCGTGAGGTGTGGACACGTGTCCACGCGGAGCGGATCCGCGCCCGTTTGCATCCGAGTCCGCTCTCCGAATTGACACGATCGTCGCCGTCGGATGATGGATCGACGGCTCCCGCTTGGCCACGTCGCCACTCGCGAATTCGAATTCGATTCGAATTCGTATTTGATCTGCGCCGTCCGATCGGATTCCTACGGTCCTGATGTCGCCACGTGGCTCCAAGATCGCGCGCTCCACCGCTGCGTTTTGCATCGCTGACGGCCATTGGATCTCGATCAAACGGCTAGAAATAAGCCGCGTCGCCGCTCGTCTTGCGTCGTCGGATCCGGCGGGAATAAGCGAGATGCGGCCACGTGGCCGCCAAGATTCGTGCACATCTCATTTTTGGTATCCTGCATTCAAAAATACACAGTTAGCACAGATCTCAGAAAAATACAAATAAATAGTCGTTGGAATCTTGAGATCAAGACCAAGCTAGGAAAAATATAAGAAGTGCAGAAATACTCCATTAATTGCTGTTTTGTGCTCAAATTGAGTGTTTTCTCTAATAAATAATTGTGTACAAAATACGTATGTATAAGAGAACAATGTAGCATCACATGAGCACAAAATAGGGCTAAATGGGGGGTTAAATATGTAATATTGAATCAGAATCATTGACTAGATATATTCTACTAATACTGAAGTCGCAAACATTTTGTGACATTATTAAATCTCATTTAATGTCAAAAACTTATGCGACCCTATTAAATCATATTTAATATAGATCGACTTAATGTCACTAACTCTTTGGTGACTTTAATTATCCTCGTGCACCCGAGTGCACCCCTCCTAAATTCTTCCTATTACTAAGACGCAAACCGAACTCGGTGTGAGACCCTACAGCCTGACTCTACTACAGCTTGGGGCTCGAAACCCCTAAACGACAGCAACCATGAGCAACAGGTGTCGTTCCTATTTCAGCATCATAATTACGTGATTAACCCATCGACAAAAGTGTCCTCAGGATCACTCTTCCTGTGTCAGTGATGAATACCGCAGTTTTAGTTCCTTCATCATAACTATATCCCTGCATGGCCTAGGATATTGTAAACAATCAACTCTACTAGCCAGCATTAGTCAGCATACTTCGGTCTTTGTTATATACACGTTATACATCTTACAACATACCCCGGTCGAGGTTTAGCACAAAGAACCGTACTGAGCCTGTGACACTAACTTTCCTTTAATGGATGCGACGAATCCCATCTTAGTCATTTACTTACCTCCTATGCTTCAGGTGTCACCCAACCTAAGACCTTTCAGCATGCCTAACCTCGAAGCTAGATCATAGATTTAAGTAACACTATTCACGCGAAGGTTCGTACAAAGACTTCAGGTCTTAAGGACTAACTTGCCTATCATCACTATAGAGTTATTAATGACAGTTTAGTTAAATTTTAACCATTTAATAACTCTTCATTGGGTCGTTCAGTGGACCCATTCTCTAATGAGCACCTATGTCTTGTCTCCGACTTCGTCAGGTCGAATGACCATGAGATCATCATCACCCTTTAGGGTAAGACAAAAACACAATGGTCTGTTTGATGTGTCGATATCCTTTTCTCGACACATCTATGACCATGAATGTTTTAAGACTTTAGTTTCTATCGATCATCCACTTTCCATAATCGAGATCTACATCTAGATATGTAATGACCTCACTTTAAGTCTAAGGAAATTATCCAAGTATATATAATTCATTGAATTTATACTAGGATAATTAGTACCATTTATATTTTGAACAAGATGTTTCTTAGGATAAATTGCCTCAAACGTCTGACCAAAGACTTCAGACGGCTAAAATAGGATGTGTCTGTCCAAGTGAAAGACTGATACACCAGCCGTCTAGTCCTGGTCCAAAAACACTAATAATAGTGTTTTGGCCAAGGAGCTTATAGGGATGAGTTGTAGGGAGATCCTACTGTTTCCTAAGATGATAAATGATACGTGTGTGTGTGTGTGTGTGTGTGTGTGTGTGTGTGTGTGTGTGTGTGTGTGCATCTATTCAAGGCTTACAAATTTCTATGAAATACAAGAGCAAAACACATGAAGAAACTATAAAATACACTTGATGAACTTCCATCTTCATGCAATGCTTTTGCTCTAAAGCCTTGACTCCATCATCACATCACTTATTGCTTTGTCTCCATTAAAATATAACATGTAATTAATCTGAGACTAAAACAAATAGAGTCATTAGCAATAATATAATGTGGTGATTATCATTAAACCATATTGAGCTTAATGGACAATATCTAACAATTCCATAATTATCACCTCATCATAAATGCTCATGCAGAGCAATAGTTATTCACTAAGAAGATACCAAAGATAAGAGGCGATTCAAAAAAAGGCAACAGAAAAATATTATATGTGCCAATTTGACTTTGGTCACCTACCAACAGCTACAAGCAACTATGAATTGATATCAAAGGCATGATGTAGAACCTTTGACAATATGTTTCCAAGAGTGACACCAAGGGTTTACCATGAAATATGAAACCAACGAAGATGCATATACTAAGCAAGAAGGGACTACGATGGACCACTAAATCCTACAACTAAAACCAATGAATCAAATTTAAGAGCAGACCTCCAAAATGTCTAGCACAAGCTCCATCAATTTTGGTCACGTAGTGAAGACACAAATAATTAAGTACTTACGTTTGGCAATCAAACTTCAACCATCGTGTTGTTAAAATAGAGCAAAGCTAAAATTCAAGATCAACTACGAGAAGACAAAGCTTAATTTCAAGATGTTACAAAATGGACAATGCATGGATTTAAGATCGACAACCACATCATCAAAATGTAGCAAAACTCAAAATCACGATTGACTGGCATGTCAGTTGAAGGAACTCAAATAAAAAATAGCTCATATTCAAGATTGACATCCATGTTACTAAAAGGGTATCAAACTCAAAGTTTAACAAAGGATTGACATCGACTTTACCAAATAGGATCTCAATTAAAGATCAAAATTCGATGAATTAAATCTATTCAAATCAAATGTAAACTAATGGTGTGCTCTTACTTAAGCTACATAAATGATTACGTAATTTATAAAATCAAATTTACTCGATGTCTCTGTAGAGAATGATAAAGGGTTCTGTGTCTGTCAAGGCCTTGTATTCAGCCTCCGTAGAGGATCGAGCAACTGATTTTTGTTTTCTGGAGCTCCAGGAAATTGGTGTTTTGCCAAGGTAGAGAAGGTAGCCGGTGGTTGATATGAAATCATTCTTATCACCAGCCCAATCAGCATCCGAGAAGGAATGAAAGATAAGAGGGGCGGAAGCAGGAATGTGAACACCGTGGTCAAGTGTGCCAGCAAGATAGCGAAGTAAGCGCTTCAGGGCCTGCCAATGATCGCTTGTAGGTGTCTGCATGAATTGTGACAACTTGTTGACACTAAAAGCAATATCCGGACGTGTCAAGCTTAGGTATTGTAGGCTGCCTACTAGTGTGCGGTAGTCAGTCGGTGATGGCAGCAAAGTACCCCCATCACGCATCAACAGAGCCAGAGAGGACATTGGGGTCGAAACTGCCTTGGTATCATCGAAACCAGATTTAACGAGCAGATCCAAGACATACGTGTGCTGGCTCAGGAAAATACCATCATTGGTGGACAAGACCTCGACACCCAGAAAGTAGCTTAGACTGCCAAGGTCTTTCAGTGAGAATTGGTGGGCAAGATTGTGGATTAGACCATCAACAGCAGAAGCAGTGGTACCTGTTATAATAATATCATCGACATAAACTAACAAAAAAAGAGTTGTTAGTCCATGACGATAAATGAATAGTGAGGCATCAGCAACTGAATTGGTGAAGCCTAGAGAGAGAAGATAGCTCCGAAGTTCTTGGTACCACGCTCGCGGTGCCTGTTTAAGTCCGTAGATGGCTTTGTTGAGTTTGCAGACGTGATGAGGATGATCAGTATCTATGAAACCAGGAGGTTGCGCCATGTATACTTCTTCTTTGAGAGTTCCTTGAAGGAATGCGTTGTTGATGTCAAGTTGCTTTAACGGCCAGCCATGATGGACGGCGAGAGTGAGCACAATACGGACTGTCACGGGCTTGTCCACTGGGCTAAATGTCTCAGTGTAATCCCAACCTGGGCATTGGTGAAACCCTTTAGCGACAAGCCGCGCTTTGTAACGGTCAATTGAACCGTCAGGCAAGTGTTTGATGCGGAAGACCCACTTGCATCCAACTAAGTTTTGTTGAGGAGACGCAGGAACGAGGTTCCAAGTATGGTTATGGCGAAGAGCATCATACTCATGTTGCATTGCCGCTCGCCATTCGGGCTGTTTCAAGGCTTGGGTGATGGTTTTTGGCTCTTGTGGTGGATTTGTGTGGGCAAGGAGGTTTAATTTTGTGGTGGGTTTGGTTATGTTATTTCGGGATCGGGTGACCATACCGCGATCAGGGAGAGGAGGTCGTTTTTGATTGAGCTTAGCAGGTGGATGTGGGATGGGTGGGGTAGGATTTGGATGTGATGATGATGGGGGAGGAATAGAGATAGAGGATGAGGAAGATGGGATCATACCGGTATGTAAGGATTCCACAACAGGTGGATCAGAGGTAGTATTTGTGGATGTTGGTGGGGTCGATGGCGAGGTAGGTTGAACCACAGGAAGATGTATAGTCGTCCAATCATTGATGGGGAATTCGGTGGAACAAGTGCTGGTTGGGAGGCTACGGTAAGGGTACTCAGATTCCATGAAACGAACATGCCGGGAGGTATAGATACGCCTTGTGTTTGGATCCAAGCATTGATAAGCACTCTAAGTGGAGGAATACCCTACAAAAACACACATAATAGATCTAGGTGCAAGTTTATGATTAGTATACGGTTTAAGCCATGGAAAACATAAACAACCAAAACTCCTAAGCTTGTTATAATTTGGTGAAGTGTGGAGCAGTTTAGAGAACGGAGAGTCATGATTTAGGACAGGTGTTGGAAGGCGGTTTATGAGATAGACGGCTATGGTCAAGGCGTGAGGCCAATGATCAAGCGGCATACCAGAATGGGTGAGCATGGATAAGCCGGTCTCAACAATGTGTCGATGGCGACGTTCCGAGAGGCCATTATGTTCAGGAGTGTGCGGAGGGGAAGTGAGGTGGCTGATCCCGTGTGTACTAAGATATGATTTAAGTGCAGTATATTCACCTCCATTATCAGAGTAGAGTATTTTAATTTTGTGTTTGAAGAAATTTTCAACTAGAGCCTTGAATTTAATGAAAACAGATTGTGTGTCCGATTTCTTTTTGAAAGGATAGAACCATATATATCGTGTAAAATGGTCAACAAATATGCAATAGTATCGAAGACCATCATAAGATACAACCGGAGAAGTCCAAACATCAGTAAAAATAATTTCCAAAGGATAAGAGGAAATAATAGTTGACTCATGAAAAGGGAGCTTGTGGCTCTTGTTTAATTGACACGAAGAACAATCTGATTGCAAAAAATTTAAAGAACCTAATTTGAATTGCTTCTGGACGAATTGAAAAATAGCAGAGGATGGATGGCCGAGTTTGTGGTGCCATAGTGCAGAAGACGAGAGATTTAGATGGTGGTTGGTCGGAGAAGGTGATGGCCAGACATAAACACCATCAGCACTGTTTTCCCCGTTGAGATGTCTTTCACAAGAAAACAATCAGGTAAGAAAATAATAGCAGAATTATTTTGTGTAGTGAATTGAGAGACTGATATTATATTTTTGGACATGGAAGGGACACAGAGAACATTAGATAGAGAGAAATTAACAAGCTTAAGAGATCCAATATGAGTTATGTTTAAACCTTTACCGTTGCCCATAAACAAAGCATCAGGACCATTATATGGGTGATGAAGAGCCAGAGTGTCGAGATCATGAGTGACATGGTGCGACGCCCCACTATCTACAAGCCAATGTGAGTCACTAGAGGTGGAAGCGGGAGAGTTGGCCTGTGGTCGAGCTGGGGCTGGTGCAGGAAAACGAGCCGAATGAGGAAGGGAAATGGTGGGGTGCTGAGAGCGGAAGATCGGACATTGGGTGAGGACATGGCCCCGAGTCTTGCACCATTGGCAGAGGCCTAGGAAGGGCTTGGCTGGAGAAACATGCTGGTTGTTGCGAGCAGGAGGTGTAAGAATAATGTTTGTGAATGGTTTTGTGGTTTCGTAGGGATTGGAAATATTGGATGTGTATTCTGCTGACATGGTGAGAGGTGTTTTGTGGGTAAGAAAAAAAAGAGGAGTAGGTTCAGGAACGTGGAGGCTCTGATACCATGTAGAGAATGATAAAGGGTTGAATACTTTTATTATGAATGATGATGCCTATTTATACATAGCAGTGAGAGTGAGTAGAGATGATCTTAACAGATCCTACAATATCTATACACTTAACAGAAAACTAAAGAATAGGGATAGTGAGTAGAGATGATCTTAACAGATCCTACAATATCTCTACACTTAACAGAAAACTAAAGAATATGGATACATGACTGAGTTAGTGGAAGACTAATTCAAAGCTGTTAAAGCTGTTTGGATATTATTATTAACAGTCTCTTGTTTAATTTCTGGTATATGCTAAACTAGATGTCTCTTAATTGGGTTCTTTCTAAAAAGATTGGTAATTAACAATGAACTCATTTTTAAAAGGAACGTAATTAATAATAAAATCTTGAGTCCATTAGAAGGCATGGACCCATAAATAATAAAATCATATTCTTCTATGTGTATTTAATGAGCCCAAAAAATGTTTTCCATGTTGACTAGATATATTCCACATATTAAGAAGATGCATAAAATTTATCCCATGCCAATGTATACCATGTGGTCACATGTGGGTCTCTAGTAGGAAGGATCAATGCCTATTGCAAAGAGCTGTCCTATATGGAATTCATCATAACAACACACGCGAGACGCCAATTGGAAATTCGATTTCTATATAAGGACCTGATGGGGATACAGAATCCACATGATAATGTGAAAATAATTGTGTTTAACATGTATGACTCGAATTTGGAAGAATGGTTGTTAACACATACCATTCGTGTGATATCATATTTGTCGTTGCATATAGAAAGCTGAACATGTATAGGAGAAGCTTAAAGCCATCCCCATATGAGTTACATGATTTTACAAGACATCCAACTTATGTATTGGTAGTGCTTGCATCACTAATGATGGTAGGTAAGGGGGAGAACCAATTTCCCTTAAATACATCATCTCCCATAATTTTTTGAATTTTTTTTTGAAAGTATTGTACACATTCAAAAATCACAAAACAATAAATACGTGTAAACCCCAGATGGACTTGCCCCTCGATACTCTCGTTTCAAAAAAAACTATATTATTCTGAAATTGTTGATTTTGTAACACTCGGATCGACAGTCAAATGGCATTGAATCAACTTGATTTTTGGCATTTTGATCAAAACTTTTTTTAGTAAAATAATAATATATAATGTACACATAAGTAAGCGGAAAAATTTCACTTGCTAACAACACATACATCATTCTCTCTGTGTGTAACTAGAACGAGACCTTATTTATATTGCCACTCGACTTTATTCTTCTGCTAGCAGCTCTAAATTGCAACACTTCCAGTCTACTTATGCTGCCTTTTTTCCACCAACTGTATGATATGACTTCGTATCATGCAAACTTTGCCATAAACTAATGCTAATAATTCAACTAACAACTGTATTCCTAGTTGTAATCACCTAAGACCCTATCTGTCCTCTAAGCTCCACTCCCGGATTTGCCCCTGAAAAGCATTCATCATTCTCATGATTACTCTATAACTAGCTGAGATGACTCGATCGGGCTCAAAAATTGGTTCGAGCTAAACAGAGGGAAAAAAATGCTGACCGTTTCCCACCACAGACGGCTGATTCTAAGGTACCGAGATCTTAACCAGCCACCCTTCAATTCAAAAGACAGAATCCAGACAGCAATGAGATAGAGATGGACGAAAATGCTCTTGGCGTTCGATCAAATTTTTGGTTTTCCTTCATGGATGCATTGAGGGGAAAGTTGGGAAATGAGAAGTACCCCCGAGGCTCTTCAGCTCACTTTTTCAGTACATGAAGTGATTGTTCAAATGCCAAATTGTAAGAAATTAAGATTTGGGTCGCAGAATAATTTGAGCTCTTTTGCACCATCCAAGCTGTGTATATAAAGCCCCGAGCAAACTGCACATATTTAGCATCAAACTCTCCACCAACTCTCGCCTTGGTACTGCAGTTGCCAGGGATATTCCACAGGCCAACAGAGAGTTTATGGCCAGAGAAGAGGACCTCAAGGTGAGAGAAACAAACAGACGGAGCTTTCTTTGTGTCTCTGCGATCCTCTCTCAGTTGCAAAGTTCTCGTTTTCTGATTTTCAGAGAGTAGATTTGAAGGTCTCTGTCAACTGCTGTGAGGGCTGCAGGAAAAAGGTTTTGAAGGCCTTGAGCATTAAAGGTACAGCTTCTTAATTTGGACACCGCAAAGTGATGTTATCGCATGGCTTGAGGACAGATATTCACCCCACTCTTCCTAAAATCACGGTCACCGGCAACGTTGATGTCCCTACCCTCATCAAGAGGCTGGCTAAGGGTGGCAAGTCCGCGGAGCTATGGTCCAGTTCAGATACCTGCCTTCCAGAAAAAGAAAAGAAACCTGAGAACTTGATCAAGGAGACATCAGAGACCAACAATGAGACAGTGAAGGCGAAAGCCAAAGATAGCGATAAGCGGCATGAGAAATCCAACTCCTCCTCCAGCAATGCTCATAAAAGCGACAAAGTCAAGATCAAAGAGAGCGAAGAAGATGCAATCAAAGGCAATATCGGCAACATTAGCGCCGAAGAAGCAAAAGGCCCATATCAGACCGTGGTCGCAACTACCCCGCAGGTGAACGGCCTTGTTAGCCCTGCCATGATGCAACCTTACATACAGGGTTTCTATCCGATGCAGCCAAACATGATGAACCCCGTCATGATGCCGTATTATGCGATGAATATGAACGCATATTCGGCTCCACCGCCTTGCTGCATCCACGACCACTGCCATTGTCGGTCGCAGGCCATGAATGTCCCGCCACCGGTGCATTCACAGCAAGCTACGGGCTTTGCCGACTACTTCAATGACGAAAACACCGTGGGATGCAACGTAATGTGATCGTGAGGAGGGGCCGAAGATTTCGGAATGATCTTTTGATGTAGCTTAGAAAAGCAAGATGTGATTGATGTTTTGATCGATGTACTTTTTAACTAAGTTTAGACATTAATGGGAGAACAGTTTGTATCTATTTTTCTCATCCTCAGCTTTCAAACTTGCACACGCGAATGGACTAGTCACATTCCTCTTGTTGGTTTCTTTTTGAATGGGAAAGGTAAGGGAATATTATGACTAAGTGTAGCTTAATCGTTGCATTAAGCTCTGTGGTAGTCTCTTTGAAAAGCAAGAGTCAGAGAGCATGAGAACGGGATGGAGGCTTGTTGCATAGCCCTCGAATAAATCAGCTTACAAAGTTTAAAGCTCAGATCTATAGTTAATTAACAAGATAATTTCTTAGTTTGCGGAGAATCCCTTTGAATCTATCACCCTTTGATGTTCTATAATTATGGGCATGATGAATGTAATCTTGGGGGGACCGCACCAAGCCACCAGCTAGACCGCCAGTGCAAGCATTCCCACAATAGAGAGCCCAAACAGGACGGTTTCGTCGGGCCGACCTCCTTCTCCGGTAACTGAAAGGGAGATGCAAAGACATCAGAGGACCGGGAGGCGGACCCCTCAGGTCGGAGGGCAACCCCCAACTACTCTCCGATGTCTAAGTCAGACGATGGTAGAGGGAAGGAAGTGATGGGCATAAGATAGCTCGTGTGCATGCATGTGCACGCGTGTGTGTGTGTCGAGCTAGGGTTTAAAGATACACGTTGCAATCTGCTCATAATGGAGAAGATCCGCCACTAATATAGAGTTTGGAGGATCGAGCATGTTTATGGGTGTTTTCTCACCACAAAAATTATTAGAAGAAGGTTCGATTGAAGTGGTTGACTTGGGATGACGTGGACAGTCGGTAGGCACAGGGCATGCTAACCACAGTCTGAACGAACTTCGATCCGAGCTATTGAAGGCTGGTTTGAGCTATCTCCGGACTGTCGGCAACATAAGGAGCTCATCAGTGAGATTGGATCTAGGGTCCAACCTAACCCACTCCAATGCTTAAGTCAGCAAATGACTCAAGGAGGCTCGAGATAACTATGTCTGACCTGTTGGGAGGTCGTCTGCTAGGTATCGAACAGAGCTATGGAGGAAATGTAGAAGGTAGGGTAGATGCCAAGATTAGGAGTACCTGACTTTTAGTGGTTGTCAGTGAATAAGAGTTTAGAGTTAAAAGAATTGAACCACTCTCTCGTTGATCAAGAGATTACTTATAGGCAGCAAACATTAGCGTGTAACGTCCGAGCCTTTATGGTGATTTATTGCTTTGGCCTGAGCTGTCGGAATAATGAGGGAGCTGAATTGGTCAGTCATTGAATGTCCTCATCGAAGATGAGCTTAACAACCGTTATCGATGAGGGAGCCCAACGGTCAGCACGGGTGGTGCCTTAACTAGATGGATGATCAATTGTATGTGAGGGCCTTTAGGCTATGGGCCAGTATGTGATCTTTTATGGGCTTGTCATTGAGATGAATAGGTGAGAGATCACTAAATCGACCCATGGCTGTATCAATGGCCACATCTCCTGAGCTCAACCAACGTGGTGGTAGAGGTCGGGTGATGTGGCACGCAATTATGGGATGGACGTGGTAGTCGAGACGAAACATTTAATGTTGGCTGCCAAATCACCATGACTTAGACTTTGCGCACCAAAGAGCTCAGAACTCAGAGTGTCGCCGCCGTGGGATGTCACACGTGTTGTAGATCGGACGGTCGAGCCTGCCTTAGGAAGCCCCTGTATAAATATAGAGCAAGGGTTGATGAAAACCCTTCATCTGCTTTCTGAGAGATTCGTGCTTTCTTCACGTGCTTTCATGCTTCTGCGGTCAGCTTCGTCGTCACCCGATTAAGGTAGTCCTTCTTTTCGTTTCATGCTCTTCGATCTTTCTCTTCTTCATGGTCTGAACTTGCAGAGTAATGGGTTGAGATGGAGAGAATTGAAAATACTCCAGAGTTCACCACCCCTAGTACAAAGGAAGTTTCTTGGTCAAATGAGCCCCCATTGCTACAGTGATGCACCAGAGACCACCCAGTCCTCAAAGCCCAAACGAATTCTTGATAAAGGAAAGGGTCTGCTCATCGAGCCTCGCTTCTCACAGGTCCTCATCCGATGAGCTGGAGATTATGAGTCTAATGTGCCTTATGAGATCATTAATACGGCCCCTGATGTTCCTTCTTCCTGGATGCCGAAGATCCAAAATGAGTAGTCCGACCTCCTTAATGATGTATTGCAACCGTACATAAAGATTCGGCATGACAGAAAAGTGATGCCCCGACCGCGTAAATAGACTTGCCCGTGAGGGCGAATGATCCTGATTCCTTCATAAAGTAGATTTGAAGGTCTCTGTCAACTGCTGTGAGGGCTGCAGGAAAAAGGTTTTGAAGGCCTTGAGCATTAAAGGTACAGCTTCTTAATTTGGATAGCACCGCAAAGTAGCAGACGCCAACGTTTAGAAAATGGATGCATATGTATGTATTTGTTTCTAAGTGATCCATGTGTACATGATTCAGGTGTTTTGAGGACAGATATTCACCCCACTCTTCCTAAAATCACGGTCACCGGCAACGTTGATGTCCCTACCCTCATCAAGAGGCTGGCTAAGGGTGGCAAGTCCGCGGAGCTATGGTCCAGTTCAGACACATGCCTTCCAGAAAAAGAAAAGAAACCTGAGAACTTGATCAAGGAGACATCAGAGACCAACAATGATAAAGGGAAAGTGAAAGCCAAAGATAGCGATAAGCGGCATGAGAAATCCAACTCCTTCTCCAGCAATGCTCATAAAATTAGCGACAAAGTCAAGATCAAAGAGAGCGAAGGAGATGCAATCAAAGGCAATATCGGCAACATTAGCGCTGAAGATGCAAAAGGCCCATATCAGACCGTGGTCACAACTATCCCGCAGGGGAACGGCCTTGTTAGCCCTGCCATGATGCAACCTTACATACAGGGTTTCTATCCGATGCAGCCAAACATGATGAACCCCGTCATGATGCCGTATTATGCGATGAATATGAACGCATATTCGGCTCCGCCGCCTTGCTGCATCCACGACCACTGCCATTGTCGGTCGCAGGCCATGAATGTCCCGCCACCGGTGCATTCACAGCAAGCTACGGTCTTTGCCGACTACTTCAATGACGAAAACACCGTGGGATGCAATGTAATGTGATCGTGAGGAGGGGCCGAAGATTCTGATCTTTTGATGTAGCTTAGAAAAGCAAGATGTGATTGATGTTTTGATCGATGTACTTTTTAACTAAGTTTAGACATTAATGGGAGAACAGGTTGTATCTATTTTTCTCATCCTCAGCTTTCAAACTTGCACACGCGAATGGACTAGTCATTCCTCTTGTTGGTTTCTTTTTGAATGGGAAAGGTAAGGGAATATTATGACTAAGTGTAGCTTAATCGTTGCATTAAGCTCTGTGGTAGTCTCTTTGATAAAGCAAGAGTCAGAGAGCATGAGAAAGGGATGGAGGCTTGTTGCATAGCCCTCGAATAACGCAGCTTACAAAATTTAAAGCTCAGATCTATAGTTAATTAACAAGATAATTTCTTAGTTTGCGGAGAATCCCTTTGAATCTATCACCCTTTGATGTTCTATAATTATGGGCATGATGCATGTAATCTCGGGGGACCGGACCAAGCCACTAGCTAGACCGCTAGTGCAAGCATTCCCACAATAGAGAGCCCGAACAGGACAGTTTCGTCGGGCCGACCTCCTTCTCTGGTAACTGAAAGGGAGATGCAAAGACATCAGAGGACCAGGAGGCGGACCCCTCAGGTCAGAGGGCAACCCCCAACTACTCTCCGATGTCTAAGTCAGACGATGGTAGAGGGAAGGAAGTGATGGGCATAAGATAGCTCGTGTGCATGCATGTGCGCGTGTGTGTGTGCGTCGAGTTAGGGTTTAAAGATACACGTTGCAATCTGCTCATAATGGAGACGATCCGCCACTTATATAGAGTTTGGGGGATCGAGCATGTTTATGGGTGTTTTCTCACCACAAAAATTATTGGAAGAAGGTTCGATTGAAGTGGTTGACTTGGGATGACGTGGACAGTCGGTAGGCACAGGGCGTGCTGACCACAGTCTGAACGAACTTCGATCCGAGCTATTGAAGGCTGGTTTGAGCTATCTCCGGACTGTCGGCAACACAAGGAGCTCATCAGTGAGATTGGATCTGGGGTCCAACCTAACCCCCTCCAATGCTTAAGTCAGCAAATGACTCAAGGAGGCTCGGGATAACTATGTCTGACCTGTTGGGAGGTCGTCTGTTAGGTATCGAACAGAGCTATGGAGGAAATGTAGAAGGTAGAGTAGATGCCAAGATTAGGAGTACCTGACGTTTAGTGGTTGTCAGTGAGAATCGAACCACTCTCTCTTTGATCAAGAGATTACTTATAGGCATCGAACATTAGCGTGTAACGTCCGAGCCTTTATGATGATTTATTACTTTGGCCTGAGCTGTCGGAATAATGAGGGAGCTGAATTGGTCAGTCATTGAATGTCCTCATTGAAGATGAGCTTAACGACCGTTATCGATGAGGGAGCCCAACGGTCAGCTCGGGTGGTGCCTTAACTAGATGGATGATCAGTCTATGTGAGGGCCTTTAGGCTATGGGCCAGTATGTGATCTTTTATGGGCTTGTCATTGAGATGAATAGGTGAGAGATCACTAGATCGGCCCATGGTATCAACGGCCACATCTCCTGAGCTCAACCGACGTGGTGGTAGAGGTCGGGTGATGTGGCACGTACTTATGGGACGGACGTGGTAGTCGAGACGAAACATTTAATGTTGGCTGCCAAATCACCATGACTTAGACTTTGCGCACCAAAGAGCTCAGAACTCAGAGCGTCGCCGCCTTGGGATGTCACATGTGTTGTAGATCGGACGGTCGAGCATGCCTTAGGAAGCACCTGTATAAATATAGAGCAAGGGTTGATGAAAACCCTTCATCTGCTTCTGAGAGATTCGTGCTTTCTTCACGTGCTTTCCTGCTTCTGCGGTTAGCTTCGTCGTCACCCGATTAAGGTAGTCCTTCTTTTCGTTTCATGCTCTTCGATCTTTCTCTTCTTCAGGTTCTGAACTTGCAGAGTAATGGGTTGAGATGGAGAGAATTGAAAATACTCCAGAGTTCACCACCCCTAGTACGGAGGAAGTTTCTTGGTCAGATGAGCCTCCATGCTACAGTGATGCACCAGAGACCACCCAGTCCTCAAAGCCCAAACGAATTCTTGATAAAGGAAAGGGTCTGCTCATCGAGCCTCTCTTCTCAAAGGTCCTGATCCGATGAGCTCGAGATTATGAGTCTAATGTGCCTGATGAGATCATTAATACGGCCCCTGATGTTCCTTCTTCCTGGACGCCGAAGATCCAAAATGAGTACATTTGACCTCCTTAATGATGTATTGCAACCGTACATAAAGATTCGGCATGACAGAAAAGTGATGCACCGGCTGCGTAAATAGACTTGCCCGTGAGGGCAAATGATCCTGATTCCTTCATAAAGTTATCCCCGATAATATAATTAGATAGGCCCGCAATGGATATACCCCCAATCGTATGCGAGGTCAAACCATGGGATCTTCATAGAGTTGTAGCCAACACATGAGTTCGATCGGCCTGCGAGGGGAGTGTCCTCCTAACTTATAGCAAATATTAAGCTTGATCGGCCTGCGAGTGGAGTGGCCCCCCGACTTACAACAAATATTGAGCTAGATAGGCTCGCAAGTGGAGTGGCCACCCGACCTACAGCCAATATAAAAGCTTACGTCGACCTACGAGGGGAGTGGCCTCTCGACTAACAGCCGATAGACGATTAGGTCGATCCGCGGGGGGAGTGCCCCCCCCCCCCCCCCCCCCCCCCGACTTACAACAAATAATGAGCTAGATCGGCCCACAAGTGGTGTGGCCACCCAACCTACAACCGATATAAAGCTACGTCGACCTATGAGGGGAGTGGCCTCTCGACTAACAGCCGATACAGAGTTAGGTCGACCCACGAGGGCAGTGGCCCCTCAACTTACAACCAATACAGATATAAGTTGACCTGAGAGGAGAATGGCACTCAGCTTACAGCCGATACAGAGCTAAGTTGACCCGCGAGGGGAGTGGCCCCCTGACTTATAGCCAAAAGATCGACCCGCGAAGGGAGTGGCCCCTCATCTTACAACAAATACAGAACTAGGTTAGCCCACGAGGGGAGTGGGCCCCTGACCTCGAGCCGACTGACCGACCCATAAGGGGAGTGGCTAACTTATAATCGATATTGATTGACCCACAAGGGTGGTGGCCACTTGACTTACAGCTGATACTAAGCTTCGTCGACCCTCTAGGGGGACCCCCTTGACTTACAACTGATAAAGAGCTAGGTCGGCTCGCGAGGGGAGTGATCCATGGCCTGCAATCGACATATAGGTAGATCAACCTGCAAGGGGATTGGCCCCTCGACTTACAACCAATAACGCTTTGTCGGCCCACAATCATGTAGCTAGACTGGCTCACGAAGGCATCGGCCCCAGATCATATAGCCGATCAACCTTCGAGGTGATTGACGAGGTAATTTATAGGCCTGCGCACTTTAGAAAAAATGAAATAGAAATTCCAGGTAGTCAACCATGGAACATACTTTGTTTGCAATTGGAATTTTTGTGTTGTTATTGTCATTTATATTTATTCCGCACTATAGGTTACTTGGGATATTTATTAGGCGTAAATTCCTTTTAATTATTAAAAACACTATTCACCCCCCCTTCTAATGATATTTCGCATAGTTTCAGTGTAACGGCCTGTATTTTTCCAATACTTTCAAATTAAGTATTTAAAGAAAATTCAATTTTAATTGTATTTTATAATGGTTTGTTAGCAGTCTTAAACTGATTTCAAAAATTTCCTATAAAAATATTTTGGAGTACCAGACTAGTTATGGAGTATTTTAGTAAAATCGGATTTCGTCAAATACCTCTAAAGGATCTGATAAAAATTCATTTTCAGATATTGCAGTTTTGGGTCAATGAATTTATTTTCTATACAAACGTTTTCAAAACGACTTCAAACTTCTGCAGTAGCATCCTATGATCATTTGGGGTTTCCCACATTAATTTCGTAATTTTCTGATATCGTTTCATTAGAGAACTCGCAAACCCGCTTTCTAAACGTTTTGGCCAAAATCTAGTATTTCCGTAGCTCAAACCCTGAAACAGTCTTCGTATTCGCGCTCCTCGTGACGATACGATCCCGTGGGTACGTTTTCGTAATTTTTCGGACACGTTTGCTAGTAGGGGCATTTCTGTAATTTCGTACACTAATGACTTTTCGTTAATTGGGTTTTATCTTGCTAATTACCTACTTAACCCTACTTAATCTAATCCCTAACCCAGCCCGTATCTACCCTAACCCTCATCTCTCTCAGCTAACACACAAACTCTCATCTACCCTCTCATCTACCCCCCTCATCTACCCCCAATAATTACAAATTTGCCATTCAAAATACCTATAAAACCCCCCTCTTTGTATTAACACACACATCCTCTCTCTCTTTCACGTTTGAAACCCAGGAGCCCCGACCCCGTTCATCTCTCCCCCTCTATCTCTCTCCCGTTCACACTCCCCCGGAGCTCCGACCGCCGGGCGCTGATCGTCGTCGCTCCACCGCGCCGCCCCGCCGTCCGCCGAGCCCGGAGCACGCCCCAGCAGCACCGCCGGCCGCCTCCTCTCCTCCCACTCGAGATCGCCGCTGCCTCCCGCATCCGCCGCCACCGCCACCGTCGCTCCTCCGCCCAACCCCAGCAACGTCGCCGCCGCGGCGACGAGTCGCCGCCCCTCTCCTCCGCAGACGCCGCCGTTCCCCCCGCCTCCTCCGCAGCAGTCGAAGAAGTCGACGGTGGGTGCGTGAGTGAGCAATGGCATTCTCGTAAATTCGTAGAACATTTCGAAATTTCGTATTTTAATAATTAATAATAGGGTTAAATGGTTATAAATCTATAACTTAAAATATAGGGCCCAGAAAAATGAGTGACTAGCTCCAGAAAATCAGAAATGCCATTCTGGACCCAATGGCGCTAGTTTCGTCTCAATCCGACGCTTAGTTTTTCCAGAATTAATTTTTAAGCCTATAAGTTAAAACCGTTATTTTCATTTAAAAATCCGTATCTTCTTATTTTCACGTAAACAAATATGTGATTAAAATATATGTTATTATACTCTTTGTGACGGTCATTTTGACACCTCATTTGCAACATTCCGATGTAGATTGCATCCAGAATAAATTCCTGAATAAATACGTCACTAATTGAAAAATGGTTTTTAAATTGTTTTTAAGCTTTTAAAAATTATAGAAATTACTATAAGCTTCAGAAAAATATTCCTTCTTGCAGTAAAATTATTTTCACCATATATAGTCTATATAAAATTTTAGAACCATTTTCGACAACGTTTCAACTAGTTTTGAAAATCAAAACGATCGAGTTTAATAAATAAAAAATAGGGTGCGCTTTAACCAAGTGTTTCTTGTGTTTGCAGGTATCAATCTTCGTGCACCAGCTCTTCCAGCTCCAACCTCGTCTTGCCACGACGAGCTCGATAAAGTAAGTCACGACAGATTCTAAGTTTAGAAAAATAGTCTACTGTGCTTACATGAACTTGTGACACTTCACTTATAGCCTCAGAACGGCTATTCAAGTTAAACCAAACTAGAGAACTAAATGAAAGTAATCGACTAAAGATTACTTTGCCAACTTTCAACTTTGGTGGTTGTAGCACGCAACTACCAACTTGGGTAAATTGTGTGCTAGCCACACTACCACGTGCTCAAAGCACGGAAATAGCAGCTTTTGGTGTTGGACTTGTCTTTATCCTACTTTCTGGTTTTCAATGAGGAAGTCAACCAGTTGACTTGGTCTGACTAGCAACATGTGGAACATCGTGTGGAATATCATGTGTGGAATATCTGGTGGAACATCTCGTGGAACATCTTGTGGAACATCTCGTAATGGATACACATCACTGGGGTTTGGGGGTAACTCATTGTAGTGAGAGTGTGGGAGCTATGACCAGGGGTTCATCTACTTGCATGTCTGTGTCTACAAGGTCTGCCTGGTCGGCAAAACTACAAGGTCTGCCTGGTCGGCAAAACTACAAGGTCTGCCTGCGTCGGCAAAACGGTCCCTGGCAATAGATGAACTTTATGGTTGCATATCATACTCTCCTACTTGAGTCACGTAGTTCTAGTGTAACTTGCACAGTTACTTACTTTACAGTACTTGCACTTTACTTTCCTTACTAGTACGGTCACCGCACTTTACTTGCCTACACTTTACTTTCTACACCTGTACAGACACTGCACCGTACTTTACTTTCACTTTGGTCTGCTTTGTCATACTTGTACAGTACCTCTCTTTCTTTATTTGGAATTGTTGTGACTTACCTACGGTTCCATTTCCGTGGCACCGCAGACGACATACATATGGAGGCAGATGCTCTTGAGCTAATAGCGCCAGACTTCGACCATGAGACCGCAGCTTCCAGAGCTATTTTCAGTTGTGTACTTTCTTCTGTCATGTATATCTGTTGGGACATCTTGTACGGTATGGATTGTAATAATTGGACACTATTTGGGTATTTTTGTACATCTCTGCATCGTGGCTATTTTGATTTCACTGGTTAACTGCAGAACCTGCGCAATTATCAAATAAGTAACGGGCCCCCGAAAGCGGGTCGTTACAAGTTTGGTGGCCCTACGCAGGTCCTCGCTAACTACCTCGTGAACATTATAGCAAGATCAGGATGTATAATATAAAATACTCAAATTGACCTCTCGAGTACTGGTTGTCTCGAGTGTTCACCTGTATTGGATATACGGGTAAAGCGTCCTTATTACCATCTTCATTAGGTCTTCCTTGATCCTCATCACTTCTTTTGAACTCTTAACCCTTGCTTAGGAATTCGTGTTCCATTCTTGATTATACCTCTCTAGTACCCTCTTTTTTTGCTAGCAGTTATAGTGATTTTTCATAGGTTGAACTATCTACCCACTTCATCACCTTTCCTTCAGTTGTTGATGGCACGCATTTAAATGATAAGCTTCCTTCAATGGACCATGATACCGGTCAATGTGCTTGGCTAAAGTCTGTTGGATCAACCTGGCTAGACTGGGCATAAGTGATCCTGGCTTAGTCACTTCCCTGGCCGTGTCCGATGGACCGCAAGGATGTGAATCGTGAGTATGTAACACCATCGATCTCCATCATTATCACCCTTTCTTTAGCTAGTGATGGCCTTCTGATCGTTCTACTAATTCTTCCAACTCACTTTTAGTTCGCTTGAACCCTAGCTACGTTATTCTAAGGAGGGTAGCATTCATTTTTCGATCACCAAAAGTCAAGTTCGACAACGGAAGCGAATCGAAGGACGCTCGAAGGTATTGGAGGATGGTGCTGAAGAATTTGAGACGAGCCAAACCTGACGTATAAATGTAGGCTGTTTGCGCCTTTTCATCTTTAAGCTAGTGTTTCTCTTCTAGCCCCTACTTCTATCTTGTACCCGATTTTCTCTCTCCAAGGGTTTGATTTCATTTCCCACCGACCACCTTCCTCCCCCCCTCTTTATTGCGTTTGTCCGTTTCCCCCTCGAGACTCGTGCCCGCCGAACCCTACCCTACCTAACCCCGACTTTCGGTGCCCCCCCCCCGTTTTTAACCCCGCTCCTTCCTCCGCAAGCCACCCCGTGGCTTTCCCGTTTCGCTCAGACATCGCCCCCTCCTCCTCCCGGCCTCTTCCCCAAGCGAGCTCGATCGGACCTTGCATCGCCGCTCCGATCTCCGATCCGCCGACCTCACCCGAAGATCCGCCAGCTTCTGCTTCGCTCCATCCCGGAGGCCCTCCCCACCATGGATCGACAGCCAGTCGCAGCGCTCGCCGCCGTGGATCACCAGCCGCCGATGGCCCTTCGACGTTCTATTTTGGGATTTTTGGTCTTGGTGACGACCCTCGCCGCCACCATCGCTGCCGCTGCGTGGCTTAGATCTTGGGAAGCCGTGATCCTTGGGCTTCTCTTGAGCTCTCTGCCTTGGGTCTCACCTAGGATGAGATCCCGTCTAGGCTTCCTCTTGCGTCTACTCCTTTTGGTTTGCGGAAAAGTGTGTTTTTGGTTATTTACTTGTTGGGTGATGTTGGGTGTTGCGAATGTCAGGTATTGGTCTACGGAAGGAATGATGGCAATGGTTACTGGTATGATATTGGCCTTGGGTGTTGAAGTTGGATGTAGGCCTTGTGCTTGGCTCTGGATGAGAGCATGGATCCTGCCTTATTGTGTGATAGTATGGAGATTGACGGAAGAAATGCTGGCAGTGAGTACTGACTTAGAGTGTTGGCCTTGTACTTACCTTTGGGCGGTGATTTGGACGTTAGCATGTGGTTGGGCATTATGGAAATTGATGGTGTTGGTACCCGTGGATTAGTCGATACGTGCTATATTATGAGCGACATCTTTGATTAAGACCCAGTAGCACGAATAAACCTTATGTTCTTCCATTTTATGTGGTTTATATAGCTTGCTACTGGCTTGTCACCTTATGTCCCAAGTTCGATCAGATATCATCATCATCCTCACTATCTTTTTCATGTAATGCCATTATTTTATGTTTTGCCTACTTGATAAATCTGATGTAGCTATTGTGATAAAATATATTAGTGACATCCCATATCTTCTTATCCCATTTTCATGTTATTTACAACCTGATTTACAAAGATTATTATCTTTCTATCATTTATTTGCTTGAGCTTCTTTATAATATCAATTATTTGTTTCAAAAAATATTTTTAAATTCCGAGGACGGAATTATTTTTAAGGAGGGTAGAATGTAACGGCCTGTATTTTTCCAATACTTTCAAATTAAGTATTTAAAGAAAATTCAATTTTAATTGTATTTTATAATGGTTTGTTAGCAGTCTTAAACTGATTTCAAAAATTTCCTATAAAAATATTTTGGAGTACCAGACTAGTTATGAAGTATTTTAGTAAAATCGGATTTCGTCAAATACCTCTAAAGGATCTGATAAAAATTCATTTTCAGATATTGCAGTTTTGGGTCAATGAATTTATTTTCTATACAAACGTTTTCAAAACGACTTCAAACTTCTGCAGTAGCATCCTATGATCATTTGGGGTTTCCCACATTAATTTCGTAATTTTCTGATATCGTTTCATTAGAGAACTCGCAAACCCGCTTTCTAAACGTTTTGGCCAAAATCTAGTATTTCCGTAGCTCAAACCCTGAAACAGTCTTCGTATTCGCGCTCCTCGTGACGATACGATCCCGTGGGTACGTTTTCGTAATTTTTCGGACACGTTTGCTAGTAGGGGCATTTCTGTAATTTCGTACACTAATGACTTTTCGTTAATTGGGTTTTATCTTGCTAATTACCTACTTAACCCTACTTAATCTAATCCCTAACCCAGCCCGTATCTACCCTAACCCTCATCTCTCTCAGCTAACACACAAACTCTCATCTACCCTCTCATCTACCCCCCTCATCTACCCCCAATAATTACAAATTTGCCATTCAAAATACCTATAAAACCCCCCTCTTTGTATTAACACATACATCCTCTCTCTCTTTCACGTTTGAAACCCAGGAGCCCCGACCCCGTTCATCTCTCCCCCTCTATCTCTCTCCCGTTCACACTCCCCCGGAGCTCCGACCGCCGGGCGCCGATCGTCGTCGCTCCACCGCGCCGCCCCGCCGTCCGCCGAGCCCGGAGCACGCCCCAGCAGCACCGCCGGCCGCCTCCTCTCCTCCCACTCGAGATCGCCGCTGCCTCCCGCATCCGCCGCCACCGCCACCGTCGCTCCTCCGCCCAACCCCAGCAACGTCGCCGCCGCGGCGACGAGTCGCCGCCCCTCTCCTCCGCAGACGCCGCCGTTCCCCCCGCCTCCTCCGCAGCAGTCGAAGAAGTCGACGGTGGGTGCGTGAGTGAGCAATGGCATTCTCGTAAATTCGTAGAACATTTCGAAATTTCGTATTTTAATAATTAATAATAGGGTTAAATGGTTATAAATCTATAACTTAAAATATAGGGCCCAGAAAAATGAGTGACTAGCTCCAGAAAATCAGAAATGCCATTCTGGACCCAATGGCGCTAGTTTCGTCTCAATCCGACGCTTAGTTTTTCCAGAATTAATTTTTAAGCCTATAAGTTAAAACCGTTATTTTCATTTAAAAATCCGTATCTTCTTATTTTCACGTAAACAAATATGTGATTAAAATATATGTTATTATACTCTTTGTGACGGTCATTTTGACACCTCATTTGCAACATTCCGATGTAGATTGCATCCAGAATAAATTCCTGAATAAATACGTCACTAATTGAAAAATGGTTTTTAAATTGTTTTTAAGCTTTTAAAAATTATAGAAATTACTATAAGCTTCAGAAAAATATTCCTTCTTGCAGTAAAATTATTTTCACCATATATAGTCTATATAAAATTTTAGAACCATTTTCGACAACGTTTCAACTAGTTTTGAAAATCAAAACGATCGAGTTTAATAAATAAAAAATAGGGTGCGCTTTAACCAAGTGTTTCTTGTGTTTGCAGGTATCAATCTTCGTGCACCAGCTCTTCCAGCTCCAACCTCGTCTTGCCACGACGAGCTCGATAAAGTAAGTCACGACAGATTCTAAGTTTAGAAAAATAGTCTACTGTGCTTACATGAACTTGTGACACTTCACTTATAGCCTCAGAACGGCTATTCAAGTTAAACCAAACTAGAGAACTAAATGAAAGTAATCGACTAAAGATTACTTTGCCAACTTTCAACTTTGGTGGTTGTAGCACGCAACTACCAACTTGGGTAAATTGTGTGCTAGCCACACTACCACGTGCTCAAAGCACGGAAATAGCAGCTTTTGGTGTTGGACTTGTCTTTATCCTACTTTCTGGTTTTCAATGAGGAAGTCAACCAGTTGACTTGGTCTGACTAGCAACATGTGGAACATCGTGTGGAATATCATGTGTGGAATATCTGGTGGAACATCTCGTGGAACATCTTGTGGAACATCTCGTAATGGATACACATCACTGGGGTTTGGGGTAACTCATTGTAGTGAGAGTGTGGGAGCTATGACCAGGGGTTCATCTACTTGCATGTCTGTGTCTACAAGGTCTGCCTGGTCGGCAAAACTACAAGGTCTGCCTGGTCGGCAAAACTACAAGGTCTGCCTGGTCGGCAAAACTACAAGGTCTGCCTGCGTCGGCAAAACGGTCCCTGGCAATAGATGAACTTTATGGTTGCATATCATACTCTCCTACTTGAGTCACGTAGTTCTAGTGTAACTTGCACAGTTACTTACTTTACAGTACTTGCACTTTACTTTCCTTACTAGTACGGTCACCGCACTTTACTTGCCTACACTTTACTTTCTACACCTGTACAGACACTGCACCGTACTTTACTTTCACTTTGGTCTGCTTTGTCATACTTGTACAGTACCTCTCTTTCTTTATTTGGAATTGTTGTGACTTACCTACGGTTCCATTTCCGTGGCACCGCAGACGACATACATATGGAGGCAGATGCTCTTGAGCTAATAGCGCCAGACTTCGACCATGAGACCGCAGCTTCCAGAGCTATTTTCAGTTGTGTACTTTCTTCTGTCATGTATATCTGTTGGGACATCTTGTACGGTATGGATTGTAATAATTGGACACTATTTGGGTATTTTTGTACATCTCTGCATCGTGGCTATTTTGATTTCACTGGTTAACTGCAGAACCTGCGCAATTATCAAATAAGTAACGGGCCCCCGAAAGCGGGTCGTTACATTCAGATCCTACAATTGGTATCAGATCACACGGTACCAGTTATGGCAACCATCGACAATAACAACCGCGATGGTGCTTCTTCTATTGCCGATGGACAATTCACCATTCGACCCTGCTCTTCAACTGTTCCAACTATGGATATTGGAAATGCCGAATGATAATCTTCCTTAAGAACATGGGCGGAACCAGGATTAGATGACCAGGGGCGGTCGGCATTGCAAAAAGGCAGTTTGGAACAAGTCTAATAGGGTTGGGTTTCTATATTATAATTTTTTGTAAACATTCAAGTATGTTAGTAGTTTGGTGTTGTGGTTAAAGCTCTTGTTTACGATTTGGGCGCCTCGGGTTTGATTCTCTCTAGTGTTATAAAGTATTTTTTGCATTTTTAAATGTTTATTCCTTATATTTATATTTTAAAAAAAATAAGACTAGATGGCTTCAGGATTCGAAGCTCAACTCCCCTGCCTCTTGAGTTGATGCTCTGACCACAACACCAATGGAAACTTCATGTTAAAGGACTCACAAAATAATATATTATAGAAATCCTCTCTATATAAAAATGTACCCCCCCCCAACTGTAACGACCCGCTCTCGGGGGCCCGTTACTTATTTAGTATATTCGAAGGTTCCGCAGTTTACCAGTGAAATCAGCATAGCCACAACTCAGAGATGTATCACAATACTCAAACCAGCGTACAGACGTTATTACAGTCCAAATTAAAGTACAACAACAACCAGAACACTCTCTCACGAATACATAAAGGAAGTACTGAAAAGAAGTGCGGAAAAGGAAATACACAGTACAACATGCACACCAACAGAAAAGTAACTAAAACTCTGCAGTCTCTGGGTCAATGTAGGCTCCACGAACTCTGGGGCAATCTCCTCGATCAGGCCTTCGTCTGCCGGTGCCATAAATGGAACCGAAGGTAAGTCACAACAATTCTAGCGATAGAAAAAGAGGAGTGCACAAATATGGAGCAGTCTATAGTAAACAAGTGCGGAAAGTAAAGTAGGGACAGACAAGCATGCAAGTGCGATAAGTAAAGTACATCTGTCAAGCATGCAAGGGTGACAAGTAAAGTAAAGGTGACCGAGCAATGACAATAGCAATAACCATGACGATATCAATGACCATAGCAATAGGGAGAGTAATTGTGCCTAGCCTAGTTCGTGACTTATAACGGGTAGTACAGTAAGCAACCAAGAGTCCACCTGATATCCCGGGTTACAACCAAAACGATACTGTTCAACAAATCGATACTATTCAATACTGTTCAATACGAAGATCGGACTGGTCGCTCCCGCACTTCCGCAATTATAAGTTACCCCAAAAACCCAGTGTCTGTGCAATACCATACTCTGCAATTTTTACCAGCCATTAACCATTCTCACATTTCTAGTTACAATCTTTCTGTCAAGCAATGTCAATAATCTGTTTAGGTCAATAACTGTTCTGAGACTAGGTGTCAAGTCCTATGTTCATACGAGTACACTATCTATATTTCTAAGGGTAGAATTTACTGTGACTTACTATCTTCGAGGTGGTGGTATCCGGGACTGGATCTAGTGTCGATGCACGAGATTTGCTACCTGTAAACACAAGAGATAACTAGTTAGAGAATACCCTATTTTCTTCTTTATTTAAGTTGAGTGTCTGATTTTAAAACTGGTTAAAACGGCGATGAAAAGGGTCCTAAATTTTTATATAGACTATATATGATAAAAATAGTTTTACGGCAAGAGGGAATATTTTTCTGAAGTCTATAGTAATTTTTATAATTTTTAGAAACTCAAAACTAGCTTAAAACCCCAATTTATTTAAGTGGCGCGTATCTTCCGTAAATTGTTCCGGGAGCAATCCTAGTCGGAATTACTCGAATGAACAGTCAAAATGACCGTCTCGAAGTTTATTTTCACATATAATTTTATCACATATTATTGTGAGTGAAAACAACGAGTTACGATTTTTAGAAAGATTTATACGTATTTAAATTTTAGGTTCAAAAAACGATTCTGGGAAAAGTAGGCGTCTGCTCGTAGTGCGACCAGCGCCATTGGGTCCGGAATATCGTTTCCGATTTTCTAGAGCTATCCACGTATTTTTCTGGGTCCTGTATTTCAAGTTATAGATTTAAAACCATTAAACCCTATTTTTAATTATAAAAAAATACGAAATACGGGAAGTTCTCAGTATTTACGGAATTGCCATTTGGGAGTTTACGCATTCACCTCGCTCGTCGACAGCAGCGCTCGGGGGGGGTGTTCTTGGCGGTCGGCGAGCGGAGGCGGCGACCGGGGTCTCGTCGGCGGCAGCGGAAGCGGGCGGAGCGGCGGCGGAGCGGGGCGGCCGTCGGCGGGGCACTGGGCGGCGCTGCAGGCGGGAAGAGGCGGTGGGTCTGTGCAGCGGCGTCGGGGGCTTCGTGCGGGCGTCGGAATCGGAGAGAGGGCGGCGGCGGAGGCGGCTGGTGGCGGCGGAGCGGGGGTCGGCGGCGGAGGGCGGTGAGCAGCGGCGGAGTAGGCGAACGGCGGCGGCGACCGGGCCTCCGGCGTCGGCGTGGGCGGAGAGAGAGGGTGAGTGCAATAGTGAGAGGGGGAGAGATCGGTCGGCAGCTTGGGTTTTGAACGTGAATGGGAAAGAGAGGGAGAGTTACTGTGTGAGTATATTTTTTTGTGTAGTTTGGGGTTTAATTTATAGAGTTAGCTAGTGGCAATGTTGTAATTAGGAGGGAGGGAGACAAGAGGTTAAAAGGGGGGAATGGGATGTTGGATCTGAAATGATTTCAGATCCAACCAACATTTCGGTGGGTAATTAGGGTAGTTGGGGGATTAGGGTGAAAGTAAAAGTAGTTTAGTAAATGTAGAATTGTAATTAGCAAAGCGGTGAAATACAAGCCCGTTTTCACAAACGACTCCGAAAAATTACGAAAACATACCCACGGGATCGTATCGTCGCGAGGATCGCGAATACGAGATCCGTTCTGGGATTTGAGCTACGGAAATACTAGTTTTAGGCCAAAATGTTTAGAAAGCGGGTCTGCGGGTTCTAGGCTGAAACAATATCAGAAAATTACGAACTTAATGTGGGAAGCCCTAAATGATCATAGGATGCTATTGCAGGAGTTTGAATACGTTTTGAATACGTTTGAATAGAAAATAAATTCGTCGAATCAAAACGGTAATTTTGGAAGATGAATTTTAACAGGAATGTTTTGGGCATTTACGGAAATCTGAAATTGCTGAAATACAATATAATAAGTCTAGTGCTCTAAAATATTTTTATAAGAATTTTTGAAACTAGTTTTGTTATAAAACTTTTTACGAACATTTATAAAGTAAAATGTATTTTTAAAATACGTAAAAATAGGTAAATCGAAGTGTTGAAAATTACTGGTCGTTACATTCTACCCTCCTTAAAATAATTCCGTCCTCGGAATTTCTTAAAACTTTATAAAATAAGATAATTGCTGTTATTAAGAAGCTCAAACAAATAAATGATAAAATGGAAAACTAGGCGAATGATTTAGAAAATAAGTTGTTAATTATATGAAATATAATGTGATATCATAGCATCAAGAAAACAAGAGACGAATACATGAATACATACTATTACCATAGTTTCCGTAACTAGTCCCGACCAGTATCATCCTAATAATTATTTTGACTTTTTAAGTCGCCAAGGATTAATATGGCATTACATGAAAATGATAATTATTATAATAACATCTGTTCGAACTTGGAACCTGCGGTGATAAGTCAGTAGCAAGCTTTATTTAATAACATAAAGTTTAAAACTACAACTCATGCCATTAATGCATACTGGGTCCTAACCAAGTAAATCATCACCATAGCATACAAAAACGTGATGACTAATCCAAATGCATGCAAGCGGTCACAACTTAACCAGCAGAACACCAAAGACTTCATCTGCCATGCCAACCAGTTACAAGCCAATATCCAAATCAACACAAGAAGGCAGACATAAGGCCAACTCTCAAGGATCACGATCATTGCTACCACTACTTCCAGCAATCTCCACAATATCCAACAGTAAGCCAGCATCAAAGCTGTCCTCCAAATCAGGGCACAAGACTGGCATCTCATCTCAACACCTAAGGCCAATAGCAAGCCGATACTCATCCCAAGTGATACTGCTCCCTAATGCCATTGGTCGACATCTACGGCTAACACCATCAGCCCTAAGCAATTTAATGACCAAAAACTTATGAACCCAAAAACACTAAGGAGCGCCCCTAAGAAGCAATCGAAGCTGGGCAGCTCAAGGGGGAAGAACCAGAAAAAGGAGCTCCCAAGAATACCAATAGCGGCGGGTTCCCAATATCCTGACCACACGGCAATAGCGAGGGAGACGGCGAAGGCTGTCGCTAAGCCAAGCAATCCCCAGAGTCGATGATGGGCCATCGGCGGCTGTCGATTTAAGGAGGCGAGAGCTGCGACTGGCTGTCGATCTTTGGCGGGGACTTCGGGATGGAACGGAGCTACGGGGTGAGGCCGGAGGAGCTCGGGCGAGAGGGGTTTAAAAAGAGAAGAAAGGGGGTGCACCGAAAATCGGTGTTAGGGTAGGGTAGGGTTCGGCGGGAACGGATCTCGAGGCGAGGAAGAGGACAAAGCCAATAAAGAGGGGGCCGAAAGTCATTGGTAGGTAGTGTAGGGTAGGCGGGAACGGGGCTCGAGACGAGGAAGATGACAAAGGCAATTATGAGGGGAGGTGGTAGGCGGGAAAGAACTCAAACACGTGGAAAAATCGGGTACAAGATGAAAGTAGGGTCTAGAAGAGAAACACGAGCTCAAGAAGGATGCAAAAACGCAACAGCCTACACGTTGGGTCTGGCTCGATACTCCACTGGTCCTTCTGATCGGCTTTTGCTGAGGAACATGAACTGCGGATGATTGGGTATATCGATTTCTACCCTCCTTTGACGACAGTCAATGGTGGCATGAAATGATCTCAACCAGTTCATCCCAAGAAGTCGGCAAAGAGATCTCGTCTACAAATCACAACAGATCATTGGATGCATCCGCTAGCTACCGGTAGTGAACCGCCAGCAGTCTCGACCTTCCAACGGGAGTCAGAGGTTCAACAGTGATAGCATGTGTTTGAACGAAATGACTGACCAAGAAGCAATGTGTAGCTCCTGAGTCGAACAGTGTGAGGGCAGGTTTACCGGCTATTAAGACGGTACCTACCGTGATGAGAATCAAGTCTAAGCTTACGATTTCTAAATATTAGAGTATGTAGCTTAGTGAAAAATCACATACCTGTGATTACTTGGCCCGTAGCTTCGGCTTCTTTCACTGTCATGGTATAAGCTTGGCGTCTCTGGGGCGCCTGTCGTCGTCTGCTGGTACACTTGCTGCTGAGGAGGGAGTAGTTGATGTTGCTGAGCAGATGATGGCGGTCGCTTCCGTTGTGGAACTCGAACTTCTGGTGGTCGAAAATTCGAACGCCACTCTCCATAGCCAGAGTTCAAGCGTAGAAAGATTCTAAGAAGGTCAATCGAAAGGTCATCAAGCTAAAAGAAGGGTGATAGTGATGAAGATCGATGGCGTTACATAATCATGATTCACGTCCTTGCGGTCCAGCGGACACGGTCAGGGAAGTGACTAAGCTAGGATCACTTATGCCCAGTCTAGCCAGGTCGATCCACAGACTTTAGCCAAGCACATTGACCGGTATCATGGTCCATTGAAGGAAGATTATCATTCATACGAGTGCCACCGATACAAAAGATTTTTATTAATAGCTAATTAATCCTATCAAAATTTAGGTTTTGTTAATGGCTTTTATTAAGGCCAGATAGGTCAACTCCATTGAGCTCTCTGAGGTGTTTCCGTCCATCTTTCGAGTGTCAAACCTGCATTCATAGAAAATGTTAGCTTAGTTGAGTATCGTGTACGATACATCCTGGTTTCACTATACTGTTCACGAGGTATTTTGCACGGACCTGCGTGGGCCGCCAAACCTGTAACGACCCGCTCTCGGGGGCCCGTTACTTATTTAGTATATTCGCAGGTTCCGCAGTTTACCAGTGAAATCAGCATAGCCACAACTCAGAGATGTATCACAATACTCAAACCAGCGTACAGACGTTATTACAGTCCAAATTAAAGTACAACAACAACCAGAACACTCTCTCACGAATACATAAAGGAAGTACTGAAAAGAAGTGCGAAAAAGGAAATACACAGTACAACATGCACACCAACAGAAAAGTAACTAAAACTCTGCAGTCTCTGGGTCAATGTAGGCTCCACGAACTCTGGGGCAATCTCCTCGATCAGGCCTTCGTCTGCCGGTGCCATAAATGGAACCGAAGGTAAGTCACAACAATTCTAGCGATAGAAAAAGAGGAGTGCACAAATATGGAGCAGTCTATAGTAAACAAGTGCGGAAAGTAAAGTAGGGACAGACAAGCATGCAAGTGCGATAAGTAAAGTACATCTGTCAAGCATGCAAGGGTGACAAGTAAAGTAAAGGTGACCGAGCAATGACAATAGCAATAACCATGACGATATCAATGACCATAGCAATAGGGAGAGTAATTGTGCCTAGCCTAGTTCGTGACTTATAACGGGTAGTACAGTAAGCAACCAAGAGTCCACCTGATATCCCGGGTTACAACCAAAACGATACTGTTCAACAAATCGATACTATTCAATACTGTTCAATACGAAGATCGGACTGGTCGCTCCCGCACTTCCGCAATTATAAGTTACCCCAAAAACCCAGTGTCTGTGCAATACCATACTCTGCAATTTTTACCAGCCATTAACCATTCTCACATTTCTAGTTACAATCTTTCTGTCAAGCAATGTCAATAATCTGTTTAGGTCAATAACTGTTCTGAGACTAGGTGTCAAGTCCTATGTTCATACGAGTACACTATCTATATTTCTAAGGGTAGAATTTACTGTGACTTACTATCTTCGAGGTGGTGGTATCCGGGACTGGATCTAGTGTCGATGCACGAGATTTGCTACCTGTAAACACAAGAGATAACTAGTTAGAGAATACCCTATTTTCTTCTTTATTTAAGTTGAGTGTCTGATTTTAAAACTGGTTAAAACGGCGATGAAAAGGGTCCTAAATTTTTATATAGACTATATATGATAAAAATAGTTTTACGGCAAGAGGGAATATTTTTCTGAAGTCTATAGTAATTTTTATAATTTTTAGAAACTCAAAACTAGCTTTAAAACCCCAATTTATTTAAGTGGCGCGTATCTTCCGTAAATTGTTCCGGGAGCAATCCTAGTCGGAATTACTCGAATGAACAGTCAAAATGACCGTCTCGAAGTTTATTTTCACATATAATTTTATCACATATTATTGTGAGTGAAAACAACGAGTTACGATTTTTAGAAAGATTTATACGTATTTAAATTTTAGGTTCAAAAAACGATTCTGGGAAAAGTAGGCGTCTGCTCGTAGTGCGACCAGCGCCATTGGGTCCGGAATATCGTTTCCGATTTTCTAGAGCTATCCACGTATTTTTCTGGGTCCTGTATTTCAAGTTATAGATTTAAAACCATTAAACCCTATTTTTAATTATAAAAAAATACGAAATACGGGAAGTTCTCAGTATTTACGGAATTGCCATTTGGGAGTTTACGCATTCACCTCGCTCGTCGACAGCAGCGCTCGGGGGGGGGGGCTTCTTGGCGGTCGGCGAGCGGAGGGCGGCGACCGGGGTCTCGTCGGCGGCAGCGGAAGCGGGCGGAGCGGCGGCGGAGCGGGGCGGCCGTCGGCGGGGCACTGGGCGGCGCTGCAGGCGGGAAGAGGCGGTGGGTCTGTGCAGCGGCGTCGGGGGCTTCGTGCGGGCGTCGGAATCGGAGAGAGGGCGGCGGGGGCGGAGGCGGCTGGTGGCGGCGGAGCGGGGGTCGGCGGCGGAGGGCGGTGAGCAGCGGCGGAGTAGGCGAACGGCGGCGGCGACCGGGCCTCCGGCGTCGGCGTGGGCGGAGAGAGAGGGTGAGTGCAATAGTGAGAGGGGGAGAGATCGGTCGGCAGCTTGGGTTTTGAACGTGAATGGGAAAGAGAGGGAGAGTTACTGTGTGAGTATATTTTTTTGTGTAGTTTGGGGTTTAATTTATAGAGTTAGCTAGTGGCAATGTTGTAATTAGGAGGGAGGGAGACAAGAGGTTAAAAGGGGGGAATGGGATGTTGGATCTGAAATGATTTCAGATCCAACCAACATTTCGGTGGGTAATTAGGGTAGTTGGGGGATTAGGGTGAAAGTAAAAGTAGTTTAGTAAATGTAGAATTGTAATTAGCAAAGCGGTGAAATACAAGCCCGTTTTCACAAACGACTCCGAAAAATTACGAAAACATACCCACGGGATCGTATCGTCGCGAGGATCGCGAATACGAGATCCGTTCTGGGATTTGAGCTACGGAAATACTAGTTTTAGGCCAAAATGTTTAGAAAGCGGGTCTGCGGGTTCTAGGCTGAAACAATATCAGAAAATTACGAACTTAATGTGGGAAGCCCTAAATGATCATAGGATGCTATTGCAGGAGTTTGAATACGTTTTGAATACGTTTGAATAGAAAATAAATTCGTCGAATCAAAACGGTAATTTTGGAAGATGAATTTTAACAGGAATGTTTTGGGCATTTACGGAAATCTGAAATTGCTGAAATACAATATAATAAGTCTAGTGCTCTAAAATATTTTTATAAGAATTTTTGAAACTAGTTTTGTTATAAAACTTTTTACGAACATTTATAAAGTAAAATGTATTTTTAAAATACGTAAAAATAGGTAAATCGAAGTGTTGAAAATTACTGGTCGTTACACCAACTCTTACGTGGGTCTGTCCTTGCTTAAGAGCATATCGCTTTTGAAGAACCGTGGAGAAGGAGTATAGCGACCCCCTCGAAGAGGATTTCTCCAAATGGACTCCGGTACAAGTGGCCGCCGAGGTGAACAATGCGAATGCGATGAATTCCCTCATATGCACATTAGATGCCACAGAGTTCAACAAGATTTTTACGTGCAAGACGGAACACCAAATATGGAACCATCTCATTGTCACCCACAAAGGAAGATCGAAGATAAAAACATCTAAATTTCATATTTATGTTCAACGGTTCGAGATATTCCAAATGCATGAAAATGAAAAGGTCAAGAGCTTGTATGCTAGGTCCACCGACACTGTGAACGATTTGGAAGCTCTTGGAAAAGCCTACACCCAAGAAGAAAAGGTGAGGAAATTGATCATGGCCGTGACTCCGGAGTGTGAGAAGAAAACTATGGCCATAGAGGAAGGCAATGATATGTCCACATACACCATGGAAAGCCTTATCGGCAACCTCGTGGCTTATGATGTAAGGAAAGAAGACAGGGAGCAACGCGAAACCCTCAGAGCTCTAGTCAAGCCAAGGAAGAAAGCAATCACTTACAAAGCCGCCTCGGATAGCGAATAGTCCGATGAAGAATTGGATTTGGAATCAATGGCTCTAATGGCACGGAAGTTCCAAAGTTCTTCCGGAAAGATAACTTCAAACTTAGAACCAAATTTGATTCTTCTACCACTTCATCTTTCTTTCCCTCACAAGCCCAACCCTCACTTACCCTTTTCTTTTCCTTTCCTTGGGCCCATATCCCACATCCCTCTCCATTTAACCCCAAAACAAGTTTTTGTTTTCTTTCCTCCTGCCTTCTTCCTCCTGCCGACACCCTCTTAATCCATGTCCCTTCCCCCTTTCAAATCAAATTAATTTTGTCTCTTATCCCTGACTTCATTTAAAATCAAAATTAAAAACATGTCCCTAATCTTTTGACTCCCTACCATAACCCTCAATTGCCCATTAACCTACATCCTAACAATTAAACCATAAGAAACCCAATCCCCTCCTCCCTCAGCTCTAAAAAGTCTCTCTCCCTCTCTATTTCTCCCTCCTCCATGGGTTTTCATGTGAAACATGTTCTGCAGGTTTATTGATTTTGATTTTTGATTTTTGGGTGTTTTGGGGCTTGCACTTGTCAAAGGCGAATTTTACCCTTCATCGAGCAGCCACAACCGCAAGTTCGGCGAGGCAATGTGGTTCGGTCATTTTCCGACGATCTTCCGGTGATAATGTGATTTTTTTGGGTGATTTTCATGCTAATGATATTTTTCTCGTGTCGATGAAATCCTGAAATAATTGGAGGACTATTTTGATCATGAGATTGTGGACGTTGGATTTATTTTTGAGGATTTTTCCCTCTTGATTGCTATGATTGAATTTTGAGCATAATCCATGTAAATTCTTTTTTGATGAAATAAAATTAATTTTTGTGGGCTTAATGATGTCCCCTCTCTGCCTGAGCTCCCTCTACTTGTGCCCAATCTCCCATGTCCTCGGCTGTGTGCGCTTATGGATATAAAAGCACGTCAATGTGCTGCGTTTTAGATAAAAGCACTTCCATGTGCTGCGTTTTCTACATGTTACTCAGTTGAATAATTGACTACAGGTAAATAGAGTGCATGTAACTAGTGATAGATAATTATATGTGTACCATTAGTAAATTGCCAAAGTTGATGCATATACCGAGTCTGGTTAACAGATGAGCCTGATCAACTAACTAAGATACTGTTATGCAATAATGAAGTATTAAGAGGTGAAAAGTGAGAAAATGCAACTGTAGGAGGATAGTTTACTGGTTTTGGTTAGTAACTGACTGTTGTTACTGTGTATTGACTCTGCAGGAGTTCTTAGTGTGCTAAATATAGTTTTTAGAAAGAGTATATACACAAAGAAATATATAATTGATGGTTCAAGTGGCAATGCGATTGAAAGAAAGATGAACAGTGTCATTTTGATTGGTCTCTTTGGTTTTATTACAGTATTAGTCAAGTAACATTTCCTCTTTGGTGGTGCCCCTTTTTGCGGCCTCTGTTTGCCGCGACCACTTAGATTTCTGAGGCCTCTCCGGCCTCTGCCTTGTGCCCCCCTTCTTGATGCTTCTTTCGTTTGCAGACTCGGCAAGTTGTTGATGCTGAATTTCGTACAAATCTGAAAAACAAATTAAATTATTTCCGTCCCAATACTCGTTTTTCGAATGATGTCTCAAACTGAAAATATATGCATAAATTTACTTGATGATGTGAATGTTCGCTGGGATTGATAATGGATGTTGGATATATGGATTTGACCCAAACGATGTAATGATGAGTTTATAATGCGATAAAATGAGACACATTTCCTTGAACTATTGTGGACTTACTTTAAGCTAAGCATGCAGATATTAGACCTTATTCTGACATTAAATATTATACATGGTTAGGTTTGGAGCTATGTTTGGACATTAGATACAACCATTGAACAACACTCACATTGACATTGAAACTGTATCCCTTAAACAAATATTACACTTGACATTTCAAACTCGCTGGGATTTTGGGGTAACTCATATTAGAGAGAATGCAAGAGCGACTGCATTCACCTTTGATGTATTTGACTGTATTTGATAGACTTCACTACTGTATCTTATCTAACTGGATCCCACTACCATATCTATTGGACCCATATTAAATCGTCGGATGGATCATGAGTCACATTATCGTATTTGTTTGGACTCAGCCCGGGTGAGTACTCCCGTGGTACAAGTGAACTCATTGGTTGCATATCATACTCTCCAATATGAGTCACGGCCTAGGTTGATATAACGGTTACATCTACATGGATAAGACGTTGATAATACAGAACTCAATTGCAAACATATTATGCATACTTGTCTTTTAGTCTTGAGATACAGTCCTTTTACTGTTTTAGTTTAGTCATATTTATACATACTGTTCTAACCCCCAAACACTTGAATTATTGTAATCCACTTCACACCTGGAGATTTATTATTATTTTTTGTTACCATTAGATGCACACGGAGTTTGAGGAGCTCTCGTCTACAAAGAGGCAGACTTTGCTGTGGAAGAATCAGAGTTCTGAGCTTCAGGTCTTGAGTGGATTAGTTGTTATTTTCACTTTTATGAATGATGTATCTTTTATTCGTATCCACATTTTGTACTTATCATGTTTTGAAGAAGAAAAATTTATAAGTATGTTGGTACATTTATGTTTTTAGCTATGATTTTAGCTGCATTGCTTTCATTAATAATCTGCATGAATGCTTTGTACATGTACATTCATCACGTTTCCTGAGAAGCATGACGTAACATGTTTTTGTGATGGCCCGATGCGGGTTTGAAATGTCAGTTACTTACCATAACAGAAGTCAATACACAATAACACTGGTAATATACAATAACGATGGGTGATCTCAAAAAATGTCAAGTGCAGATTGACTATGCTATTACATCATGACAAAATGACATTAGTTACAACCATTGAACAACACTCACATTGACACTGAAACTATATCTCTTAAACAAATACTATTCTTGACATTCCAGACTTACTGTGGTTTTGTGGCAACACATATTAGAGAGAATTCGGAAGCGATTGAAGCCACTTTTATTGTATTTGGCTGTATTTGATAGATTCTACTACTGTATCTATTATCTGACCGGGTCCCATTACCGTATCTGTTTGGCTCTATATTGTATCATCGAATGGATCCAGAGTCACAATACCGTATCTGTTTGGAGTTGGCCGGGGTGAGTGCCCCTGTGGTACAGGTGGACTCATTGTTTGCATATCGTACTCTCCAATAAGAGTCACAGCCTAGGTTGGTATAACTTTTACATCACATGGACAAGACATTAATAATATAGAAATCAATTGCAAACCTTATGCATGCTTTTCTTTTAGTCTGAGTCTTGATATACTACTTACAGCTTTAATTTAGTCATATTTATACATAATTTAGGTCTGATGGGTATTTTGAAAAAATTTCATCTAACCCTATGCCGTGGACGTGATATTTGTTAACAAATTTATTTAGATAAACAAATATCACATGGTTTGAGTTTATCGATTAGGTTCTCAAACTTGCAGAGGGTGCTTTTTTTTCCTTTCCAAAAAGCTCCTCTGCCATCCAATCAAATTAGCTTTTCTAAAGCTTTTGCTTTTGATGACTTATTTTCCTTTTTTAATGCCGGACCTCTGCGTTCATCTTTATGTTTTAAATAGATTAAAGCATTTCTTTACATTTTTGTGCAAATGCAATCAATAAATTGCTTTGTAGTCCATGTAGGGATATAAGCTAATTAATCCAGACATAAATTGAGCCCATTCATTGATTGCCATGAGCTTGTCGTGAAAGTATATCTGATCAATATTCAGACAAATTCCATATTCTGATGCAGATACATTCTATACCTAGATTTTTAGGATTAAACTCCTAATTCACATTTTGCTTAGATTAATCATTTGTTTTCTCACGGAATATGCTCTTACCGCTATTGTCCATCATTGTTTCTTTAACATATTCTGATACAGTCATAGGTGGGGAGTATTTGTTTACCATTACACTCCATCAAGTTCATTGGATGAAACAACCAAAAATGCTGCATGATCCGTATAAGGTAATTTGAGTCTACTCCAGTCAAAATTATAACTTAAGTAATGAAAAATCTTATATTCGAATAGGATTTTTCCAATTCATGTGATATTATGCCAAGAAACTAGTTCATCAAGAATTTCTTTGGTTATTATTAAGGAGTCCTGATATAATTCAAAGATTTCTTCAATCTCTCTCCTGACATCATTATTGAGACTTGTGAGTGAAGAAATGATACCATGGACTAGTATAAAACAAGGTCAGTCGTTCTTCTGTGTTACGTGTCTATTTAATATTCTCTTGTAAGGTTAATACTTCTTAGAGCCCCCTCTGTGGATTCAGGTAGTGATTTTGAATCAGTCTGTCAAATTGATTCCTTGATCTAAATTGACTAATCCATTTTTTTGATGGATTCAGTAACTAGATCATAGATAGCATCGTTTAGACTTGCTCTCATTTCCAGAGTTCCTAAATCAGCTCTCGATGGCTCTTTTAGACAAAAAGTGTTAAAATAATATGCACATAGTAAAGCTTATTATATAAAAAGAGTGAGCCTAGCAATTATACAGAGAAAAGATTACCAAAGAGTATATCTTCTTCAAAATATGAAATGATCTAAGTTGTGACATCATCTTAATGTTACGACAGACCAACCGACAACACCATCATCTAAAGCATCATTTATCACGTCAACATAAAATAGAGGTCAGATATTCTCTAACACTTTCAAAAGAACAGAGAAGCTCATGCCACTTGTCAAAGCTACTATCCAGAAGCTTTACATGTAAATCAATTAAGTCAAAAGTCCATGGTTTGAAGTCTGGTCTCACTACATCTCCTAATTTTAGCCTAGAAGATGAAGAGTTACTCTTAGATGAGTTTCTTGTTTGAAAAGCATTCTATCTCCAGGACATGTGCTTTCTCGAACAGGAATTTCTATCTCAAGAATTTTATTATGTAAAGGCTATTGTCATTGAAGAGTTTATTTTAAGTCTTGTCTAATCTTGGAATGATCACATCTCTAGATATTATTTCTAGAGTCACAATGACCTTGAAAAAGATTCGGCTTCAAAATATGCTTTGACAAATGGCCTGAGCTTCTCATTTAAGTAGTATAGAAAATTGGCACACAACAAATGATGCGTTAGATGATGGAATGGTTAGTCGGATGTCATCTTGATGCAACAGATTGTGCACTAAATGAGAGTGATTGGTCAACTATCTGATGTGAAATCTAGGGTTTGGAAGAATAAAAATGAGATTTTTATATATTTGAGAAAGTGAAAATACAATATAGTGGTATCAATTCGAGAGAATCACGCTCTCCTACTCTTTGATTTGCGATAAAGCGCTAAATCTCCCAAGATCTAAATACTAGATTGCTCCTAAGTCCTAGTCTTCTACTATATATTTTTCTTCTTCAATTTCCTCCCTGGGTGTCCTTGAAGCGATACATCACGCAATACTTGAATTCTTTCCATGACTGCACTGGTTGTCATTATTGTCTCCACTAAAATCAAGACAATGCCTTCCTTTCTAAGCATACCTCCACCGCCTGTAACTTGTCCTGCTCCGTCATCTGATATATCTCAAAATACCTCTCCGTGCGAAAGACATAACCATGTGGATCCTCTCCTTCGAAGCCGACATCTTCAGCTTCCGAACCCTTTACTCGGGCGCAAACATCCCTTGTCCCGCACTTCCCATCGGCTGCCGAAAGTGAAATTGTTGAAATGCATTTTGCGAGGATCCTCCGCCTTCCCACGGTCCTCCATCTGTCTCTCCATGGATCCCCGAACCACCGGGCATCCCATCTGGGTCTCCACCCTCGTTCGCCAAGCTCTAAGGGTCACCATCATGAACATCATACTCCTACAAGTAGTCATCAGTCCCCCAAGGCGGCCATCGATCTTCAAAAACTCCCTCCGGCGAGCCACAGTGCTGCTAGACCCCAAGAAGTGGGTCGTCGCCCCCTGGATGGCTGCTAGGGGCCAACGGCCTGAATTCAGGTCGGCTCGGAGACCCCAAGGCCATGCCTGCCACACAGGGACTCACGTGCCCCTGCACAGGGGGCCAACAAAGCCCATGTGACTGGGCAGGGAGGCCGTGCCATTGTGTCAATGGGGGCTTGCAATGCCCACAAGAACCCGCTGTGGTCGTGAGGCCCCCAGGAGTTTGCTGGGGCCCGCGACCTCCCACGAGGTCGTCGGACCATCGTCATGGTCCAACGGATGAGTCAAGGTCCGGCGAGGGATGGTGAAGGGGTCTGGAGGTCTCCCCCGTTAGGATTTTGGGGGGGCAACGGGCCTTCAGTGGCAATCACCAAATCCGGACACCCCCTCCCACGCTTGCAGATGGAGAAATTAGCCCCACGCTCGATGTGCGTAGTCTTCTACCAGCGGATCGCCTTTGAAAATCACCATTCTTCCTTTGCCCTTATTCAAATATGACTCCTTTTGCTCTAGATCTGAGGGATTCTCCACAAAATCATCGTCTTTGGGCCTTTCTTCCTCGTGGCATGGTTGATTTTGGTTCTCCATAAACGTCCTAAACATAGACTCCAAGGAGGATAACATCCCATTGATGGATTCCATTTCATATCTCCATTTTTGTTGTTGCAAGTCGTGGCATCATCTTGATGTGATAGTGATGTGAAAACTAGGGTTTGGAAGAATAAAAATAAGATTTTTATAGATGTGAGAAAAGTAGAAATACACGATAGGTGCTTATTTTGATAGAACCCCTTATAGAGAGTAGATCCCTAGCATAAGTGAGAGTAAGCTTTCTCTCTTAGATCCAAAACTTGGAAAGTTGGTTTCCTCTCAAAAGAAACCCCTATCTTGTATTTCCACTTTTTCTCAAATCTATAAAAATCTCATTTTTATTCTTCCAAACCCTAGATTTCTCATCACCATCACATCAAAATGATGCCATGACTTGCATCATATCATATTTTGAAGAATCTTAGATAATCCCTTCTCCATATTATTTATAGGCCTTGCACTCTTTTAGCCTCTATCACATTGATTTTCTAAGTTCAATGATGAAAGAGAGGCTGCAATAGAAGTAGCTTCCTTGGTGATGCTTATCGTGATCTTGAAGTGATCATGGGCTCTCCCGACAATTGATCCAAAATTTGTGTTCTCATAGTAATGTGTATCAGGAGATGTCGCTGAAGTTCTTCTGTAAGGTTAAAACTCCTTAGAGTCATTTCAGTGAATTCATGCAGTGATATTAAGTAGTTGTCAGGTCGACTCATTTGATCTGAGTAAAACAACCCATTATTTTGATAATTTCAGTAAGTATATCATCGATAGCGTTGTTTGACTTGCTATCATTGCTAAAGTTACTGAATTAGTTTTTGGTATATGGATTAGGTGTTGGTGATGTCTTGGAGTTACAACTCAAGTCTTTAGACTACATTCGTGCGTTGTGATAACAGAAAACGTATCATAATAGAATACATCATAACATCGGGTTTATAATCTCATGTTGTATAAACTACTATTAATTTCCTCTTGACTTACCATCTCTTCTGTTGTTGACACATAAAAAATTGTTAACTTATGGTTATGTATGCGGATAAGACTATCTTCAGGGTAATCCTATCCTAACCCTCTTAGGCCTCCTGAATGTGTCGGAAGCACTGCACTTCCCCTATCCTTCAACACTTGCCAATTTCATCATTGCATATGTATTGGATTTTAAAGACGTGTATGTGTATATGAATTGAAGATAGCTTAACATCAACAAATATAAAATCATAATTACAAGATATCTGAAAGAAAGACAGAAATTTGCTGAGAAGAATTAATAGAAGTCCTACATCATCAACATAATAAACCAAAAGAAACTTAGAAATTCATTACCTCACATTATTCATAATAAGATATGTACAGGCTCTCTGATACCTGGACATATATGTCATTTCACCATGTATTTTGATATGCAAATGTTAGTCAAATATTTTGATTAAAATATGCCATCTGCTTATACATATTTATTTTTTAATTGGACAAGTATGCAATATTTCAAATGATTTACTCATAACAGAAACAATTTAGTACTAGGAGCTTTAGTAAGGTTTTAAAAGTAGACAAAGTGATAACAATATATATCTATAATAATCATGAAAATATGATGACAAAAATGTACACGGTCCCTAGTACTTCTTGCTTTACTACACAATATTACCAAAGATATTAAGGGGAGCTTCGGTGTAAAAGGGGAATCAACTTACATTGAGGCCACTCCAGAAAACAGAGAGGAGAGCTTCGACTGAGCAGCAGTTATTCATGCACATCATATTCAATTCTTTATTACTCAACCCTGAAATGTACAAGTCATGCAGAACACAGAGTAAGGGATCTTACAGTGGTGAAAATAGGTGAAAATAGGTATATAAACGAAAATGACCAAGCAAATTCCAGATCACAATTATTTTTAACTCATTTGCACAGACGAATTATTTCTACTTCCTAAACTATTTATGCCCATTGTCTGCCTTCAGTTCAAACAGAACCCAGAAAGCGGCAATGATTTGATGATGGATTATCAAACAACCACCTCAGAACCAGGTTTCACTGATGCCGGTGAAAGAATGCAGTGATCAACGTAGAAGAAGAAGAAAAGGATCTAATGGCAGACAAATAATTTTGGGGTTGCTTGGGTCAATTTTTGGAACAATTTTAGGACCTCAAGGAATTGTTTCAATTCATTCCAATCTTACAACAACATTGCAACTTAACTTTAACCAGGCATCTCCTCGACAAATACACGAAATGGAATAAAGCAAAAGAACAAATAGTATAAAGAAGGGAGGAAAAAGGACTGATAATCACAGTGCAAAATTATACTGTTTGCCATTCAGATCAAAAGGAGGGACTATGAAGAACGAACAACAACACGAAAGGACGTATCATTAAGATTTTGGAAGCTCCTTGAAAGAGACAGCAGATAAGCAAATGCTTAATTACACCACTTGGCATACACAAAACATCTCAATACGTAGCGCGGAGGATGGACATTAGAAATCCACCAAGCCAACCACAACACCCATAATCTAGTAGGAGGATATAGTTTAGATTTATTCTCGGTTGATCGGACTTTATAGTGCCTCAACGGTGCGGGTGGATGAGTTGGAGACAGGCCGCTGCTGTTGAGGCAGCTGGGCAGAAGAAGAGTGGCCGTTGGAATTTACCCTGTGGAGTCGGCATTTGAAGGATCCCGGGTGCGTCGCAGGAGCGCAAACACACACGGGCTGCGAGCCTGGAGAAGAATTTGAAGACCATGTTCGTGAGAGATTGCGTGGAGACACATTGCGTGGCGACAGCAACTGCGGCTGCTGGTTGATCTCATCTTCGCCTCCAGCAACATCACCATATGTAGCTGCCATTTTGCTCTTTTCCTCTTCTTCTTATCTCTACGCACACACAAAAGGGGAAAACCCCCAAAGAAAACAGAGAATTATTTAGGTTCCTCTGAAAATTTATCTATTTGATATCCAAATTTATTATGCGAGTGACTGTAAAAGTTGAACTTCAAGATCATGACGCTATTCTCCCAAAAACATATCATACCATGCGAAAGGAATTAAAAACATTCAAGAAAGAAACAATTTTTACACATAACCTTTAGATCCGATTTTCCTACATAATCGACAAAATATTTAAAAGAATAAAGGAAGATTTTGATAGAAGAGTGTAGCAACTAGGTCATACAATAAGCTCTGATATTAGATATCGAATTGAACTTCAAACATTACACAAACATTGAGCAACAAAAATTAGCTGCGAAATCGTAGAAATAGATCGAAATCAAACAACAATCAGCTGCATATTAACAAGTTAACGATACGTAAAATTAACAAATACCTAATATTCTGTTATCAAGTGAATGTCATAACAATTACAAATCCAGCAAGTCGGGAGCTCGGGAAAAAAAATTATAAAAATTGTACTGTTTGCCCTTCACTTGATAACAGAATATTTGCGAGTGACTGTAAAAGTTGAACTTCAAGATCATGACGCTATTCTCCCAAGAACATATCATACCATGCGAAAGGAAATAAAAATATTCAGAAAAATAACAATTTTTCCACATAACGTTTAGATCCGATTTTCCTACACAATTTACAAAATATTTTTTTCAACAAAATATTTAAAAGAATAAAGGACGATTTTGATAGGAAGATAGTAGGAACTAGGTCATACAATAAGATCTGATATTAGAGATCGAATTGAACTTCAAACATTACACAAACATTGAGCAACAAAAATTAGCGAAATCAAAGAACAATCAGCTGCAAATTAACAAATAGCGATACCTATAATTAACAAACACATATTATTCTGTTAATATCAAGTGAATGCCATAACAATTACAAAGACTAACAAAATCCAGCAAGTCGGGCGCTCGGGAAAATAAATAAAATTATAAAAAAGAACGAAATCCCTCACAAAATACCAATTACAGTCAATTAATTACAAAATTAAGGATAAACTTGCACATAACACTGCAATAAATACCATAAATGATCTTGGTGAATTGTTAAACATTAATGAAATTAATTAATTGTTATTATTATTAAAATAAAGGAGAGTGAAAAATAAAGGGCCTTACAAAGGGAAAGCGAGAGAATGCAAAAGCCCAAAGCGGCAAACTGCGATTCACAACGCAAGCGCTTCCATTTATAAGGGCCACATATCTTCTGCCCCTACTGCCCGTGTTGCCCGTGGGCAGGACGGGCAGCAGCCCCCGATATCTGCCCGTGACTCCGCTCTGATCCAAAAGTAAAAACACAGGGTCCCACCACCAATTATTCTCATATCTTATCCGTTTTTTAAGTAATTAAGCCTCTGTTGGAACCGCTAATTGTGACCAATTTCTTTGACGTTCCTACGTGGCTCATTCAAGATATCGGAAACTAGTCGGTCACGTGTAAGTTCTTTAAATAAGTCCAATTATTGAGTTTAGACCCAGAGATCCAGATTTCTAGAATAAAGGTCAAATCAAACTGACGTCATTATTAAAACGGTTTTAATTTAACGCGGTAAAAAAATTTGTTTGGAACCCGGGAAAGCGTTATCTATTATCTGCCGCGGGCTATTGGGATGCATACACGTGGTAAGGACATATCACTGTATCATTAAAATCTGTAGGGAAGCAAATAAGGCCTGTTCTTTTGTAGGAAAGTATAAACGGGGAAAGTTGAGAAGTGTGGAATCTGATGAGAGAGAAATTTGGGTTTGAAAGTTGGTTGTGGGTGCCGTAGCAACTTTCTTGTGTATGTGTGTTCTTTTGGGTTTGAAAGTTGAGGTAGAAAGTGAGATGTGGGGCCCACTTTTTGTTAAAATAATTATTTAAATAGTATTAAATTAATCAGATGGTGTTTATTTATTAATTTTTTAAAAAAAAAATCAAAACAACGAATCATCTGCGCTGCTGTCGCGGAGAGAGAAGGGGAGGGCGGGCCCACACGACTGGGAATCTGGTGTAATCCCAACAATTTAGGCGGATCATTTGGAATGCAAAATAAAACGCCACGTCGACATTTCCTGGCCGCGATTTCGTTTGGCAAAAGAACAAACAACGCGAAATCTGTGGAAAGGTAATATGATGGGATGTTCAATAGTGTTTTTGGATGAATCTCCTCCGAGTTTCGGAGAAAAGAACAGGCCCTAAAGAGAGAGGAGTGGTATATATACCGAATAGTATCTGTGTAGGTAATCATTGGATCTAAAACTGAAAAAAAGAAAAGGGTGAGACAGTATGATTTGACTTATGATATGATATTTGTCACGTCAATTATGGCCGGCCTACTTGGCCACCTTCATGGCACGTAAATTCGGTGATTAAGACTTGCACTTACTCCTTCATCAATTACAGCAACTATTAGAGAAAGCACTTCCTTAATTAGCGCGTTATCATCAAGGACGACAATAAAGCATCATCATTGCCTTAGAGATGAGGGGGGGATGTCTCGCATATATGAAGGCCAGGAGGCAACAACTTCAAGAGGGGGAGCTCCACTATCCAAGATCAATGTAGCCGAAACACTCATACTCTACCAAACTACATACTCGCCTCCTCCATAGCTCGGTCGGAGGACTAACGTACGGCCTCCCAACAGGTCGGAGCTAGCCCCACCGAGACCCCCTTTTTAGTCAGACGCTGACTAAGGCATCGGAGGGGACTTGGTCGGAACCAAGGTCCGACCCCCTTACGAGTTCCTTGTTTTGCAGATCGAGGAGGACGGCAACCTGTCGAAGCTTCATTTCGGCGTCTCATCGCTGACACCGAGCATTCTCGCAACCGACCGCCCGAACCAGCCGATCCCGGTGGTCATCACCCTGTCGAAGCTTCACTTCGGCGCCCCGTCGCTCGGATCCGAGCGCACCCGCATCGGATCCGAGCGCCCCCACATCGGAGACTGCTCGACCGATCGATCCCGAAGGTCTCCCACATGTTCCACGTCAGCGCAGACTTCGAACCTCCGTACTACCAACATGGTGAGAAAACACCCCGAAACATCTGACGCCGTGTATGGGAACAAATCAACACTCACGTCATCAACCACATCGACAATAATTCGTTCCTCTAATCAAAGGACTAAAAGGCCAACTCCCGAAGGAGCATCGGACATCACGATAATGAATCGTCGAAGCTCCGATGTCACGCCCCGCTTCCCATTACAGGTGCGGGGACGAGACGAAGGTCCGCATGGGCTGGAACTGAGAAGCTCGAGTCCACTAAGCGTCTGTAGGGATACCCAATCAATGTACATGTTCTTGCATTACAGTTCAGAATAATAAGAGTACTCAAAAAGAACAACAGCATTCATTCATTATGTAATAATCCAGCAGTACAAAAGAAGTCTAATAAAAGAAAGCCTCGGGCATGGATACAACAGAAAAGGAAAACTACTGGTGCTACACACACAACCTAGGCAAGAATCTAAATGGTGCTACGCACCTAAACTAGAAAACTGGAAACTCCAAGTCAGCAACAGGAAGGAAACTCTAGGACTGGTCCTCGTCTGAAACGTACTCCTGAGCAGCGTCCTCCTGCTCCAAGTCCTCAGATACTATCTCTTCATCTGTGTACTATGTCCCAGTACATGACGTACAAACACCTAAAAGCAAAAGAAGTTGTACGTCAGGCAAAGTCTATAAATGAAATGTAAGAAATACTCTACTGCAAGGTATATGGAATTTAAAGACAGTTTTTTAATGTTGTTTACATGGCAGATTGTGAAATGCGACAGCATGGCAATTTATGTAAACATGGCAGGAAAGTAAAAGACAGTGCAAGAAAGTAAACGTGGCATGGCAAATGTCGTATCGTGTGCTAATGGCTACAAGTCAAGACAAGACAAGACAAGACAAGACAATGTGTGTGTCTCTATGGTGCATGCCTTAAGATTAGAAGGCGGCCAAACCCTCTAAACCTTGCGACTGCTCAACCCAACCCCAACCCAGTGCACGAGACAATTCCGTACAAAGGATCACTATCTCTGCTAGGAGGGTGCCTTATTTTTCGCAGGTTATTTGTACAAAAGATCACTCTCTCTGCTAGGAGAGTGCCTTATTTCCTGCTTGGTTCAATACAATTCATGCATAAGGTTACATGGCAAGGCAAGAATGATGCATGTCCGTTTTAAGATATCTATCAACATGGCAGTTATAGCATATTGGACCTAGACTTCGTCATCAAGTCTAGGTTGTCGTGAGGGTAACCTAAACGCTATCATTTCACGTTTAGGTCTCTTGTTCATATTTTTACAAACTAAGTAAAGTACTGGCCTAAACGTGGCCGTTTCAACACAAGTGAGCACACTTGCCTGAAGTGGCGAGAAGTGCGTCCGTAGGGACGTCTCGTCACGGGCAGTGCGTCGGTTACAGTTCACTGTAACAGGTCAAACGGGACGATGTCAGGACTGGTTTTAGAAGACCAATTATGGCATGTCTCTAGATTGATCTTGGTTAACCTAGCAGTTTCAAATCACTTTGTTCACACATTCAGATCTATTTTATGGTTCTCTACGTCGATTCTACCCTATGTGCACAGTCAAAATAGTCCAATGGACGGTCTAGGTTGTCACAGCAGTTTAAAGGAGTATAAAATAACTTTAGTGATTATGTTGTCGGTTTTAATTAGGTTTCCAGTGGCGTAACATTTACTATTAGCTGGAGAATACCAACCTAGTATGACGATCACTAGTAGATCTGGCACCGGATCTGGAAGCAACAATGGATCTTGTCGCCTCCGCTCCGGGAACGTCCCATCACTGGTCCGTGGCGTTGCAAGCTCCGGTTCCTCAACTGTGAGTAGCGCAACGAAACGGAGGTGTTGTCGATCGGAGAGGAGCAGCTGGCGGCCTGCAGTCAGGAGAGAGGCGACAGCAAGGAGGTAGGGCAGTCGGGCTGGAGTAGGGGGGTGCACGCGGAGGAGGAGATGGCCGGACCGTTGCAGGTCGAAAGGGAGGGTAGGGCTGGGTGCACGGCCTGGAGGGAGGATGGCCGGAGGTTGATGCCGGGAGGAAAACGAAGAGAGGGGAGAGGGGTCGGGCGCCTGGGAGCTACGTGCGTGGGGGGGAATGGTGACCGAAGGTGAGTTTGCTGGGGAGGGGTATTGCGCGGCCTGGGGATGAAAGGGAGGAGACTGCTGCGAAACTCGAACCTTGTGTGGCCTGGTATCCAGAATACCACCTTCTTACTGTGGAATTCTATCGATGCATGGAAATCTCCCAGCCAATCGATGCCAAGGACAGCATTGAAGTGCGGTAGATCATGGACAATGAAGTCGGCATAGAGCTCGTGTCCACTGATCACCACGGGATCGATCGACATCCCAAATTAACCATCAACACTCAGTTCCCTGTAGTGATATCCCAACACTTTGGAAGTGCGTGGGTGGGAATGGAGTGCTCTGTTACGAATCTCCGGGATATGATGCACATAGATGCACCGGAGTCGAACAAAGTTAATGCCGGATAAGATGACACTAAGATGGTACTTAAGATATAGAAGATAATAACTAAGGTCAAACAAGGTTACTAATCTAACTAGTAAGGTTATACAATCACATGCAAACAATATGAAGTACGTTATACTATGAAAGACCAGTTCCATGAGATTATCTGCAATGACGTCATCCATGTCCTCAGCCTCTACGGCTATCATGGTATATGCCGGCCTCCGAGGTGGCACTGTCAGCTGGTAAGCCTGCCTCTGTAGTGCCAAATGGGGTCCACGAACATCAGCTCCTCTCTGAATAGGAGCAGGCACTCCACGCTACGTGGGGCTGGTGCTCGACCCACAGCATGGTGTGACCTCGGGCAATCTCTAGCAACGTGTGTGGCAGCTCCACACACCAGACACAAACCCAGCTTCTTCCTGCAATTGTTCTGATGATGCCCCGACTTGCCACAGAAATGTCATGGACCCTTGGTATGGCTCTGTGCAGGTACTCCTGGCCTCTTGAAAGGCACTGACTGATTGGGCCGCACTGCAGGCCTGTACTGCTCCAACTGTTGCTTTTCTCCACCAGTAGGAGGATCAGGAAGTCTTGCCACAACCTCATAGTTGCTGGCTGCGTTCAACACAGCCTCCATAGTGGTCAAGTCTGTCGAAGCCATATAGGCCTGGATCTTGGGGTTCAGCCCCTGGCAAAACTGATTGGCTCGGTTCTCTGCCCTCTTGACCATATGCGGGGTGAAACGACTGAGCATCTAAAACTCCGCCTCATACTCATTCACTATCATACTCTCCTGTGTTAGATTCACGAACCGCTGCAAGAGCTCCCTTTTCACAGCCTTAGGTAAGTATTTCAACTTGAACATAGCTTTGAAGGTGTCCCACTCAACTGGCTTCTCCAGACGCTTCTCTTCTAAGCGCCACCAGTTCCTTGCATTATCAGTCAGCTGTATCTTCGCTATCTCCACCTTGGTCTTCTCAGGCATGTTGGCAGCTATCATCTTGTCATTAGTGCTCTGGATCCACTCGTCAGCATCTAGTGGTCCTTCCTTCCCAGAAAAAGTCCTCGGCTGCAGTTCATTGAACTGCTTCACTCCAGGTGCAGCTCAAGTGGCAGGTGGTGCAGCCTGAGCAGCGTGGGCAGCCTGATGGGTCTGCTCAACCAAGTGGTGCTGAACATCTAGCATCTCTCATGACGCCCAGAAATTGGTGGAATTCACCACCTCGGCCTTCCATGACCCGTCAGCTGAGGTCCCGGCTCGAGCAGTGCGTCTTCTTGCCTTTCTGTTGACAAGGAAAACCCAAATTAGACTTTGCACATGTTAAACTAGATATTAAATGAATGCAAGTACTTTTATTGTTCCGAAATTTTCGCATGACCTGCATGGACCACTACAAAAACCTGTCACGCCCCGCTTCCCATTACGGGTGCAAGGACGAGACGAAGGTCCGCATGGGCTGGAGCTGAGAAGCTCGAGTCCACTAAGCGTCTATAGGAATGCCCAATCAATGTACGGGTTCTTGCATTACAGTTCAGAATAATAATAGTACTCAAAAAGAACAATAACATTCATTCATCATGATAATAATCCAGCAGTACAAAAGAAGTCTAATAAAAGAAAGCCTCGGGCATGGCTACAACAGAAAAGGGAAACTGGTGCTACACACCCAACCTAGGCAAGAATCTAAATGGTGTTATGCACCCAACCTAGAAAACTGAAAAAATCCAAGTCAGCAACAGAAAGGAAACTCTAAGACTGGTCCTCGTCTGGATCGTACTCCTGAGCAGCGGCCTCATGCTCCAAGTCCTCAGCTACTATCTCTTCGTCTGCATACTATGTCTCAGTACCTGACGCATAAACACCCAAAAGAAAAGGAGTGGTACAGCAGGCAGAGTCTATAAATGAAATGTAAGAAAGACTCTACTGCAAGGTGTATGGAATTTAAAGACAATTTTTAAATGTTGTTTACATGGCAGATTGTGAGATGCAACAACATGACAATTTATGTAAACATGACAGAAAAGTAAAAGACAGTGCAAGAAAATAAACGTGGCATGGCAATGGCCGTAGCATGTGCTACCAGCTACAAAACAAGACAAGACAAGACAAGATAATGTGTGTGTCTCTAGGGTTCACGCCTTAAGGTTAGAAGGCGGCCAAACCCTCTAAACCTTGCGACCGCTCAACCAAACTCTAAACCCACTGCACAAGACAATTCCGTAAAAAGGTTCACTCTCTCTGCTAGGAGGGTGCCTTATTCCCTGCAGGTTATACGTACAAAAAATCACTCTATGTGCTAGGAGAGTGTCTTATTCCCCGCTTGGTTCAATACAATTCATGCATAAGGTTACATGGCATGGCAAGAATGATGTATGTCTATTTTAAGATATTAATCAACATGGAAGTTATAGCATATTAGGCCTAGACTTCGTCATCAAGTCTAGGCTGTCGTGAGGGTAACTTAGACGCTATCATTTCACGTCTAGGTCTCTTGTTCATATTTTTACAAACTAAGAAAAGTAATGGCCTAAACGTAGCCGTTTCAACACAAGTGAGCACACTTGCCTGAAGTGGCGAGAAGTACATCCATAGGGGCGTCTCGTCACGGGCAGTGCGTTGATTACGGTTCGCTGTAACAGGTTAAACGGGACGATGTCAGGACTAGTTTTAGAAGACCTATTATGGCATGTTTCTACATTGATCGTGGCTATCCTAGCAGTTTTAAATCACATTGTTCACAAGTTCAGATCTGTTCTATGGTTCTTTACGTCGATTCTACCCTATGAGCACAGTCAAAATAGTCCAATCGATGGTCTAGGTTGTCACAACAGTTTAAAGGAGCATAAAATAACTTTAGTAATTATGTTGCCGGTTTTAATTAGGTTTCCAGTGGCGTAACGTTTGGGTTACTACAAGCAGGGGAATACCAACCTAAAATGACGATCACTAGTAGATCTGGCGTCGGATCTGGAAGCAGCAACGGATCTCGTCGCCTCCGCTCCTGAAACGTCCCGTCACTGGTCCTTGGCATCGCGGGCTCTGGTTCCTCGACTGCTGGTAGCGCAGCGAAACAGAGGTGTTGTCGGCCGGAGAGGAGCAGTCGGGAGAGATGCAGCAGCAAGGAGGTAGGGCAGTCGGGCTGGAGTAAGGGAGGTGTGCGCGGAGGAGGAGATGGCCGGACCGTTGCAGGTCAGAAGGGAGAGTAGGGTTGGGTGCACTGCATGGAGGGAGGATGGCCGGAGGTTGACACCGGGAGGAAAACGAAGAGAGGGGAGATGGGTCGGGTGCTGGGAGTTGCGCACGTGGGGGAATGGTGAACGGAGATGGGTTCGCTGGGGAGGGGTGTTGTGCGGCCTGGGGATGAAAGGGAGGTGACTGGCGGCCTGAGGTTTAAGCTTGGGTTGTTGCGTGAGAGCCCAGGGGTTCCTTTGTTTTGTGATGTGAGAAAGAGAGTAGGTTGCCTTTAGGTTTTGTAGGGGAGGAGGGAGGGAGGGAGAGGGGGGGGGGAGAGAGAGAGAGAGAGAGAGAGAGAGAGAGAGAGAGAGAGAGAGATGACGTGGGTGAGAGGGGAACATCGGGGAGTCCTGGGGGTTTTAGGATTGAGTATAGGATAGAATATTAATAGGTTAGTTTAAAAGATTTGATTTCTACAAGGATTTTATTTGATTATCTTACAAATAACAGTATATGATGCCATAAGTTATTAGGTTAGGATGTGTTAATTAATAGGTTAGGTTTTAAAATAAGTAATAATTATGAGTTTGTTTTTTAAAATAAGTAATAATAATAAGTAATAAAACGTACAGAACTTAGAAATTCAAATTTAAAGAAAAGTTTTTAATAATTAACAATGAGATATGTAGATTGGTCCCTCGACATCCAAAAATTACAAAGAAAATACCGGAGCGATCGCGCCTCCGAGAGGATCGTAAAAACAGGGTTCGGCTACGAGTCTGAGCTATGGAAAATAATAATAAAACCCAATACGAAAATACGCATAGAAATAAAGATACGCGCTAAAAGTGACTGTTACATCCGCTTTGCATAATTTCACCCCTAGTCAGTCTTCTCGCCATCGCCAACACCGAGAGGAGAGGACTTGCTCTCTGTAATGTCCAAGTGCTCCCTAGATCGATTACACTCAGATCTTCAAAACTTGATCATTCGATCAGCCATGTAAGGTTTTTGGAACTCACTTCTTCATGTTTCTCACCTTTGAGTCTTTCTTCCCTCCCAAGAGCAAGATGACAAAAAGGGTACTAACGAAACAAAAGAAAGGAAGGCCTAAAAATCATTCCAGATCCTAAATTTGGATGTGAATCCCAACAACCTCCATCACTCGCGTCTCTCCAAGGTCGAGCCCAATGAACGCGGATCCGATCCCCGTGGAGATCGATCGTCGACATGAAGCATACGATGAAGGCGGTTTCGGACAGCAAATGACTCTGCTCCAAATTCCCTCACCTGAAACGAGTCCCCATGCTTTCAATCACTGCCGAAACCTCCAACACCGACCTCGATGACTAGCTCGCAGAAGAATCATCTTCTCCGTGCTTGCATTGCAAGGTCTCCTTCACCTCCCGCCTCGGACTTGTCGGATCTATGGTCACTAAGCAGATGACGTCAGGATCAGAGATCCGACATTTAAGGGTTTCGATCGCATGAAGAACGAAGCGGTCCCCCTCTTCCTTGGGTCGGCACGTGCCGATGGGTACCATTAGGTCGAGGAACCCCTCGGACTAGCTCCGGCCCCCTTGGAGCCCATGACGAGCCCTCGTCTGATCATCTTCAGCTGCTTCAATGTTATAGTTGGGACTCCCTGGTAGTTCAGCTACGGTTTCAAAGGTCGATATCCGGATCTTCCTCAGTCGGTAATGGGGATTTGAAAGAAATGAGATCTCATCGTCGATCCCACTGAGCATGTAGGCTTCCGACTCAGTCGAACCGCCTCTAACCAATCAGTCAACTTAACCGATCAGGTAGTCGTGCCACCTCCGTCCGAACATCCAAGCTGCTCCCCTAGTCATGCTACAGTGTGCCGAGCTGACGAGTTGCCCCTTGCCGGGCAACCGAACTGCTCCCATCTCCGTCTGATCCAGCCAAGGTAACTACAAAGCACCTAACTGTCGATGTTACTGTCAACACCAAGGAGCACGACAAGCTTATGGAGCAAGCCGAGCTCAAGGCACATCCGACTATGGCGTGTTGTCCCTTCTGTAGGAAGATATATGCCCTCGGGGCAATTTATCCTAAGAATACATATTGTTCTAATATAAATGGTACTAGTTATCCTAGTATGGATAATATATTTATTAAATACTTGGATAATTTCCTTAGACTTAAAGTAAGGTCATATACGTATCTCGATAGAGATCTCGATTGTGGAAAGTAAATGACCGATAGGAACTTGAGTCTTAAAACATTCATGGTCATAGATGTGTCGAGAAAATGATATCAGCACATCGAACAGACCACTGTGTCTTTGTCTTATCCTAAAGGGTAATGACGATCTCATAATCATTTGACCTGGCGAAGTCGAAGACGAGACACAGGTGCTCATTGGAGAATGAGTCCACTGAACGACCCAATAAAGAGTTGTCAAATGGTTAACGTTAACTGAACTGTCATTGATAACTCTCTAGTTATGATAAGCTAGTTGGTCCTTAAGACTTGAGGCCATTGTACAAACCTGTGCGTGAACGGTGTCACTTAGATCTATGATCTAGTCTCGAGTCTTCACTCATTGAAAGATCTTAGGTTGGGTGACACTTGAAGCGTACGAGGTAAGTAATGACTAAGATAGGATTCGTCTCTTCTGTTAAGGAAAGTTGGTGTCACTGGCTTAGTACGGTTCTTTATGCTAAACCTTGAGTGGGGTATGTTGTAGGAAGTACAACATGGACATACCAAAGACCGATGTATACTGACCAGTGCTAGCTATTAGGGTTAACATTTTACCATATCCAAGGCAAAGCAGTGACATAGTTGTGACGAATGGGCTAAAACTGCGATATTCATCAGTGACACAGTCAGAGTAATCCCGACGACACTTTTATCAATGGGTCAATCATGTAATTATGATGCCAAAACAGGGGCAACACTTGTTGCTCGTGGTCACCGTCATCTAGGGGTTTCGAGCTAGGGTATCACACAGAGTGGGATTTACGTTTTAATAATATGAAGGGTTCAGGAGGAGTGCACTCGTGTGCACGAGAATAATTGAAGTCAAAGAGTTTGTGACGATAAGTCTAGATTAAATGGAATTTAATAATATCGCAAAAGATTTGCGATTTTAGCATTAGTAGAATGCTATAAGGGATTATTGCATGTAATGCAAAATGGTTGAAAATATATTATAAAATGTTTACAAGAATATTTTGCTTAATAAAAGCACAAAAATAGATTACAAGGGTTCTTGAGATAATCGCATTCGAACCCTGATTTCCAACGGTTCGAAAATCAGCTCAATCAGAGCTGTAGAGCTCAGAATACAGCCCAAAAGGCCAGAACTGGGCTTTTGCCCAGTTCTGGTCCAGCCCAGCTTGGGCGGGCGGGTCCAAACCCGTTAGGCGGGTTGAACCCGCCCGCCAAGCGGGCGGGTCTGACCCCCCCCGCTGATGCAGGCAGGCGGGCGCACCTGGGCCCGTGGGTGGGACCCACAAGTGGGCCCAATCAATGAAAACCCTAGCCTGCTTTTGACAGCTACGAATTTCCAATGTTTTTGTGACTTTTTTGCTCAACTTTGAGCAATTGTTTGAGGTGTAAAACAAAGTCGGAATTCGTCGCCGTTTGTTTCTATGTGATCACCATTCATAGCTCTTCGAATTGATAGGTTGTATCACTTTCAAAACTCAATGGCGAGGGAGAGAAAATTGGTTGAAGTTGAGCTTTAGGTTGAGGCAAAACTAAATCCCAATTTTTTCCCCTAATTAAATAATCCAACATTGCTCGTGAGAAGAGCAAGGGGTCCGGCCTCCTATATAAACAGGGGTCGACACCCCTTGAAAAAATAACACCAAGTCTCTAAATCGACTAGCTCCGAAAAGTTTTGAGCATACTCGATTCAAGACAAAAATTATTCTATCATCCTCAACTTTTCTGATTCCTTCGTTCGCGTCTTAGCAAGACGAGAAGGAGGATTGGATTCGATCCAAAGTATACGACGCGGATCGCTCTCAAAGTGAAACTTTCTTCGGCGGGAGATTGGCTCAGAGGCGCAGTGTCGGCTCGCTTCGGGTGGACCAATTCGGAGGTGCGAATGCGGCTAGCTTCGGGAAAGGCCAAAGTCTGTTGTTGAAAACGACACTTTGTTTTCTACGGAAGCAAAGTTCCGGGTATGTTCTTTTTAAATGTATTTTATTTATATCATTGCAGTAGTTTAGATCTATTTTGGGGCTGGTCAAACCCACCCCAAGATAGTAGAGATCCTAAATAGGGTCTTTGACATTCTTAGGATGCATTATTAAATATTTTAATAATTCGTATTTTTCGCTGATGTTTTAATTCTTTCGTCCGTCCGACGTAGGACGGGCATAGAATTATGCCCTAAGGGTCCGCCAAAACCCAACAATGGTATCAGAGCATTGGTCTATTTATGATCTAAAAACTGCAATGATTTTAAATGCATGCTAAGAACATGATATGAAATTATCTAGATTTAAATATTATGCGATAATTGTTAAATATGGAACAAATTTTATAAGATAAAATTTTAGATGCTCTTAAATTATTTATGTGATAAATTTTTAAATATGCATGCTAGAATTTATGTAATAAATTTTAATCAGTTGGTCGTGTTAATTAATTATGTGGTAATTATTAAAAGATAGTAACTTAATTTTATGTGATAATTTTAAGTTGCTAATCTGCATGCAAATTTTATGGGATAAAATTTAGTTGACATTTTTAATGGTAATTCGATTTTCTTGCTTATTATGTGATAATTCAAGAGAGCCTTTTAAAATAGCCATTAAAAATCATCTAAAACTTATGAGATAAATTTTAGATTGACATGCTATGTTTAATAAATTGTTACAACAATTAAAATTCCTAATTCCTGATTAGGGTAGCCCTTTCTGACAATTATTATTTTAAACGTTCTAATAATAATTCTAATAAAAGGCTACACTTTAAATTGTTGTAATTTGAATTTATTAAAATCCTAATACATGATTAGGATAGCACGTTGAAACTTTAAAATAGGTTAGAAGGGTTCTTGGGATAGTCCCATTCGAACTCTGCTATCCAACGGTTCGAAAATCGGCTCAATCAAAGCTGTAGAGCTCAAGATACAGCCCAAAAGGCCAGAACGGGACAAGCCCAGTTCTGGCCCAACCCAGCTTGGGCGGACGGGTCCAAACCTGCTAGGCAGGCTGAACCCGCCTGCAAAGGGGAGGGTCCAGACCGCTTGGCGGGCTGGACCCCCCACACTGATGCGGAGCGCGGGCGGGCATGCATGGACCCGTGGGTGGGACCCATGGATTGGACCGATCAATGCAAACCCTAGCCTGTTTTTAACAGCTACAAATTTCCAATGTTTTTGTGACTTTTTTGCTCAACTTTGAGTAATTATTTGAGTGATCAAACGAAGTCGAAATTCGTCACCGTTTGTTTCTATGCGATCACCGTTTATAGCTCTTCGAATTGATAGGTTGTATCACTTCCGAAGCTCAACGGTGAGGGAGAGAAAATTGGTTGAAGTTAAGCCTTAGGTTGAAGCAAAACTAAATCCCAATTTTGTTCCCTTAATTAAATAATCCCACATTGCTTGAGAGACAAGCAAGGGGTCCGACCTCCTATATAAATAGGGGTCGACACCCATTGGAAAAACTGCACCAAGTCTCTAAATCGAGTAGCTCCGAAAAGTTTTGAGCACGCTCGATTCAAGACAAAAATTAGTCCCTCCTCCTCAACTCGTTCGATTCCTTCGTTCGCGTATTAGTAAGACGAGGAGGAGGATTGGATTCGATCCAAAGTCTACGACGCGAATCGCTCTCAAAGTGAAACTTTCTTCGGCGGGTGATTGGCTTGGAGGTGCGATGTCGGCTCGCTTCGGGTGGACCAATTCGGAGGTGCGGAGGCGACTAGCTCAAGGAAGACCAAAGTCTGCTGCTGAAAACGACGCTTTGTTTTCTGCGGAAGCAAAGTTCCGGGTATGTTCTTTTTTAATGCATTTTAATTATATCATTGCAGTAGTTTAGATCTATTTTGGGGCTGGTCAGACCCACCCCAAGATAGTAGAGATCCGAACTAGGGTCTTTGACATTCTTAGGGTGCATTATAAAATATTTTAATAATTCGTATTTTTCGCTAATGTTTTAACTCTTTCGTCCGTCCGACGTAGGACAGGCATAGAATTATGCCCTAAGGGTCCGCCAAAACCCAACATTGGTATCAGAGAATAGGTCTATTTATGATCTAAAAACTGCAATGATTTTAAATGCATGCTAAGAACATGATAATGAAATTATCTAGATTTAAATATTATGCGATAATTGTTAAAGATGGAACAACATATTTTATAAAATAAAATTTTAGATGCTCTTAAATTATTTATGTGATAAATTTTTAAATATGCATGCTAGAATTTATGTAATAAATTTTAATTAGTTGGTCGTGTTAATTAATTATGTGATAATTATTAAAAGATAGTAACTTAATTTTATGTGATAATTTTAAGTTGCTAGTCTGCATGCAAATTTTATGGGATAAAATTTAGTTGCCATTTTTAAAATGGTAATTCGATTTCTTGCTTATTATGTGATAATTCAAGAAAACCTTTTAGGATAGCCACTAAAAATCATCTAAAACTTATGAGATAAATTTTAGATTGACATGCTATGTTTAATAAATTGTTACAACAATTAAAATTCCTAATTCCTGATTAGGGTAGCCATTTCTGACGATTATTATTTTAAACGTTCTAATAATAATTCTAATAAAAGGCTACACTTTAAATTGTTGTAATTTGAATTTATTAAAATCCTAATACATGATTAGGATAGCACGTTGAGACTTTAAAACCTTATAGTTGATAAGGACTCTAATAAAAGTTATTAACCAAATCCTAATAACTTCGAATTTTAGGATTCAACTAGTTGATAGGATTAATTAGTTTTAATGAAGCCACTTTAGTTGATGGCATACATATGAATGGTGAGTTTTCCTTCAATGGACCATGATCCGGTTTAATGTTTTGTATTAGTGTTGTGGATCACCCAAAGCTTGACTAGGGATTGTGATTCTGGCCTAGTCAAATTCCTAGCGGTGTTCCGCTGGACCGCAAGGATGCGAATCATGATTATGTGACACCGTTAATTATATCTAGTCTAATAGGTTAAAAATCTTCTTCAAGATTAATCGTAGCCTGACTTATTTTTGGATTAGGGGATTAATAGACGCCTGTCATTTTTGTTGAGTCTCCTCAAGCTATGACATGGTCTCTTTAAGAAATCAACTTCATAATACATATGATGTAGTCGAGTCTTAACCCAAACCGTCGCGTCGGGTCTCCTCGAGTGTCGATGAAAGTTAATTCTGGACATGAAAATAAGGGTTCGACTGGACTAATCATTATGATTTATTGAGTCTCCTCAAGATCATGAGTAACTAGGGGCAAAACCCTATGGAGAGTGACATGTGATGTGATCGACGAAGAGGTCATCTACCAGTTACGGAGCCGGTCAACTTGTTGAGTCTCCTTAAGGTTGTGAAGCTCAAGGTGGTTGGATCCATCTCCCACAAATTTTAACTATAATAAATTGTTTGTTATTATGGCGTAACAGTTCATTAAAATAGTAGGAGAATATAGTTTAATAAAAACCTCTTAAACCATAAAATAACATATGCTAATTCAACTTCTATTAAAATGCAGCATGGAGTCTGGACTTAAGTTCATTAAAATAGTGACACGCTTCATCTCACTGATTATGGCCTCCACTAGCAAGTTCTAATCAGACAAATCTATGGTAGCACTATTGCGAGACATGTTTCTTGCAAAACAAAGTTAGAAAAAAAGGACCTCAAAATTCTCTCACTTACGTGTTTACACTCAAGAATGTGAGTCACTCTACGCTCGTGTTTTCACTCAAAATTTGTGGCCTTTAACCCTCTATTGTTCTCACCACTCTTACTTCTCTCACTATGTACTTTCTCCTTCAGTTCTTTTGGAACTAAAACAAACAATACACAGAATTTCCAATAAAAATCCACCAAGAACTCATAAAGGAATTTCAGATCTGAAAGGAAGATTACAAGAAACATGGCTGACAAAATATTTAGAAGTCTGAAGTTATCAAAATTTCCAAAAAAAAGATTGATCTTTGGAGGGAGAATTTTCACACACACACACACACACACAAAGATAGATCTTTTGGGTGATGTGATTTGTTGTGCTGATTATAACCAAAATGAATGAAAACAAAAAAGAATTCTGTTGAGCCAGATGTACCTTTTTTGTTTGGTTTTTTCTTTCTTTCTTTTCGTCTTCTTTTCTTCTTCTTCTTCTTCTTTTTTTTTGCTTTTTTAAACTTGTTTTTTTTGTATAATCAGCAACTGTATTTTTGACAGTAAAGCAACAATATTTCGAAAAAAATACGAACGAAAAATGGATAAAGAAATTCGGCTAAACAAGGGTATGTAAACCGAATTTAGAGACTAAAAGAATACGGAATAAAGAAAAGAAAGGTTTTTTTATTTAAAAGATAGGCAAACCTGATCAAGACTCAAAGCTTTGATACCAAATGATGCGAACCCCGCCAAGAACGATGAGACCCGACAACGAAGAGGAACCCAAGATCGTTCTATAATCAGAATTTGGATGGAGACCTTGACCCGTTGTACGACAAAAGCAAGAACCTCGATATAGATGACCTTGACCCGTTGCTTATTGTGAACAAGAACCTCAGTTTAAGGAAGACGCCACAAATTGTGGTGGAAATCCGTTTGATAAGTCGATGGTGAACGCCACGGAAAACTCCAATAAGTTTGAATAGTTCTTCAAAGAACCAAAGAGAAATTCTCTCAGAAATTTTACAGAAAAATCAACTCCCTTTTTCCATTGCTTAGATACCTTTTAATATGCTCAAAATTACAGGAAAAGTTCCTAAATTTTGGCTAAAATTATGACTACATATCAGCCCATTAATTGGCTGATCACTTGCCAACAAATAGAAAAGGAAAGTAATTATATCGGCATGCAAGCCTTCCAAAAATAGAAAAGAAAAGTAATTTCTAGGCATGCAATCCTTCCAAAAATAGAAAATGAAAGTAATTTCTACGCATGCGAGCCTTCCAAAAATAAAAAAGTAAAGTAAATTCTAGGCATGCAAGCCTTCCAAAAATAGAAAAGGAAAGTAATTTCTACGCATGCGAGCCTTCTAAATAGAGTAGTTGGCATGCGAGCCTTCCAAATAGAGTATTGGGCATTCAAAACTTCCAAAAAGATTAATCCTCCACATGCCAATTTACTTGCTGAATTTAAGCTATCCAAGTTGGATTTTTCTAGAAATTGAATTATGTTGAGCCATCTTTGTTAAACATATGGCGCATGCTCAATAGGCCTCCATGAATTTGCTTGAGCCCAGATCTCTTGAATCAGCCCGTTGCGTACATCTTTGAACCTCTTTGCTCGCAAACACGTAACTGGTCCAATTGGCACTTGAACTGGATCCTTTGAAGTTGTTCTATGATTTGCATCAACTCCCCCAGCGGTCCGACCCTACGGTTTGCCGTAAGGCTGGGGCAACTCCACTAACAGGCCGACCCATCGGTTTGCCGTCAGGCTGTAATGCCCGTATATGGAAAATACTGTTTGTGTGTGTGTGCATATGGTGACTTTGTTGTGCGTGTAGTAATTCCATACATGTATGGCTATCAGGTGACTATGATAAGCTTTGGATATATAAGTGGATGTGTAACGACCCGCTCTCGGGGGGCCCGTTACTTATTTGATATTTGCGCAGGTCCTGCAGTTTACCAGTGAAAACAAAATAGCCACAATCCAGAGATGTACCAATACTCAAACCAGCGTACATTATTACAGTCCAAATTAAAGTACAACAGCAAGCAGCACTCTCTCACCAATACATCAAGCAAATACAGAAAGGAAATGCGGAAAGGAAATACATAACATAGCACACTCACACCAATACAAACAGCTAAAATTCTGCAGTCTCCGGGTCGTACTCTGGCTCTGTAAACTCAGGGGCAATTTCTTCAACCTGGTCGTCGTCTGTCGGTGCCATAAATGGAACCGAAGGTAAGTCACAATAATTCTAAATATAGAAAAGAAGCAGTGCACAAGTATGACAAAAGTAACTACGTACGAGCAAACCAGAGTGAAAAGTAAAGTACTGAGCAACAACTGTACACAACTGAGCAGTAAAAGTAAACTGAACTGGATAGGATAACAACCGTACTATGGTAGAGCAAGTGTGAAGCAGGCTAAGCAAGAGAAACATGCTACCGCTGTAGCTAAAGATACGACAAATAAGGTACTCTGACTGCACAAGTGTAGTAAGTAACGTACATGGAACGTGTAGGGTATCGGTGACTGTATTAGCTAAAGATAGGGTGGTAGTGATGAAGATCGATGGTGTTACATAATCATGATTCACATCCTTGCGGTCCAGCGGAACACGGCCAGGGAAGTGACTAAGCCAGGATCACTACCCCAAGTCTAGCAAGGGTGATCCAACAAACTTAGCCAAGCACATTGACCGGATCATGGTCCATTGAAGGAAGCTTATCATTCTTATGTGTGCCACCGATAAAAACTTATACGCTAAACTATGTGACTCAAGTCGGAGAGTACAATATGTGACCATCAAGTCCATCTCTTGCCTGGGTGCGACCCAGACGAATGCCGAAACACAGGCACGGTACATGTATTTTGCCGAAACACAGGCAGCGGGACGGTATGCCGGAACACAGGCACGGGACGGGAAGATTGAACTCCAGTCACTCCCATACTCTCTCAAACTATGAGTTACCCCAAACCCCAGTGATGTGTCAAGTGTTCTATGTACATTTCCTTTTCATGATGTTCCACGAGATGTTTCACACGATATTCCACAAGATACAAGCTGTTCCACATGTTGCTAGTCAAACCAAGTCAACTGGTTGACTTTCTTATTGAAAACCAGAAAGCCAGACATTCTTTTCAAAGCAAGCTAGCCAAGCGAAGTAAGGATAAAGACAAGTCCAACATTTCGGGGTGTCTAGTATTGTTTCAAGATGTTATCAATTCCTCGTTCACGATGATAGTTAACCAGGACCACTGGTTTTAAAACCAGAAATTAAAGTAGAGCAGATGCTAAGAAATTTGAGGATAAAAACAAGTCCAACAAACATGGAATACAAAACTGTTGGTTTAAGGGTGGTAGTTTCGGTAGTACACAATTTACCCAAGTTGATGTTTGTGTTTAACAACCACCAAGTTGAAAGTTGGCAAAGTAATCTATAGTTGATTACTTTCCTATTAGATTAGGTTTCTAGTTCGGTTCAAGTCAAGTAGCCGTTCGGAGGCTATAGTGGTGTCCTAAGTTCATACGGGTACACTTATCTAATTTTCTAACATTAGAATTAATCGTGACTTACCAATTTCGAGGCTGTCGTAGCTAGCCGGAACTTGATCTAGGGTTTCCTCTGAAGTAGGTGCACAATAGTTGGTACCTGCAACACAAAAATATTGATTAAAACACGCAACGTTCCTATCTAAATAATCTGATCGTTCTGATTTTCAAAACTGGCTAAAACGGTGTCGGAAAACGTTCTAAATTTTTCTATAGCCTAGATATGATGAAAATAATTTTTCTGCAAGAGGAAATATTTTTCAGATGCTTCTGTTAATTTTTATAATTTTTCAAAGCTCAAAATCAATTAAAAATCTATTTTTCAATTACTAACGTATTTATTCAACAATTTATTCTGGATACAATCTACATCGGAAAGTTGCAAATAAGCTGTCAAAATGGCCGTCTCGGAGAGTTCTTTAACATATATTTTTATCATATATAAGTTTACGTAAAAATAAGAAGTTTTGAATTTTTAAAGGAAAATGACGTATTTAAGTTTTGGGTTCAAAAATTAATTCTAGAAAAAATAGGCATCGGATTGAGATGAAACTAGTGCCGTTGGATCCGGAACATCGTTTCTGATTTTCTGAGGCTATCCACACATTTTTCAGGTGCTTATATAATTAGTTATAGATTTATAACTATTAAACCCTATTAATAATTAATTAAAAATCAAAAATACGAAATTATCTCGTATTTACGAGATTGCCACTGGGGGTTTTACGCACACACTGTTCGCTAGCAGCGAAGCTTCGGCGGGGGAGGGGGTTTCGCCGACGGCGGGCGGCGACGGCGACTCGAGGCGGCGGGCGAAGGCGAACAACGACGGAGTGAGGCTACTGTCGACGTCGGAGGACGGCGGGGGAGGGTGGCTGCTGCGAGAGGCAGTGGCGAGAGTGGTGGGGCGCTGTGGCGGCGTTTGTCGGAGGCGGCCGGCGTTGAGGCGGCGGGCGACGGGCACGGCTGGCTGACGGCGACGGCGGAGCAGCGTACACGGCGGACGGTGGAGGTGCTGTGGGGGCTGCTTGAAGACGGCGGTGGCGGGAAGGAGCTCCGGAGATTTCGTGGGTGGCGGTTGGCGCTGAGGAGCGGTGGCGCTCAGCGGCTGACGGCGGCGGGTTAATGAGGCCGGTGGTCGAGGTCCGGAGGGGAGGGCGTGGGTGAGGTCGTGAGAGATCGAGGGAGGAGTGTGAGAGCGCGAGCGGGAGAGGTTATTTCGAATGCCTGGGTTGTTTTTGTTTGTTATATAAAAACATTAACTTAGCCTTAGGGATTAAAGGGTTAAGCTGTGAGTGAGAGAACTTAGGGGGGTATTTATAGGTCTAACATCCTACTATTAGCAATTAATAAGGGGTTAGGGGTTAGGGGTTGTTGACTAACCCCAACACTTTTAATACGGTAGGTTAGCTTTTTGACTAACTTTGGAAAAATTTGTAAAGTGTTTAAACGTGTTAAGCATGGGTGGTTAAAGTAAATGGTAATTAGGTCATAGTAATTAGTTAGGGTAAATGGTGACGGTAAAATTTGTAACGAAAATTACGATTTTGCCCCTACTAGTAAACGTGTCCGAAAAATTACGAAAACATACCCACGGGATCGTATCGTCGCGAGGATCGTGAATACGAGATCCAATTTAGGGTTTGAGCTACGGAAATACGTGTTTTAGGCCAAAACGTTTAGGAAGCGGGTTTGCGGGTTCTCTATCGATTTGACTTCAGAAAATTACGAAATTAATGTGGAAAGCCCTAAATGATCATAGAATGTCACCGTAGAAGTTTGAAAATTTTTTGAAGACATTTGTATAGAAAATAAATTTGTCGAATCAAAACGGTAATTTTGGGAGATGAATTTTAACAGAAATGTTTTGGGCATTTGAGGAAATCTGAAATTGCTGAAATACTTTGTAATAAGTCTAGTATTTCAAAATATTTTTATAAGAATTTTTGAAATCAGTTTAAAACCCCTGATCAACCATTATAAAATAGTTATAATAATTTTGAAAATAGGTTAAATATGTAAATATTTGTCTTGACGAAAACAGACCGTTACATTCTACCCTCCTTAAAATAATTCCGTCCTCGGAATTTTCGAACTTTCTAAAACAAATAACTTTTGTTATGAAGAAGCTCAAGCAAATAAATGATAATAGTGATCTAATAAATCAGGTTGTAAATAACATGAAATATAATGTGATATCATAGCATCAAGAAAACAAGAGATGATGTTTATGAATACTTACTATTGATATCACCATAGTTTTCGTAACTAGTCTCGTAACTAGTAGGATCATCCGACTCGGTAAATAGGTATGGGTAGCGTTCTCGCATCTCGTCTTCTCGCTCCCAAGTAGATTCTCCAGGTGAGTCGTGACGCCACATTATCCTGACAAGGTTGATCACTCTATTCTTGAGGGTCTTCTGTCGTCGATCCAGGATTTTGACTGGTTGTTGTTCGTAAGATAGATCTGGACGAACAGCAATCTCGGAGTAATCCACAACATGACTAGGATCACTCACGTAGCGTCGAAGTTGTGAGACATGGAAGACTTCATGTACTCCTTCCAATGCAGGTGGCAAAGCAAGGCGATAGGCCACCTCGCCTACTCGTTCCAGAACATCAAATGGACCAATGTATCTAGGACTGAGCTTCCCTCTCCGTCCAAAACGAATCATCCCACGATTCGGAGAGATCTTCAAGAACACATGGTCGCCAGGCTGGAACTCCAAATGTCGGCGCTTTGCATCTGCCCAATGCTTATATCGATCTTGAGCCAACTGCAGCTTCTCTCTGATGGTCCGGACTACTTCACTGCTTCGACAATCAAGTCTGGACCGATGAGCTCTTGATCACCAACGTCGTCCCAACTCAAAGGAGAACGACACTTCCGGCCATATAGTGCTGCAAAGGGCACCATACCAATGCTGGACTGATAGCTGTTGTTGTAAGCAAACTCCACGAGATGAAGATGGTCTTCCCAAGATCCCTTGAAGTCCAACATACACGCACGCAACATGTCCTCCAGGATCTGTATGGTGCGTTCCGATTGGCCATCTGTTTGCGGATGATAAGCTGTACTAAAGCTTAAGTGGGTCCCCAGACTTTCCTGTAAGCTCTTCCAAAAGTGAGACGTGAATCGTGTGTCTTTGTCAGAAACAATACTGACAGGGACACCATGTAATTTTACTATCTCCTCCATGTACTTCTTGGCAAGCACTTCGGTTGACTGGCCCACTCTGAAAGGAATAAAGTGTGCTGACTTGGTCAATCGATCAACGACCACCCAGACAGCATCATTATGCTTCGTACTCTTGGGCAGTCCTGTCACGAAATCCATCGTGATGTGTTGCCACTTCCATTCTAGAATAGGCAAAGGTTGTAACAAACCGGCAGACCGGTGATGTTCAGCCTTTACCTGTTGGCACACTATGCATTTCGCAACACTCTGTGCGACGCTCCTCTTCATACCATGCCACCAGTAGTGTTGTCGCAAGTCTTGATACATCTTTGTACCTCCTGGATGGATGGAATATGGAGAACTATGAGCTTCCTCCCATAGAGCTTCTCTGACGTCTCCAGATGGTACACAGATGCGGTTGCCGAATCTCAAAGATCCGTCCTCATGGATCTTGAATTCAGGCCTTTGTCCTGCTATCACCATGTCTCTGATCCTTTGCAGTTTCTCATCTCCTGCTTGGGCAGCTTTGATCTTGTTCACCAAATCCGACTGGATCTGGAGGTTGAGCAATGAAGACGTTTCTCCGGGCAATATGATATCCATCTCCATGGCTCGAATCTCATGTTGTAACCTCCATTGCGATGTGAGGGTCATCACCATAGGGAGACGACTTAATGCATCAGGCACGACATTGACCTTCCCAGGATGGTACTGAAGGTCAATATCATAATCCGCCATTAGTTCGATCCATCGTCGTTGACGCATATTGAGCTCCTTCTGAGTGAACAGGTACTTGAGACTCTTGTGATCGGAAAATATCTTCACATGCTCGCCCAGTAAGAAGTGTCTCCAAATCTTCAGGGCAAAGATAACTGCCGCCAACTCAAGGTCATGAGTGGGGTAGTTCTTCTTATGGGTCTTCAGCTGTCTGGATGCATAGGCAACGACTCGACCATGCTGATGTAGCACACACCCAAGTCCTTTGCCAGATGCGTCGCAGAAAACTTCGAAACCTCCGGTCCTATCTGGGATGACCAGAATCGGGGCCGAAGTCAACCTTCTTTTTAGCTCCTGGAATGCATCTTCACAAGCCTTTGACCAGACAAATGTTACGTCCTTCCTCGTCAATCGTGTCATAGCTACCGCGATCTTCGAGAAGTCTTGGATGAATCGTCTGTAGTAACCAGCCAGTCCCAAGAAACTTCGAATTTCAGTCACAGTCTTAGGGACAGGCCAGTCTCGAACAGCAGCTACCTTCTCGGGGTCGACAGATATTCCTTCTCCTGATACAATGTGGCCCAGAAAAGCCACCTTGTCAAGCCAAAACTCACACTTGCTGTATTTGGCATACAGTTGGTGTTGTCTTAGCGTTTCCAAGACCTTCCTCAGATGTTCTCTGTGCTCCTGAGCGTTCTTCGAGTAGATGAGGATGTCGTCGATGTAGACAACTACATACTTGTCCAGATGGTTGTACAAAACCTGGTTCATGAGACTCATGAATACAACAGGCGCATTAGTCACACCAAATGGCATTACCAAGAATTCGTAGTGTCCATATCTGGTCCGAAAAGCAGTCTTGTGGACGTCCTCCTTCTTCACCTTCACTTGATGATATCCGGCCTTCAGGTCCAACTTCGAATATATACTCGATCCTCCAAGCTGGTCGAAAAGATCGTCGATGCGGGGCAGAGGATACTTGTTCTTCACAGTCAACTTGTTCAGCTCGCGGTAGTTGACGCACATGCGCTGGGATCCGTCCTTCTTCTTCACGAGCAGCACCAGGGCACCCCATGCGGATACACTGGGTCGTATCCATCCCTTTTGTATGAGATCATCCAGCTGAGCTCGAATTTCTTCAAGCTCAGGTGGTGCCATGCGATAGGGTCCTTTGGATATCGGCTGTGCACCTGGTACAAGATCAATGGTAGATTCGAGGCCGCGGTCTGGAGGCAAACCTGAGAGTTCGTCCGGAAATACATCCAAGAATTCTCGTACTACTTCTGGTTTCTCTTGCTCGACGTCCATTGCAGTCGCAACTGCCTCTGAAAGTTTGGCCCGAAATTTCACTGGTCCTTCCGATCGGCTTCCGCTGTGGAATTCGAACTTAGGATGGTTGGGTATTTCGAATTCTACCCTCCTTTGACGACAGTCAATGGTGGCATGAAATGTCCCTAGCCAATCCATCCCAAGAATAGCATCGAAATTTGGCATCTCTATCACCATGAAGTCGGCGAAAAGGTCTCGTCCACAAATTACTACGGAACAGTGAAGGCATCCGCTAGTTATTGGTAGGGAACCGCCAGCGGTTTCAACCTTCCAACGAGAAGTCAGAGATTCAACAGGAACGGCATGAGTTTTGACGAATCGACTTGCCAAGAAGCAATGTGTGGCTCCCGAGTCGAATAAAGTGAGGGCGGGTTTATCGGCTACTAAGACGATACCTATGGTTATGAGAATCTTGTCTAAGTGTATGACTTTTGGATAATAGAACTTAATGCTAAAATGATATCTCATACCTGTGATCACTTGGTCTGTAGCTTCGGCCTCTTCCACAGTCATGGTATACGCTTGACGCCTTGGAGGGGGCGCCTGTGGTCGAGCTTGCTGGAATGCTTGCTGCTGAGGCGGGAGTGGTTGGCTGAGCAGGTGGTGGTGGTCGCTGTGGAGCATTCCTGGCAGGGGCATTAGCTGGAGCAGGGTTGGGAGGTCGAGGCTTTCTCTCAGGACAATCCCTTGCACCATGGTCCTTCGATCCACAGATCAGGCAAAGGTTCAGATATAGCCGGCATTCGGTCCGAAAGTGTCCTGGTTTCCCACAGTGATGACACACCGGACGTGGTGGTGGGGCCTGTCTTTTGAATTGAGTCTGCTGGGTAGGCATGTACACCTGGTTGGATGGAGGTCGATGGTTGGATCCGACAGCAGATGTTGGAGGTGGTGGCCTTCTGGGAGGGGCAGCCATCTCACGCTTTCCTTCTCTTTCAATGAACTCATGTTCACGAGCTGCAGCCAAAACCTCAGTATGTGTGTAGAGTTGGCGTCCAACCAAGTTACGACGGATCTCGATGTTTAGCCCTTGCTTGAAGCGTTGAGCTCGGGTCAGTGGGGTGGCAACCATCCCGGGAGCGAAACGACTAAGCATTGTAAATTTGGCATCATACTCTTCCACTGTCATGGAACCTTGCTTCAGTCCGATGAACTGAGCTTGCAGTTCCATCTGAGCTTCAGGTGAGAAGTACTGGGTGTTGAAGTGTTCAGTGAATGTTGCCCAATCGATTGGTCGTTGCAGACGGGCTTCAGCAGAGTTCCACCAGATTCTGGCTCCATCAGTTAGTTGGGACTTGGCAGTGTCCACCCAAGCATGTTCCCCAATCTGAGCAGCTCTCAGATTATCTTCAGTGCTTTGCAGCCATTCCTCGGCTTTCAGAGGCCCATCGATGCCATTCCAGGTCTTTGGGCGAAGTGACCGGAATTGTTGAATGCCTCCTCCGGGCTTTTGTTCTCCTCGGATAGCTTGAACCATCTCTCGTAATGCGAGATCCGAAATTTGATGCACAGTGGGAGGTGGTCCGTTGCTGCTCTGGTTGCTAGCTCCAGATTGGTCAGCTCCGTTGGGACTCTCATAGGTGTTTCCGTCCATTGTTTTGAATGTCACACCTGCATACATAGGGAGATGTCAGCTTAGTCGAGTATCGTATACGGTACATCCTGATTTTACTATATTGTTCACGAGGTATTTTGCGCGGACCTGCATGGGCCACCAAACTTGTAACGACCCGCTCTCGGGGGCCCGTTACTTATTTGATATTTGCGCAGGTCCTGCAGTTTACCAGTGAAAACAAAATAGCCACAATCCAGAGATGTACCAATACTCAAACCAGCGTACATTATTACAGTACAAATTAAAGTACAACAGCAAGCAGCACTCTCTCACCAATACATCAAGCAAATACAGAAAGGAAATGCGGAAAGGAAATACATAACATAGCACACTCACACCAATACAAACAGCTAAAATTCTGCAGTCTCCGGGTCGTACTCTGGCTCTGTAAACTCAGGGGCAATTTCTTCAACCTGGTCGTCGTCTGTCGGTGCCATAAATGGAACCGAAGGTAAGTCACAATAATTCTAAATATAGAAAAGAAGCAGTGCACAAGTATGACAAAAGTAACTACGTACGAGCAAACCAGAGTGAAAAGTAAAGTACTGAGCAACAACTGTACACAACTGAGCAGTAAAAGTAAACTGACTGGATAGGATAACAACCGTACTATGGTAGAACAAGTGTGAAGCAGGCTAAGCAAGAGAAACATGCTACCGCTGTAGCTAAAGATACGACAAATAAGGTACTCTGACTGCACAAGTGTAGTAAGTGTAACGGCCGGTACTCGCTATTTGTCATACGGCTGTGCGTATAGCAATTTCGAGAACCTGATTGGTTTTGTGCTTGGTATGTGAGTCGTGTCATTGAGTCGATAGGGCCGTAGCACCTGGTTGCGTCCTTAGCAAGCCAACCCCCGACGTGTGCCTCACTTTGATTACGATCGTATTTGAACCCCGTACACTTTATACGCGTTACGTGCACGTAGCCTTGTTCATGCACGTATTTATTTTAGACTTTGTCCGCAACCGAACCCTATGGTGTGATATGCCGTTGTGACCCTCTCCGAGAATATTAAAATTGTGGTGTTATTGGGAACGTCATTTCCGGGTCGTTCTCCCACGATTTGATCCCATTTGAAGAGACGTCACGATTTTCACTTTTGTCGCTAGGCCCTTCTATTTTTAATTTCGTTTCTCGTCATTGAAATTGTGATCCGACTTCTCCGTCTTCCTTCTCTCATCGTCCCGGTCACCCCAGTATTTATTTCACAATTTTCGGACTTCGTTTGATCTAATTTCACTTTTTGGTCCAACCCATTGTATTTTAACCCTAACTTTCAGGTGAAACATTCTTCCCTAGTATTTTATTTTAATCCCTAAAACATTCTTAGCCCAGCCCATACTTGTTTTGGCCGCACCCTACTCTCGCATGAGGGTGAGAGAGAAGCTTTGGGCTCTTTCTTTTTATAAAGATCCTTTAACAAAATTCTTATAACATTAACCCAACAAGCCAAGCCAAGCCAAGCCCACGCTCATTCTCAGCCCAACCCTAGCTAACACCTAGGCTAGCAACTAGCTGCCGTATTAACCAAGCCCCCACACCCTACTGCCTTATTTTATAATAAATTAACCTAGCCCATACCCATTCAGTAGTAACCTAGGTATATATCGCACAACGAAGCACAGACCGCCGCCAACATTGTTTCGCTCGACACGAAACCCTCACTCTTCAACGTCTGCCCCATCACCGCGGCGGCAGCATCCGACCCGACCCCCCTGTCCATCGACCTCAGGCCGTCGCCAGGCTTTTCCCCGACCGGACACCGGCGACCTCAGCCGCTGGATGCGGCACCGACGTCCTTCGGGCGCAACAGTGCCCTGCAGCAGCGGAAGCGGCTGCTGCTCCTCGCAGTGGCCTCCACGGCGGCGGCGCCATGCTCGCAGACGCCCCAACGCCTCCCCACGACCATCTCCGCCTCCCCACGGTGTTCACACCGCCGGACCACCTCGCCACGGCTGCTGCACCAATTCCCCTGTTTTCCCTCAATTCCCCTGCTCGGAACAGAGCTCCGATCCGACCTCGCCAGCCCACGCCCATGTCGCCAAGCCCCCCGGTGATCCCTCGCCATCTCCGCGGCCATCCCCCTTCGAAACACCACCACAGCCCACCTCCGAGCCCAACCGCTCGGCACCGCCCCAACTCGGTGTCCTCCGCCCTGATCCGAAGTCACCCACCTCAAGTCACCTCTTCGACGAGCCATCGCCTCCCAATCTCTGACAACTGCGCCTTCCTCCGGCCCCACGCACGCACTGCGAACCCAACCGCCGCCTTCCTCATGCCTCCTCAAGGCACACACCACCGGACATCCTCTACCACGACCGCGACAGTGAAGGCGACCGTTCTTGCTTCTGACGAAGACGACTTATCACAACATGTGCTTGTTTAAAATGGAGATGATTGTCGTGGCTTTGATTATAGCATCAATTGTATTTGGTGCTGTCCTACTCTTCCCAAAACCCTCTAGGAAAGGTATATGATGTTACTCCATATGTAGAGGAACACCCTGGTGATGAATCTATATTAAACAATGCTGGAGGTGATTCAACAGAGGGGTTTTATGGGCCACCTCACGCCACCAAGGTCTTTGACATGGTCGATGAGTTCTATATTGGTGACTTGAAATCTTAAGCTTGAAGATGTCTCAGTCATACAATTAAATTTTGGAAGGCCGTAGCCCTGCGCATCTAAATCCAAGAGGTCCTCGGTGGAGTTTCCCATGGGGTTTCCAATTCAGATAACACGTTTTGCTTCCCGAAACGTTACCCTTCTCGAGCCGACGCCGTTTCCTTATACGCTACCGGAATTCAACCCCTGACGTCGCTACCCGACGTCAGTGTAGCTCTCGCGTCGTGTGAGGGTATAATTCTGAATCGTAGGAACCACCAATTTTGCATGCTAATCAAGATAAAAAAACTGTGTTTCTACTGCTTTGTAACTCACTAATCCAAGATAATAATACGGGACTGTAGGCTGGTGTTGGATTGAGCGTGGGAGCTCTGGACGTTATGAAAATGAGATTGGACTTTGAGATTGTGGTACCAGCATGTATATCAGGCAAGTGAAACTTGCTACCCTTGTTGTTTAGGCCATGCTTAGGCCATTACCTTGTTTTAGCGTAAAAGAGACTAGACAGTGAAAGGATAGCTGTCTGGACGCTTTGATCTAGCTTGACAACGAAGCTGGATCCGTCACCCTCATCATGCTTGTATGTCACGTTTAAATTCAATTAACGGTATGCAATTATCTGTTCATATCATCCCTGCATCTTTGCCTGTCATGTTTAAATTCCTATTAACTGTACGCAAATATCTGTTCATGTCATTGCATAGTGATTATTTATCGTGATTGCGTAGCACACGCTACAATCCCATGTTTCCTGGCTCGTGTTCCAGAAGCGAGCCCTGTAGTTGGAAACCCCAACGCTCGAATGTCAACACACACTTATTTTCCTGGCTCGTGACCAGAAGCGAGCATAATGAGTTGGAAACCCCAACGCTCGTCACATGTGGGTGGGGTAAGAGATAAGCGGACTGAGCCCGAGTGGCTTGATCAGCCACTCCGGCCAGCAGGTGAAATCTCTAGTGTTTCAGTGTTGATAGTGATAGAGATACACGAGCAGGCCAGCAAGTGGACTCTCTATGCACTAAGTGTTAAGTGATAAGTGATAAGTGATAAGTGATAAGTGATAAGTGATAAGTGATTAGTAAATTGGTAGCTTTTGCTACATCGTGCATGCTTGTCACTCTTTTAAACTGTTGCATCATATTCAACTGCCATGTCATTGCTTAATATTATAAGTGCTAGGTTGTTAGTTACTTTCAGTTTCCTTGCCCAAGTCTTTTTAGACTTGCTGACATGTGTCCCTTTTCTCTTTTGGGTGTCACATGTTAGATTGTGAGCCAGAGTTGGTTGTGGAGGACGAGCAGGTTGCAGGTGTTGAGTTTGAGGACGCAGGAGACCCGTCCTAGAGCTCCTTCTAGCTGTTGTTGTTGTTTTCCGCTTAGTCGTTGTTAGGCTGTCGGTGCGTAGCACCTTTCTTTTCTTGTTGATGTTTTGTATTATGTTGGCCATGCCTTAGGCCTCTTTTCAGTCTCTTGTACTTTTCTTTTCTTTCTTTTTTAGCCTGGTGGCTTTTCTGGGATGTGTGAATTTATTCTTGGACGTTCTGAGATAATCTTATCTCTCTCTTTATTATTATTGTTGTTCTGTTCGTACTTGCAAGGACTTGCCAATTGAGATTTTATACGCTTATCAGACTGCAGCTTCACAGCTCCACGTCTGAGCGGACCTCCTCACGTCTCGCCTTCCATTTTAGGGAAGCGGGGCGTGACAGGTTTTAGTGGTGGCCCATGCAGGTCCTTTTGCAACTGTGAATAACTGGAACAACGATAATAATTATAGAATGTCCATTAAATAAATTAGAACATCCAAATTATAAGCCCGGAGTCTAGGTTTTTAGCGTTCCTATGTCTTAGGTGGCTGGTAGGCGTGTTAGAGGACCTGTCCCAGCTTGGTAGGAAATCCATTAGGTCAGGACTATAGTAAGACTTAGTTAGACTTTTGTGCTGGCTAGTTAGGGATCCATGATTGTTTGTTAAACTCCGTGCTAGTGATTGATATGATAGTCTTAAGAGTTACCTTAGTGGTTCCTGTCTAGCTCTGACCATGATAGACTTCTAGAATTCTCTTAGTCGTTCCCTTGGGTTCGTCGATTTTGGGCCAAGCCGAACACAGTTCATCTAGGCTTGGTTCTTTAGAAAGCCTTAGCGCCAAGTTTCATGATCTTTAGTTGGTCGATCGTAGGAGTTTCCGTGGATTTTCCTGAGTCATATCCTAGGCGTGGTTATGTTTCGATCATGCGACCATATTCCTTGCCTCGATTCACATGATCACTGCACTACGATAATCGTTGATCTTTCGAATGTCCTTCGCAAAGTTTGATCCTTTCAAAGTCATTTTTCGATTTCCCTTATTAAAAGTTTTTGCTAAGTTTAAATCTTGTTTTAAACCCTCTACGTATATGTATTTAAATTTCTCACTTTTCGATTGAGTCAAAATTTCTTGTAGATTTTGAAGTCTTTTGGTTGTAAATTTTAATTACTATCTCGTAGCTGTTTGCTAACCAATATTTCTCGTGTGTTGGTTTTAAAACGTTATTACTGTTTTGATAACTTGATATACCATTTTCCTAAACTACGAGATTCACTTTAACCGCTTAACATACATACTTTAAAATATTTTTCCAAGCTAAATAGAACTTCAATTATTTTTATATATCAGTTTTAGGTACGTCGTACTTGTACTTTAAAATTCTTGTATTAAACCGTTTATTTTGACATAACGACCGGTTTTGTACTTTTCGTATTTTAACTTATATCTTTTACACGCTATTTTCCTGTATCCTAAAAGAGCATCATTACATCTTTCTTTCCCACCTAAACATTCACAGTTTTACCCTGGTTCACCTCACCAATCTGGCTCCTTATCTTCGTCCTAGCTAAACTCGTGCTTTTCGATTTTCCATTCGTTACACTTTTGGTTTCGGTTTCTTTCCTTTTGTCTAACCAATAGAGCTTGTCGTTGCCTGTGTCAACCTTAATATAATTTGGTGGGCCCCATTAGTATAAGTTGTTATGTCGTCGTAGTGTATTTAATTACATGGTGTATGTGAAGTTGTATGTGTATTGGTATTTGTATATTGTGTGTAGGTAGTTATGTATTAGCTGCATGAGTATAAATGTGGTATACAAATGGTAGTAGGATTATAATTTTGATTGGTATTACTTGCTTTTACGAGATGTTGTATGCGTGTATACCATGAGGTATACCCGACTATTGCATATCTTAACTATGTATGAAGTAGATGTGTTGATATACTAATCATAAATGGATGGATATGGTGTGAATATATATGTTACATGGTTGTAACTATAGATAAATGCATTTATTAGGGAGAGTAATGTAATTATACGTGTGCTGATGTCTGTAATATTATTATGGTATATAAGGTGATTGAACTATGTGGTATTACCTGATTAAATGTTAAGTGTGTTTGACATTATGGTATGTATATGGTTATGTTGGTAGATGTGTATGAATTGGAGTGGTATTGGTATAGGTATGGATACCGTGTTACGCATATAGAATATCCTGATCTGTGTTTTAGGTCTCACTCAAGATTGAGTGGGTATACTCTAAGTATATTGTTACATATGTCTGTGGTTGCATGTACTACCGTGAATATAGCGATGGATGATGTATGTATAGTGATAGGATTGTTTGCGCCTGGTTAGTTTACGCACATGATTGTGGGTCGCTATACCAGTATATAGTTATAGGTGTTGGTCTTGTGGTATAGTTATTTACTAAGGACTTAGTTGTGTGAATATGTATGTGCTAGCTAAAACTAAGTCTGTACATGTGCTGAGTATATAGTGGTATATATATGAATGTTATATTAGCGTGTGTTGGTGTGCCCACGCACGGATAAGTATGTACTTAGTTATATGTATTGGTGATTATGGTATGTGTGGCGTGTCGTGCATATAGCTATAGGACTGTATGTGATGTGAATTTATGGTGGAATATTTTCATGCATTTGAATGACTATAAATTGTGCAATTATAGTAGTGGTAAATGTATATTAGATATAATAACTTGATTTAAGGATGGTGTGGTGTGATTACATGTGTTGATGTGTTTGGTATTGGATGTATACTAGGAAATATTAGAAAGTAGTATACTCATGTTTTGTTTTGTGTATAAGTAGTTATCTCTACGTGAAATACTACGATTGTAATTGCTGGTGTGAACTATTAAATTGATTGCGAGTATGTGCACCATAGTGTGTAATAAGTGTTTTATAGTTATATAAGAATATACGTGACCATATGAATGATTGGAATGCGTGTATGCGTTTGACTGACTATGATAGGAATAAGTGTATGATGTGTGTGAATATATATATACATGTTAGTAGTGTTAATGTTTGACTACCTAGTGCATATATGAGCACTTGTAATGACTACACCTGTGGTAAAATTTTGACGTGATATGATTGGGGTAGTTACTAGAGTGACTAGATATGTTAGAAAGTCCGAGGACAGACTTTATCCTAAGGTGGGTAGGATGTAACGGCCGGTACTCGCTATTTGTCATACGGCTGCGCGTATAGCAATTTCGAGAACCTGATTGGTTTTGTGCTTGGTATGTGAGTCGTGTCATTGAGTCGATAGGGCCGTAGCACCTGGTTGCGTCCTTAGCAAGCCAACCCCCGACGTGTGCCTCACTTTGATTACGATCGTATTTGAACCCCGTACACTTTATACGCGTTACGTGCACGTAGCCTTGTTCATGCACGTATTTATTTTAGACTTTGTCCGCAACCGAACCCTATGGTGTGATATGCCATTGTGACCCTCTCCGAGAATATTAAAATTGTGGTGTTATTGGGAACGTCATTTCCGGGTCGTTCTCCCACGATTTGATCCCATTTGAAGAGACGTCACGATTTTCACTTTTGTCGCTAGGCCCTTCTATTTTTAATTTCGTTTCTCGTCATTGAAATTGTGATCCGACTTCTCTGTCTTCCTTCTCTCATCGTCCCGGTCACCCCAGTATTTATTTCACAATTTTCGGACTTCGTTTGATCTAATTTCACTTTTTGGTCCAACCCATTGTATTTTAACCCTAACTTTCAGGTGAAACATTCTTCCCTAGTATTTTATTTTAATCCCTAAAACATTCTTAGCCCAGCCCATACTTGTTTTGGCCGCACCCTACTCTCGCATGAGGGTGAGAGAGAAGCTTTGGGCTCTTTCTTTTTATAAAGATCCTTTAACAAAATTCTTATAACATTAACCCAACAAGCCAAGCCAAGCCAAGCCCACGCTCATTCTCAGCCCAACCCTAGCTAACACCTAGGCTAGCAACTAGCTGCCGTATTAACCAAGCCCCCACACCCTACTGCCTTATTTTATAATAAATTAACCTAGCCCATACCCATTCAGTAGTAAACTAGGTATATATCGCACAACGAAGCACAGACCGCCGCCAACATTGTTTCGCTCGACACGAAACCCTCGCTCTTCAACGTCTGCCCCATCACCGCGGCGGCAGCATCCGACCCGACCCCCCCTGTCCATCGACCTCAGGCCGTCGCCAGGCTTTTCCCCGACCGGACACCGGCGACCTCAGCCGCTGGATGCGGCACCGACGTCCTTCGGGCGCAACAGTGCCCTGCAGCAGCGGAAGCGGCTGCTGCTCCTCGCAGTGGCCTCCACGGCGGCGGCGCCACGCTCGCAGACGCCCCAACGCCTCCCCACGACCATCTCCGCCTCCCCACGGTGTTCACACCGCCGGACCACCTCGCCACGGCTGCTGCACCAATTCCCCTGTTTTCCCTCAATTCCCCTGCTCGGAACAGAGCTCCGATCCGACCTCGCCAGCCCACGCCCATGTCGCCAAGCCCCCCGGCGATCCCTCGCCATCTCCGCGGCCATCCCCCTTCGAAACACCACCACAGCCCACCTCCGAGCCCAACCGCTCGGCACCGCCCCAACTCGGTGTCCTCCGCCCTGATCCGAAGTCACCCACCTCAAGTCACCTCTTCGACGAGCCATCGCCTCCCAATCTCTGACAACTGCGCCTTCCTCCGGTCCCACGCACGCACTGCGAACCCAACCGCCGCCTTCCTCATGCCTCCTCAAGGCACACACCACCGGACATCCTCTACCACGACCGCGACAGTGAAGGCGACCGTTCTTGCTTCTGACGAAGACGACTTATCACAACATGTGCTTGTTTAAAATGGAGATGATTGTCGTGGCTTTGATTATAGCATCAATTGTATTTGGTGCTGTCCTACTCTTCCCAAAACCCTCTAGGAAAGGTATATGATGTTACTCCATATGTAGAGGAACACCCTGGTGATGAATCTATATTAAACAATGCTGGAGGTGATTCAACAGAGGGGTTTTATGGGCCACCTCACGCCACCAAGGTCTTTGACATGGTCGATGAGTTCTATATTGGTGACTTGAAATCTTAAGCTTGAAGATGTCTCAGTCGTACAATTAAATTTTGGAAGGCCGTAGCCCTGCGCATCTAAATCCAAGAGGTCCTCGGTGGAGTTTCCCATGGGGTTTCCAATTCAGATAACACGTTTTGCTTCCCGAAACGTTACCCTTCTCGAGCCGACGCCGTTTCCTTATACGCTACCGGAATTCAACCCCTGACGTCGCTACCCGACGTCAGTGTAGCTCTCGCGTCGTGTGAGGGTATAATTCTGAACCGTAGGAACCCCCACCAATTTTGCATGCTAATCAAGATAAAAAAACTGTGTTTCTACTGCTTTGTAACTCACTAATCCAAGATAATAATACGGGACTGTAGGCTGGTGTTGGATTGAGCGTGGGAGCTCTGGACGTTATGAAAATGAGATTGGACTTTGAGATTGTGGTACCAGCATGTATATCAGGCAAGTGAAACTTGCTACCCTTGTTGTTTAGGCCATGCTTAGGCCATTACCTTGTTTTAGCGTAAAAGAGACTAGACAGTGAAAGGATAGCTGTCTGGACGCTTTGATCTAGCTTGACAACGAAGCTGGATCCGTCACCCTCATCATGCTTGTATGTCACGTTTAAATTCAATTAACGGTATGCAATTATCTGTTCATATCATCCCTGCATCTTTGCCTGTCATGTTTAAATTCCTATTAACTGTACGCAAATATCTGTTCATGTCATTGCATAGTGATTATTTATCGTGATTGCGTAGCACACGCTACAATCCCATGTTTCCTGGCTCGTGTTCCAGAAGCGAGCCCTGTAGTTGGAAACCCCAACGCTCAAATGTCAACACACACTTATTTTCCTGGCTCGTGACCAGAAGCGAGCATAATGAGTTGGAAACCCCAACGCTCGTCACATGTGGGTGGGGTAAGAGATAAGCGGACTGAGCCCGAGTGGCTTGATCAGCCACTCCGGCCAGCAGGTGAAATCTCTAGTGTTTCAGTGTTGATAGTGATAGAGATACACGAGCAGGCCAGCAAGTGGACTCTCTATGCACTAAGTGATAAGTGATAAGTGATAAGTGATAAGTGATTAGTAAATTGGTAGCTTTTGCTACACGTGCATGCTTGTCACTCTTTTAAACTGTTGCATCATATTCAACTGCCATGTCATTGCTTAATATTATAAGTGCTAGGTTGTTAGTTACTTTCAGTTTCCTTGCCCAAGTCTTTTTAGACTTGCTGACATGTGCCCCTTTTCTCTTTTGGGTGTCACATGTTAGATTGTGAGCCAGAGTTGGTTGTGGAGGACGAGCAGGTTGCAGGTGTTGAGTTCGAGGACGCAGGAGACCCGTCCTAGAGCTCCTTCTAGCTGTTGTTGTTGTTTTCCGCTTAGTCGTTGTTAGGCTGTCGGTGCGTAGCACCTTTCTTTTCTTGTTGATGTTTTGTATTATGTTGGCCATGCCTTAGGCCTCTTTTCAGTCTCTTGTACTTTTCTTTTCTTTCTTTTTTAGCCTGGTGGCTTTTCTGGGATGTGTGAATTTATTCTTGGACGTTCTGAGATAATCTTATCTCTCTCTTTATTATTATTGTTGTTCTGTTCACACTTGCAAGGACTTGCCAATTGAGATTTTATACGCTTATCAGACTGCAGCTTCACAGCTCCACGTCTGAGTGGACCTCCTCACGTCTCGCCTTCCATTTTAGGGAAGCGGGGCGTGACAGTAAGTAACGTACATGGAACGTGTAGGGTATCAGTGACTGTATTAGCTAAAGATAGGGTGGTAGTGATGAAGATCGATGGTGTTACATAATCATGATTCACATCCTTGCGGTCCAGCGGAACACGTCCAGGGAAGTGACTAAGCCAGGATCACTACCCCAAGTCTAGCAAGGGTGATCCAACAAACTTAGCCAAGCCCATTGACCGGATCATGGTCCATTGAAGGAAGCTTATCATTCTTATGTGTGCTACCGATAAAAACTTATACGCTAAATTATGTGACTCAAGTCGGAGAGTACAATATGTGACCATCAAGTCCATCTCTTGCCTGGGTGCGACCCAGACGAATGCCGAAACACAGGCACGGTACATGTATTTTGCCGAAACACAGGCAGCGGGACGGTATGCCGGAACACAGGCGCGGGACGGGAAGATTGAACTCCAGTCACTCCCATACTCTCTCAAACTATGAGTTACCCCAAACCCCAGTGATGTGTCAAGTGTTCTATGTACATTTCCTTTTCATGATGTTCCACGAGATGTTTCACACGATATTCCACAAGATACAAGCTGTTCCACATGTTGCTAGTCAAACCATGTCAACTGGTTGACTTTCTTATTGAAAACCAGAAAGCCAGACATTCTTTTCAAAGCAAGCTAGCCAAGCGAAGTAAGGATAAAGACAAGTCCAACATTTCGGGGTGTCTAGTATTGTTTCAAGATGTTATCAATTCCTCGTTCACGATGATAGTTAACCAGGACCACTGGTTTTAAAACCAGAAATTAAAGTAGAGCAGATGCTAAGAAATTTGAGGATAAAAACAAGTCCAACAAACATGGAATACAAAACTGTTGGTTTAAGGGTGGGTAGTACACAATTTACCCAAGTTGATGTTTGTGTTTAACAACCACCAAGTTGAAAGTTGGCAAAGTAATCTATAGTTGATTACTTTCCTATTAGATTAGTTTCTTGTTCGGTTCAAGTCAAGTAGCCGTTCGGAGGCTATAGTGGTGTCCTAAGTTCATACGGGTACACTTATCTAATTTTCTAACATTAGAATTAATCGTGACTTACCAATTTCGAGGCTGTCGTAGCTAGCCGGAACTTGATCTAGGGTTTCCTCTGAAGTAGGTGCACAATAGTTGGTACCTGCAACACAAAAATATTGATTAAAACACGCAACGTTCCTATCTAAATAATCTGATCGTTCTGATTTTCAAAACTGGCTAAAACGGTGTCGGAAAACGTTCTAAAATTTTTTTATAGCCTAGATATGATGAAAATAATTTTTCTGCAAGAGGGAATATTTTTCAGATGCTTCTGTTAATTTTTATAATTTTTCAAAGCTCAAAAACAATTAAAAATCTATTTTTCAATTACTAACGTATTTATTCAACAATTTATTCTGGATACAATCTACATCGGAAAGTTGCAAATAAGCTGTCAAAATGGCCGTCTCGGAGAGTTCTTTAACATATATTTCTATCATATATAAGTTTACGTAAAAATAAGAAGTTTTGAATTTTTAAAGGAAAATGACGTATTTAAGTTTTGGGTTCAAAAATTAATTCTGGAAAAAATAGGCATCGGATTGAGATGAAACTAGTGCCGTTGGATCCGGAACATCGTTTCTGATTTTCTGAGGCTATCCACACATTTTTCAGGTGCTTATATAATTAGTTATAGATTTATAACTATTAAACCCTATTAATAATTAATTAAAAATCGAAATACGAAATTATCTCGTATTTACGAGATTGCCGGTGGTCGAGGCCCGGAGGGGAGGGCATGGGTGAGGTCGTGAGAGATCGAGGGAGGAGTGTGAGAGCGCGAGCGGGAGAGGTTATTTCGAATGCCTGGGTTGTTTTTGTTTGTTATATAAAAACATTAACTTAGCCTTAGGGATTAAAGGGTTAAGCTGTGAGTGAGAGAACTTAGGGGGGTATTTATAGGTCTAACATCCTACTATTAGCAATTAATAAGGGGTTAGGGGTTGTTGACTAACCCCAACACTTTTAATACGGTAGGTTAGCTTTTTGACTAACTTTGGAAAAATTTGTAAAGTGTTTAAACGTGTTAAGCATGGGGGTTAAAGTAAATGGTAATTAGGTCATAGTAATTAGTTAGGGTAAATGGTGACGGTAAAATTTGTAACGAAAATTACGATTTTGCCCCTACTAGTAAACGTGTCCGAAAAATTACGAAAACATACCCACGGGATCGTATCGTCGCGAGGATCGCGAATACGAGATCCAATTTTGGGTTTGAGCTACGGAAATACGTGTTTTAGGCCAAAACGTTTAGGAAGCGGGTTTGCGGGTTCTCTATCGATTTGATTTCAGAAAATTACGAAATTAATGTGGAAAGCCCTAAATGATCATAGAATGTCACCGTAGAAGTTTGAAAACATTTTGAAGACATGTGTATAGAAAATAAATTCGTCGAATCAAAACGGTAATTTTGGGAGATGAATTTTAACAGAAATGTTTTGGGCATTTGAGGAAATCTGAAATTGCTGAAATACTTTGTAATAAGTCTAGTATTTCAAAATATTTTTATAAGAATTTTTGAAATCAGTTTAAAACTCCTGATCAACCATTATAAAATAGTTATAATAATTTTGAAAATAGGTTAAATATGTAAATATTTGTCTTGACGAAAACAGACCGTTACAGGATGCGTGTGGTTGGATAGTAAATAGATATTACTGTTAGCGTGCTAATAGTGTTATTAGCGTGCTTATCGTAAAATAGTAAGTTCATAATAATTGGTGATGCTGAGATAGTTATTAAAGAATGATATTGTGATTATTGGTGTTGGGTCGTTATTTTGGTGATGTTATTATTAATATTGGTGTTAATACTGATGTTATGGTTGACGCGGGTCATTCTTACTATGTTGATTATTCTTATTATTATTGATTGAGGCTTTAGCTAATTTTAATAGCTAGAGTAGGTGGGTTGAGCTTTGTTATTGGGCTTGAGTTAGTGGTTTTAGTAGCTAGAGATGAGACTTTCATTTAGTGGAATGGCAAGCTTGTAAATACCCAATGCTTTTTCTTTTTCTACAAACTTCCTCCCCTTCATTCTTTAATCTCTCTCTTTCCCTTCTCCCTGTTCCCCCAACCCAGGCCGAAGGTCACTCAGCCCCCATGGCCGCCGAAATCTCCCAGGAAAAAAAAGAAAGAAAAAAAACAAGGCCAAATTATTCCCTTGTTCTAGATCCCTTCTTCCCTCAATCCCTTTAGCTTGTTCTCATCTCCCCCTTGTCCCCATGAAGGCCGAATTACCCCCCATGCTGTCGAATCCCTTGCTGGCCGAATTCAAGCCAAAAACAAAAAAAATGAAGGAAAGAAAGGAAAGAGAGGCGAACAAGAGTAGGGGGGAAATCCAAAGAGGAGTTAGGGTTTGGAGTTGAGCTTGGAAATTCGGGATTCTTGGAGCTCCCATGAAATTGGTAGAGGGAATTGAGTCTTCATGGAGGTAGGAGCCCAACCACTCGCTCATGTTTCAAGTCATTGCATTTTGATGGTAAAGATTGCATTTTTAGGGTTTATTGGAACCCCTTTTAACATGGTACACTCATACTTGATTTTAATTGATACAATGAGTCGTATGATGCTAAGTTTATGTTTCATGTTGCCTTTGATTATCTTGATTCACTAATTTTGTGAAATTGTTCTCATTTGAAATGTTGGAAACTTCTTATTCAATTTTCATTGTATGAAAAATTGTGAACTGAGGGACAATGAAATGATCATGTGAAATTGACTATGGATAGTTGCTAAGATGGGGGCTTGAGGACACCCTTGAATTTCTGCCTAGGGTCTCGAAGAGCCCTAGTGCCATGGTGATGTTTTGGTGAAAGAGAGTTGTGAAGGGAGGATGAAATAGAATGAAATGAAAATGAAATGTTGCCCTATTATCCGCATGGAAAAAATGATGTTATAATTTGTTGTAGGGCTAGGAGGGAGCTAGGGTATGGAGCTTGAGGATGAGAGCTATGTTGGAGTCTTCTTGAATTGGAAGGGGTTCCGGCTCTTCAATGAGGTAGGATTCCAATCCCAATTCATATGCTTTATTTCATCTTGTTTGAATTCCAAGTTTGCACCTTTAGGGTTTTGTAGCAATAGTTTTGGGTGGATGCATTCAAACTTTATTTTGGGATGTTATGTTGAATTACTTGGTGCTATAATTACATTTCATGTTACCCATATATGTTTTGTTTCACTAATTAGGAGTAAGTGCTCTTATTTGGAAGTTGCTCTTCCATGTGGTATGAAAATTACTAGATGCTCTTATATGTTGGGATTTTGGAAAATTACTAGTAAAATTGCTTATTATCAATCGTTGGGATGTTCATTTGTAAGAATTACATACATGTGGTACGTGGGAAACCATCTTCATATGGCTTGTTGTTCTAAGTCCAATCAATCGTGCTAATGAGATTGTCTCTAAATTTGGGTAGTATGTTTGTTTCATGCTATGGAGTATGATGTGTTGGGTTAATTTTGCTTAGGGTTAATTTTGCTTAAGTCCCAATTAATTTGTTGTGTTAAAAATCGTAGAAGGTATTGAAATTAGTCATGCTATGGTTTAGTTGAAATAAGTAAAATTGTTCTTAAAGTTCGCTTTTCGTGATTAAGTTGAAATTGACGTAAGTTGAATATTGGGAGCCTTATTTCCCACTTTCCCTTGCATGAAAAGTGCTAATTAGGTAAAGCATGTGAATTGTTTAATTTTCATATGTGTGCACTCAAATTGAGATAAGATGTTGCTTTAATATTCATTTGAGATAAGAAGTAAACTAGTGCGTAATGTGTTGCTTTAATTTTGTTTGGTATAGAAAGGTTTTGGTAGGGGGAAAAGTGTTGCTAAAATTTCGCTTAAACTCCTCATGAGACATGAAACTTTATCTTTAAAATTCTCTTGTATGAGAGTGGGCCATGTTATGTGATGTTACTCTCATTTTGGGTGAAATTGCCCCATTTTGACATATGGTGTAATTTGATTAAATGATATGGCTTCCTTTTCGTTTTAGTGATTTAATGAAATTGCTTTAATTTAGCTATGGGATAGAGGGAGATGGAAATCGATGTTTTTACCGTCTTGTTTCACTTAAATCTTTTCCAATCCACTTTGCATGAATTAGGTGAATTAAGCAGGTTAAGTGGAATTTAGGCGTTGTCATGGAAACCTAAACCATGTAGAAAGCTTTAAGTTAATTGGATCGAACTTTATGTTGCAAGTCCTAATTAAGATTGAATTCATATGTTATGTTGACATTAAAAGAGAAAGGTGCTTCTTTATGTCGCCTTTAGTGGTTTGTTGTTACTAGAGGAAGGTTGCTAAAGAAGTCGATTTTAATTAGGAATATGCATACGTTCCCATGCAATGAAGTTAACCAATTCTAACTAGATGCTATCTTGCTAATAGCCTCATGTTGCCTCCCTTGAATGTGTTAGCCTACTTAGGTTGCTAAATTGCTCGTGCCTAAATAAAGTTGATATCTTTGATTCAAAAGTGTGATGTTTATCGCAATATTGGCAAGATATTCTCTTTTCATGCAAGGACTGATATTAATTCCAAGTCCATGCATATGTTTCCATTTTTATGAAATATGTAAGCCATGGTTGTCCCTCTCTTTATTGTGTTGAAGTGAAAATCTTCACATGTTGTGGCAAACTCCTTTCTTGATATTTCGGCCTTGGGCCACTTGTAATATTGTGATGTGGTAATGAAAATATGATGGTGTTGGAAAGAAGGAAATTTGAAAGAAAGCAAAATGCAAGATTGTAATATGTACCCATACACGTGAGTTGTGATATGATGTGATTAGGACACGAGGTGGAGTGCACGGGCATGGACAAAGTGCCGCGGTAGGAGGCGGGTGAATACGCCGTTGGCCACCTCTTGATCCATTAGGTGGATCCACGTTGATAACGAAGTAGAATCGCTTGCACGTGCACGCCAGCACATTCATGGGATCCACATTGCATTGCATTGCATTGCGTCGCATTGTTTGTGTTTCATATGCATCATGGCATCATTGAGCATCATGTGCGATTGGTGGTTATAAATGTGTGATTGTTACCTTTTGGGCATGAATGTTGCCATGAATGCGTAGGCGCTTGAAATGGTTGTATGCTTGAAAGTGGGGTTGGCGATTGCGAGTAGTTGAACTTGGGTGGTGGTGGTGGTGTTATTGTTAATGGTACTATTAATGCTATTGATGTTGGCATTATTATTGTGCTATTGGTGAAGTTGTTGTGATATGTTACTTGGTTCATGGTAGATCACGTTTTCTCATTATGCTACTTGCCCGTTTGAATTAATTTTTCATATGTTAGTTTCATGTAGTCTTTTACTAGCCCACAATTATATGCTTATAGGCCAATCATGTTACTATTCATGTTTTCTTAATTGATATGGGAATTAGATGGGTGCTTTCGTAGATGCTTCCAAATGCTAAATCCATGATTCCATGACAAATCCATGTATGTATCTCATTAATGTGTAAAATTTCCAATGTATACAATTTGTTAGAATTGTTCAAAGGAAACATACTATATGTTGGCCATGCCTTGAGGTGCATATGTGGAATGGGTTCTTATGGCACTTCTTTTATGATTCCTTGATTAAGGATAGGGTTGTTTTAGGGTTTTAACAGGTTTCGCTTGAAATATTACTTATGTTGTAATTGGAAAAATTGATAAATACAAGCGAAACTCTGCCGAAATTTTTGTGAGCATTTTGAAAACATTCCATATCATCCTAAGCATTAGAAACCTAGGTCAGGGCTACACCAAAGTGCCACTTGCAACCTCTCTTTAAATTCCATGTTTAAATGAAAACCCGTTCAAAAAAAACTTAGTATAAAAGAAATGATGTGACTTGGGTTTCTTTTGGTAGTTGCTAGTTGTGGTATTTGGGATGATGTTATAATGCTAGGTCCAGCTTTCTGCTATCGTTCATTTCTCTGTCCGTAGCACTCACTTTGTTTTGCAGGTTCTCCTTGCGGCAGGTACGTGACCCGTTAGTTATGTCATTTACATTGACCCTACCATGATATGTTATGAGTTAGATTACAGACTATTGTATGGAGCATGTCATTCCTTTGCACCATGTGAGTTGGGTTTGGTATTCCTACTGGGTCATGCTGTGACGTGTTCCCGTTGATATTTTTCAGGTGTTGGATCTTGGAGTCAGTGGCCCGCGAGCCCAGTTGGTTAGATTTGAGAGTGGGGGTGAATGTGAGAGGGACTTGGGGTGTGTTATTGTACTTGGGTGAATTGGGGTTATACATTGTATGTGAGATTTGTAATTGATGTTGTAATTAAACAGTTTATATAAATGTATTTTACTGGTGTTATTGGTTGGTGGCTCTTTTTGTGGTTCTGTGATGTCTGGAATGCTACGGGTACTATCCCAGCAGTGCGCAGTGGGCCTGCTTGAGTTTTAAAATTTTGTACTTCTCTTCCATAGCACCCGCCTCTTCAGGAATACTTGATACGGATTCGTACTTATCGGGTATTCCGGGGAGCGGTGCGTTACAGGCTGGGTGCCACTCCCCCAGCAGACTAACCAAACTCGGATCAGTTGTAAGGCTGGGGCAACTCTCTCATCAGGCCAACCCGTCCAGTTTGTGGTAAGGTTGGGGGCCACTCCCCCAGCAGGCCAACACATCTGGTTTGCTGTAAGGCAGGGGGCCACTCCCCCAACAGACTGACCTCTCCTTTGTAGTCCGTAATTCGAGGGGCTGCACCCCTCGCCACCCAACGAAAAGGGACCCTCTCCTTCGTCGGTCGTAAGTCGAGGGGAGTGACCCCTCACCACTGAATGAACGAGGACCATCTCCTTCGTTGGTCATAAGTCGAGGGGCCACCCCCTCACCACTAAACAAACGAGGACCCTCTCCTTTGCCGGCAGTATGTCGGGGGGACGCCCCCTCACCACCAAACGAACGGTGTAACGGTCGCTTTTTGATTGTCTGTTTTTCAGCGCGTACTTTCTTTTTTGTACGCGTATTTATTGTGACCTCCCCTTGTATCCCAAACACGCGAAGTTATATATCGTTGTGACCCTTAGAGAGAGTAGTTATTTGTGGAATTTTTTATGAACGACATTTCACGGGTCATTCTTCCACAAATCTGCTTTGAATGAAGTGGTGTCTTAACTTTTAGACTTCGATGTTTGGCTATTTATTTTTAGTATCATTTTTCGTGAACCTAGCACGTGACCGATCATTGTATTCTCGATCCTCTCATCACCACGGTCGTCCCGATATTTTTCTTCTATTTTTCCGACACCGTTAGACTGGCCCTTTACCTTAATTATCTTTAATCTATAATTAGCCCTAAGCTAATTCAAAATTCAATTCCCTAATTCAAATTAAATCAAATCTCTAGGAAATCTTACGTATCATATCAAATATTTCCTAGGCTATTTGCCACACTAAATCTGCCCTCCCCCACTCACACTCTCTCTCCAATCTACCCCTTAATTACACACCCTTTTCTACCCTCTTTAGCAAACCCCTTCTATTATAACGTAAGCTCACCTAGGGTTTTTCTAAAACGTAGCCGCCACTTCCCTTAGCCACCGGCCTCGGGCAACCTTAGCCCTGTGCCGCCGGCCACCCTCGGCCATCCCCTCGCGCAATCACCTCCACGCAAAACCCCTCAAAACTGCCGGTTGCACCCCCTATCACCCAGCCGCGGCCACCACCCGCACATGCCATCATCCATCTGGCCTCTCCCTCGCTCCATCTCCCAACCCCCTCGGCTGCCGTTACCGTGCCCCCCTCAGGCCGGCGAGCCACCCCGCAGATGCGTCGTTGCTCGCTGTCGCCGTGCGCGCAGCCCAGCCAGGCCGTGCCCAGCAGCAGCACAGGCCGACCCCCTCGTGGCCTTCCTGCCACCGGAGCAACTGGCCAGCGCTGCCTCAGGCCGCCGGCGTTCGTGCTTATCGCTGCCGTGCCGCTGTCCCCTGTCCCGTGGCCATCTTCACCGCCGTGCTACTGCCCCTCTAGTTGTCGCCATCTTCGCCGTAAGCCGACGTCGTACCTTGCTCGCTGTCGGAATCCAACCCCTAATGTCGCTACCAGACTTCAGTGTAGCTTTCGCGTCGTGTTAAGGTAAGCCCACGATCCGTAGAAACTCGCACACCCGCATGATTAACAAGATTAAAAGCCGTAATTTCCTTGCTTTGGATAATAACTAATTGAAGTTAATTAATATAGGACTGTATGTTGGAATTTGGTTTGAGCACATAGGAAGATTCTGGACCCTTTGATCTGATATTTGCGGCACATTATTTCAGGCAGGTGAAACTTGCTCAGTTAATGTTAAGCCATGTTTAGGCTATTCTGAGATTTTGTGTAAAAGAGGCTAGTCGATGAAATGATAGTTGCCTAGACACCCATGCTTGATCTAGCTTGACAACGAAGTTAGATCCGACACCCATGACATGCCATGTTCATGCATTTCACTTGTCACGTTTACTTCTGATATACTGTACGCATTCGTTGTTTGCAATAGCTGCCTTTTTATACTATCAATGTTGCATATCACATGTTATTTCATGCATTTGATTGTCTTTCCATGAATGCATAGCACACGCTACAAGGAATCATAAGATGCGGCGAGTAGGATTTTGACTCCCATAGCATGTAAAGGCTAGGCATCTGCATAACAGGCATAACCCTATGCGATATCAACACTTCCTGGCTCGTGAACCAGACGCTGAGCATCGTTCAGACACACGTAGAGGGGTAGGGTGAAGCGATCACTCAGCGTAGAAGTGTACCCGTACAGCAACTTCAGCTGAAATATGTAAACTCTGTGCACGACGTGATTACTAGCTTTTCGTGAAATCGTGAAATATTGTTTAGTAGATTTTTGCTACGACGTGACATGCATTGTTAACTATCATGTTCATTTCAAATTGTTGCATTCATCAAACATTATGCCATGTCATCATGTTTTAAACTGCTAGTTGCATTCATTACCCTTATGTTTCCTTGCACAAAAGTCTCTTCCTTTTTACCTTTTGTAGACTTTTTGCTGACATGCGCCCTTTTCTCTATAGGTGTCACATGTTAGGCTTTGAGTCTAAGGGAGTTGCTGAGGACGAACAGTTCACTGACATCGACCTTGAGGCTTCTGCTGACGTTCAGTTCAAGGATACCGAGACATATCCTAGTCTCAGCTGGAGGCTTTTCTTAGTTGCTGTTTGTTTTTCTTGTTGCTGCTGTTAGGTTTTTCTATGCGTAGCACCTTATTTATGTCTTAGTTTCGACCATGCTTGGGACCTTTCTTTTCAGACTCTTGTACTTCTTTTATGACTATATCTCTGGATGTTTCGAATAAAGATTGGATGTTGTTTTTGAATGTTGGTTAATTATTGCATACTTTCTAAATTATTATTATTTTTGTTTCACTGCAATGCAAGAATCTGCGAATGGATGAACACACAGACTCTTATCAGACTGTAGCTTCACAGCTTCAAGTCTGCGCGGACCTCTTCGCGTCTCGCCTTCTATACTTGGGAAGCGGTGCGTGACAGGTTTTTGTGATGGCCCATGTAGGTCATGCATCTGCGAAATATCGAAACAACGATAATAATAAAACATCCATTGAAATATTCGAAACATTCGAGTCATAGAATTGGAGTCTAATGTGAACGTTTTCCTTATCTTAGATGGCTGGAAGACATATTATCTGAGCTGGTGGTGGAGCAGGAGATGGTGATGGAGCTAATGGAGCCAATACCATTCCTGAGATGATGAGGTTGCTGCAGCAGATGATGCAAGTACAGCAGGACATGCTTCAGAATGCCCCTCGCTTTGAGCCTGGAGCGAAGCAGTTTCGAGAGCTGGGCCCGACGTACTTCACTGGATCAGAAGGAGCTTTGGCTGCTGAAGAAAGGATGAGGAACACAGAGAACAACCTGCCTATGGAGCATGCCCGAGCTGTAGTTAGGTCTGTGATTAAGCCTAATCAGGCTGCACAGTTTAAAAGGCCAGGTGGGCCTATTCAGAAGGTGTGCTATCACTGCGACAAAGCTGGTCATGTGAAGGAGCAGTGCAGGAGGTTGCTGGGCCAATGCTTACTTTGTGGCGACGCTACGCTTACATTGAAGGATTGCCCGCGTGCTAATCAGCAGCAGAGAGCACCAGTAGCTGCCGGACGTGGAACGCCTCTTATATCTCAGAAGCAGGCTTTCCAGCAGGCAGCTCAGCCTAGGAAGCAAGCTTTCACGATGACTACGGTAGAGGTGGAGGCTGAGGACGGTGTTATTACAGGTAATCCTCAAACTAGTCTTTACTTTTCATTAGTTGATCTTGCATGTTAGATTAGATCTTGTTTTGCTAGAATAGATTTTGACTTTCTAGCTTGTTTGTTAGGAGTTATCCTTGTTTGTGCTTTTCTTGCTCGAGTTCTATTCGACTCTGGTGCATCTATGTGCATCGTATCTTGGAGTTTTGTGGACAAGCTGCAGGGTTTTCTGGGACCTTTAGGGCACAAAAACTCTAGTCCCGTCCTAAGTCGGACGGAACATAGACAGAAATGCAGTGGAAAAATTTTATGTTAATCTAATTAACATGCAACCCTAAGGAACCAGACCCTATTAGCCAGGAACTCTGCCAACTTGGGGTGGATCTGACCACCCCAAGAGGGATCTAACTACTGCGAATAATTAAATGAAAACTTAAACACATACCCGGAATCTCAGCCCTGGGGCAGGCGAGATGTTCCGCGCCGTCTTCCGAGCTGCTCCCGTCGCCGACCCACCCACCGGAAACCTCCGCCTAGATTTCGGATCTGAATCCGAACTCCTTTGCGGCTTTGCTAGAGCCCTCAGGAGCAAGGCAGAAATTTATAGGGAGAGGAGAATATTAATTTAGCTTAGATCCGAGGGTGCTCCAACATTTACGAGAGCCGCTCAGATCTAGAGCTTGGGACGAGTTTTGAGGAGGAGAGCAGACCCCTATTTATATAGGCGGCGGACTCTCCCCTTTTCTCAAAATCCGATGTGGGACTAAAATAGAGTTTAATCAAATTCAATTTAGTTTGCACTTCACAAAGTGCAAACTTCCGTGAATTTTAACTCCCTCACCGTTGAACTTCAGGATTGATACAACCTATCAATACGACGAGCGTTCAACGGTGAACACATAGGAAAAAACCGTTCGTCAATCGGAGTTCGTTTGACCCTCCAATTGAGTGTCCAAAGATCAGCCCAAGGCTTGATTTTCGACTAAAATCAGCCGTCAAATCTGTCCAATAGATCTAGGGTTCTGCACCCATTAATGGGGCCCAGCAAGTGGGCCCCACAGCCTCCAAAACATGACTGGGCGCCCAAACCCAGACCTGGGCGCGGGCGCCCAGGCAGGCGCCTGGGCCGGGCCATGCGCCTGGCCCAGAACGCCTGGGCGCCCAGCGCCCAGGCGTCCTGGGCCGCCTCGGCCTGCGCCCAGGTGCCCGGGCCCAGGGCCTGGGCCGGGCGCCCAGGCCCTGGGCCGGTTTGGCCTTATTGGGTCTGGCCATCAGGCCAGACCAGGTCCAGCCTTAGCTGGTCTGTCTGGTCTGGCCTGATCTGACCCTTTGGGCTGTTTTGGACATAACTTGATCATCTGGCGTCCGATTTAGACGCCGTTCGAACCTGGGTCTAGACCGGGACATTCTCGTCTCACCCGTGTACTTTTCCTTGCGTTTATTTTATTAAATATTGTTTTAAACAATTTAAAACACATTTAATCTCTTTTGCATCAAATGCAAATTAGTCCCTATCTAAGCTTAAATAATCATTTGCATCAAATACAAATGATCCGAGGGCATATTCCTCTACATCTCCCACTTGCACTCAGGATCATTTATCCCGAATGCTGGAGATTTTTGCAAACATCTTTTGCAATACTTTATCCCTTGCATCAAATGCAAATTATTCCCCCTAACTAATTTCTACCTATTACTAGACGAAGATCGCACTCTGTGTGAGACCCTACAGCCTAACCCTTACAACAGGTTGGGCTCGAAGCCCTATATGGCAGTGACCACGAGCAGTGGTTGCCGTCCCTGCTTCAGGAATCATCATTATGTGGTTAACTCATTGACATGAGTATTGTCGGAACCACCCTGACTGTTTCCGTGATGAATTCCGCAGTTATAGTCTTTTCGTCTAAACTATGTCGTGTAGATCAAGTCTAGGGTACGGTCAAACTGTCAACCCCAATAACTTGACTCCGGTTAGTTTCTATCGATCTTTTAGTCAAAAAATGTTGGACTTCTTCCAACATACTCTGGCCAGAGTTTTTACTAAAGACCGAACTAACCCTACGACACTAACTCCCATTGACCGGGAGAGACGAATCCTCTCTTGGTCATTACTCTCCTCATACGCTTCAAGTGTCACCCAATCAAAGACCTTTCGACAGGCCTTGCCTCGAAGCTAGGTCATTTGATCTAAGTGGCACCGTTCACGCACAGGTTCGTCAAAATGACCTCAAGTCAAAAGACCAACTAGCCTATCATCACTCAGAGTCATCATTGACAGATTGGTCAGTATAACCATATGATAACTCTTGTGGATCGTTCAATGAACTCATTCTCTAATGAGCACCTGTGTCTCGTCTACGACTTCGCCAAGTCAAGCGATCATGAGATCATCGCCACCGCTAAATGGTGAAGACTAAGACACAATGGTCTATCCGATGTTTCGATATCCTTGTCTCGAAACATCTACGACCACGAACCCTTTTAGACTTATGCTACAGAGGGTCAAACATTTCTCCATGATCGAGATACTCATCTCGATACCTGTTTGACCTCGCATAAAGTCTTAGGACTTTACCTAAGTTAATATCTAATTAATCTGGTTAATTAATATCTTAAGCGTGTACATCGATACCTTTTAACACACTGATGTGTTAACAGACTTGACCTGAGAGAAAATCACATTTTCTTTTAATTACACAAGATTTTATGTAGCTAAGTATTTAGCCATTCGATCTAATCGAATCAGTTTAAATACTTTTGTCTTTTCGTTCTTTATTATTTTAGACTTGTGTTTCATCAAGAACACGTGTCTTAATAAAATATACGAATAACTTATTTTGGTTGATCTAGACTCGGGTACATCAGTATGTACTACACTTAATGTCAACGAGCTTGATATTCAAGGGGTTGTAGACTGGCTTTCATACCAATGCAGCGTTTTCTCCTAGAACCGCTCAGCGCCCTCAGGAGCCAGGCACATAACTTAATCATCTCACAAGCATTCTCTGTCGATTTCCCCTCTTTCCAAGAGTTGGGATATCATTACGGGGAATGGTGTAATCTCAGTGAACCTTGGTTGTCGATCTTATCCCTTGGTTGTCTGTGGCCACGAGCTATATGCCGATTTTATCGTCCACGACACCACCAATTATGATGCCGTTCTTGGGATGGATTGGCTTAGAAGTTTCTTTGCTATGATCGACTGTCGACAGAAGAAGGTGGTGTTTGAGATTCAAGGTCATCCGACCTTCGAGTTCAGCAGCGGTAGCAGTTCGCTTGGGCCTGTCAGATTTCGGGCCAAGCCAGTGGAGGAGTTAGTAGCTATGCAGATGGAGGAGAGAAGACCAGCTGTGGTGAGAGACTTCGATGACGTGTTTTCCGAGGAGATGTCAGGACTGCAGCCCGATCGAGCTCTTGAGTTCTCGATTGATCTTATTCCAGGAGCGCAGCCCATTTCGAAAGCACCATATCGTATGGCTCCGACAGAGTTGGAGGAGCTACGTAGACAGTTGAATGAGCTCTTGCAGAAGGGTTATATTCATCCTAGTGTGTCCCCATGGGGAGAAACTGTATTACTGGTGAAGAAGAAGGACAGTTCACGCTGCATGTGCATGGACTACAGAGAGTTGAATGCCATCACCATCAAGAACAAGTATCCATTGTCGTGTATAGACGACAATTTCGATCAGCTTGGAGGATCGAGGATATTCTCTAAACTGGATCTTAGGAGCGGATATCACCAGCTGAGAGTGAAGAAGGATGATGTGCAGAAGACAGCGTTCAGAACGAAGTATGGACACTACGAGTTCGTGGTCATGCCTTTTGGTGTGACCAATGCACTCGCAGTTTTCATGAACCTGATGAACCTGATTTTCTACGACTTCTTAGATAAGTTCGTCGTTATCTTTATTGACGACATCTTGATCTATTCTAAGTCAGAAGAGGAGCATGTCGAGCACTTGAGGACAGTTCTGGAGATTCTGATGAAGCATCGTCTGAATGCGAAGTATTCCAAGTGTAAGTTCTGGTTAGATAGAATTGCCTTCCTTGGACATGTGGTCTCAGGAGATGGCATATCCGTGGATCAGGAGAAGATCAAGGCTATCAGAGAGTGGCCAATTCCACTGATAGCGTCAGAGATCAGGAGTTTTCTTGGGCTAGCAGGATATTATCGATGCTTCATCAAGGATTTCTCTCGAATTGCAAAGCCGAAGACTAGACTGACGAAGAAGGATATACCATTCGTTTGGTCCGATGCTTGTGAGGAGGCCTTTTCTATTCTGAAGGCGAGATTGACGTCTGCACCTGTTCTAGCTATGCCAGATCAGAGTGGTGGCTTCGAGGTCTTTTGCGATTCATCTAGCAAGGGTCTCAGTTGTGTTTTGCATCAGCATGGACACGTGGTCGCGTACGCTTCTCGACATCTCAAGGTTCAAGAGAAGAACTACCCGATGCACGATTTAGAGTTGGCTGTAGTCATATTCGCGCTCAAGATCTGGAGACATTTCCTACTGGGTGACAAAGTGAAGATTTTCACTGATCATAAAAGTTTGAAATACGTATTTACGTAGAAGGAGCTCAACAAGCGACAGCATCGATGGTTGGAGCTCATGGCGGATTATGAGATCGACTTACAGTATCACATTGGTAAGGTGAACGTGGTTCATGATGTACTGAGCAGACTTCCAGTAGTTATGATGTTGACTTCACCGTGGAGGTTGCAACAAGAGTTCTGTGAGTTAGGCATTGAGATTGTGCTTCCTGGAGAGGTTTTGTCGCTGATGTGTATACAGTTACAGTTGACGATTGTGGATCGGATGAAGGCAGGTCGGGCTGGAGATCCGAAGCTGAAGAAGATCAGTGAGCATGTTGAAGCCGATCTGCAGACTAACTTTCTGATTCATGAGGATGGCTCGCTGAGGTATGGAGCCAGAGTTTGTGTGCCAGCTGGAGATGTTAGAGAAGAGCTGCTTGTTGAGGCACATAGTTCACCGTATTCCGTGCATCCTGGAGGCACAAAGATGTACAAGGACCTTCGCCTAAACTACTGGTGGCATGGCATGAAGCGGAGTGTGGAACAGAGCGTTGCCAAGTGTTTAATATGTCAGCAGGTTAAGTCAGAGCATCATCGTATGGCTGGGTTGCTACAGCCACTTTTGATTTCGGAGTGGAAGTGGCAACACATCACTATGGATTTCTTGACTGGACTGCCTCGGAGCCCGAAGCAGAATGACGCGGTTTGGGTAATCGTAGACCGATTGACCAAATCTGCGCACTTCATCCCTTTCCGAGTGGGACAGTCGACGAAAATGCTAGCAAGGAGATACATGTAGGTAAATTCTTTTACTCTCCTTTTTTATTTACTGTCCTTAGTATAGATATTGATGTATCGTGAATCATGCATGAGATCGTGCAACTTCACGGAGTCCCCGTGAGTATCGTGTCGGACAGAGACACGAGATTCACATCTCAGTTTTGGCAGAGACTGCAGAAGAGTCTGGGTACGAGTCTGAGTTTCAGCACCGTGTACCACCCGCAGACAGATGGCCAGTCCGAGAGGACGATTCAGATTCTGGAGGACATGCTGAGAGCATGCATGTTGGATTTCAAGGGATCGTGAGAGGATCATCTTCATCATACGGAGTTCGCCTATAATAACAGCTAACAGGTGAGCATTCGCATGGCGCCATTCACTGCGCTTTATGGGAAGAAATGTCGATCGCCACTGAGCTGGGATGACATTGGCGACATGGAGCTGTTAGGGCCAGAGATGATTGTTGAGGCGGTGGATGTAGTGAGGAACATCAGGAAGAAGCTGAGAATTGCTCAAGACCGTTTCAAGCATTGGGCTGATGTTAAACAGCGACCGTTGGAGTTCCAGCCTGGAGATCATGTATTCCTCAATATCTCTCTGAATCGAGGAGTTATTCGATTTGGAAAAGAGGCAAGTTGAGTCCGAGGTATATTGGACCGAGTTGGAGCAGTGGCTTACCGCTTGGCATTGTCGCCATCATTGGAGGGCGTTCACGACGTGTTTCATGTATCTAAGTTACGTCGATATGTCAATGATCCATCTCATGCAGTGGATTTTTCAGAGATCACGGTTCACCCGGACCTGACTTACGATCAGCAGGCAGTGCAGATTTTGGACCGTCGACAGAAGCAGTTGAGGAACAAGGTAGTCGTCCTGGTGAGAGTCATGTGGCGTCACGGATCACCTAGAGAGTCCACCTGGGAGAGCGAGGAAGAGATGAGAGAGCGCTTCCCACATTTATTCCTTGAGCAGTAGATGATGTAGATTCCGAGGGCGGTGTCCTTCATAAGGTGGGTAGGATGTAACGGTCGCTTTTTGATCATGTGTTTTTCAGCGCGTACTTTCTTTTTCAGATGCATATTTATTGTGACCTCCCCTTGTATCCCAAATGGGCGAAGTTATATATCGTTGTGACCCTCGGAGAGAGTAGTTATTTGTGGAATTTTTTATGAACGTCATTTCACGGGGTCATTCTTCCACAAATCAGCTTTGAATGAAGGTGTGTCTTAACTTTTAGATTTCGATGTTTGGCTATTTATTTTTAGTATCGTTTTCCGTGAACCTAGCACGTGACCAATCATCGTATTCTCGATCCTCTCGTCGCCACGGTCGTCCCGATATTTTTCTTGTATTTTTCGGACACCGTTAAACTGACCCTTCACCTTAATTATCTTTAATCTATAATTAGCCCTAAGCTAATTAAAAATTCAAATCCCTAATTCAAATTAAATCAAATCTCCAGGGAATCATATGTATCATATCAAATATTTCCTAGGCTATTTGCCACACTAAATCTACCCTCTCCCTCTCACACACTCTCTCCAATCTACCCCTTAATTACACACCCTTTTCTACCCTCTTTAGCAAACCCCTTCTATTATAACGTAAGCTCACCTAGGGTTTCTCTAAAACGCAGCCGCCACTTCCCTTAGCCATCGGCCTCGTGCAACCCGAGCCTTGCACCGCAGGCCACCCTCCTTGCTCCGGCCATCCTCTCGCGCAATCACCTCCACACGGAACCCCTCAAAACTACCGGCCGCACCCCATAACACCCAGCCGTGGCCACCACCCGCGTAGGCCGTCATCCATCCGGCCTCTCCCTCTCTCCATCTCCCAACCCCCTCAGCTGCCGTTGTCGCGCCTCCCCTCAGGCCGGCGAGCCACCCTGCACGCGCGTCGTTGCTCGCTGTCGCCGCGTGTGTAGCCCAGCAAGGCCGTGCCTAGCAGCAGCCCAGGTCGACCCCCTCGCGGCCTTCCTGCCACCGTAGCAACCGGCCAGCGCCGCCTCAGGCCCCCGACGTTCGTGCTTATCACTGTCGTGCCGCAGTCCCATGTCCCACGACCATCTTTACCGCCATGCTACTACCCCTCTAGTTGTCGCCATCTTCACCGCAAGCCAACGCCGTACCTTGCTCATTGCCAGAATCTAACCCCTGACGTCGCTATCCGACGTCAGTGTAGCTTTCGCGTCGTGTTAAGGTAAGCCCACGATCCGTAGGAACCTGCACACCCGCATGTTTAACAAGATTAAAATCCGTAATTTTCTTGCTTTGGATAATAACTAATTGAAGTTAATTAATATTGGACTGTAGGTTGGAATTTGGTTTGAGCACATAGGAAGATTTTGGACCCTTTGATCTGAGATTTGCGACACGTTATTTCAGGCAAGTGAAACTTGCTCAGTTAATGTTAAGCCATGTGTAGGCTATTCTGAGATTTTGTGTAAAAGAGGCTAGTCGATGAAATGATAGTCGTTTAGACACCCATGTTTGATCTAGCTTGACAACGAAGCTAGATCTGACACCCTTACCATGCCATGTTCATGCATATCACATGTCACGTTTACTTCTGATATACTGTATGCATTCGTTGTTTGCAATAACTGCCTTTTTATACTATCAATGTTGCATATCACATGTCATTTTATGCATTTGATTGTCTTGCCATGAATGCGTAGCACACGCTACAAGGAATCATATGCTACGACGAGTAGGATTCTGACTCCTATAGCATGTAAAGGCTAGGCAACTGCATAGCAGGCACAACCCTATGCCATATCAACACTTCCTGGCTCATGAACCAGAAGCTAAGCGCCAATTCAGACACACGTGGAGGGGTAGGGTTAATCGATCACTCAGCGTAGAAGTGTGCCCGTAGAGCAACTTCAGCTAAAAGACGTAAACTCTGTGCACGACGTGATTACTAACTTTTCGTGAAATCGTGAGATATTGTTTAGTAGCTTTTTTCTACGACCTGACATGCATTGTTAACTATCATGTTTATTTTAAACTACTGCATTCATCAAATATTATGTCATGTCATCATGTTTTAAACTGCTAGTTGCATTCATTACCCTTATGTTTCCTTGCACAAAAGTCTCTTCCTTTTTACCTTTTGTAGACTTTTTGCTGACATGCGCCCTTTTCGCTTTGGGTGTCGCATGTTAGGCTTTGAGTCTGAGGGAGTAACTGAGGATGACCAGTTCACTGACGTCGAGCTTGAGGCTTCTGCTGACATTCAATTCAAGGATACTGGAGACCTATCCTAGTCTCAGCTGGAGGCTTTTCTTAGTTGCTGTTTGTTTTCCTAGTTGCTGCTATTAGGTTTTTCAACGCGTAGCACCTTATCTATGTCTTAGTTTCCGCCATGCTTGGGGTCTTTCTTTTCAGACTCTTGTACTTCTTTTATGACTGTATCTCTGGATGTTTTGAATAAAGATTGGATGTTGTTTTTGAATGTTGGGTAATTATTGCCTACTTTCTAAATTATTATTGTTGTTGTTTCATTGCAATGCAAGAATCTGCGAATGGATGAACACACAGACGCTTATCAGATAGTAGCTTCACAGTTTCAAGTCTGAGCGGACCTCTTCGCGTCTCGCCTTCTATACTTGGGAAGCGGAGCGTGACAAACGGGGACCATCTTCTCATCAGCCGTAAGTCGTGGGGCTACTTCCCTTGCCACCGAATGAACATGTCGACCATAAGGCTGGGGGCCACTCCCCTAGCGGGCCAACCCACCTCTTCATCAGCCGTAAGTCAAGGGACAACTCCCCTCACCATCGAACGAACTAGTTGACCATTAGGCTGTGGGTCACTCCCCCAGTGGGCTGACTTATTACTTAGTCAACCGTAAGGTTGGGGGACACTCCCTCAGCAAGCCAACCTACTCCTTCGTCCATCGTAAGTCGAGGTGCCACTTCACTCGCCACCAAACGAACCAGTCGACCGTAAGGCTGTGGGCCACCTCTCTAGTGGGCCGACGAACTTCTCATGCCGATCAATTATTGTCCCTAGCCAACTTCGCAAGCCAAACCACGTTTTTAAAGATGCCACTTCTCTCTCTGGTACTACATCTTCTGACCTCAACCTTCGCAGCAGTATAGCTCGGGAGATGGTGGCAATTGTCACACCAATTATGGCCGGCCTATGTGGCCACCTTCATTGCTCATAAATTCGGCGATTAAAACCCACACTTACTCCTTCATCAAAGACAACGACTATTAGGTCTCAGCACTTCCTTAATTAGTGCCCTATCATCAAGGACGACAATAAATCCTCATCATTTCCTTAGAGATGAGAGGGGGGATGGCTCGCCTTTATGAAGGCCAGGAGGTAGCAATGCTAAGAGGGGGAGCTCCACGATTCAAGATCAGGTAGCCCAAACACTCATACTCTACCAAACTCCATACTCTCCTCCTCCATAGCTCGATCGGAGGACTAGCGTATGGCCTCCCAGCAGGTCAGACCTAGCCCCACCGAGCCCCCCTTTTAAGTCAGACGATGACCTAGGCATCAGAGGGGACTTGGTCGGAACGAAGGTCTGATTTCCCGGATGAGTTCCTCGTTTTACAGATCGAGGAGGATGTCAACCCTTCGAAGCTCCACTTCGGCATCCCATCGCCGGCACCGAGCATCCTCGCAACCGAGCCCGCCAGAACGGGCCAATCCAAGAGGTCATCACTCTGCCGAAGCTTCACTTCGACGTCCCGTCACTCAGATCCGAGCATCCAGCATCGGAGTCTGCTCGGCCGATCGATCTCGAAAGTCTCCTACGTCTTCCACGTTAGCGCAGACCTTCGGACCTCCGTACTACCAACATGTGGTGAGAAAACACCCCGAAACACTATTAGTTTCCATTTTAGGAAAATTCTCTTCCATGCACCGAATGAAGACCGGGGTATATAGTCCTCCTCTAAACAGATTACCTCATGCAATAATTTTTATGCCGTTTAGATTATAGTTAGTTAGAGAATAATGTGTACTAGAAAATACACGTGCACTGTATACCCGTTCACACAGTGTACGGAGCAAAAAAAAACCCTATGAACAGTATTCGGTTCACGCGCGCAAACGAAAATGAGCAAAAAGTGGGGGGGCGTGTGTTGGTATTATCGAGGGTTAAAAAATAAACCCAAAAACCTTGGGGGTTATAGGGGGGAAAGCCTATAGGGCAAATATGCAATAAAGTGAGTTTGGGGGTTTTTAGGTTTTTGCAAAGTGAGATGAGGTGGATGGCAAACATGTAAATATGTGAAAGTAGGGCCATGTGGCATGCCATATGGGTCAAAGGTGGGGCCCACTTTTGTCCTAGTCATATCTTAATGTCACATAGGACAACTTCACCAAATGTATAAAGGATTATCCGTATGTGTTAAATATTTTATATTATATGAAAACTATATGGATGGTAATTGGAATAATTCTTTATAAATGCAGAATTCTAGTGGGTATTGTTCTGAGTTAAGGGAGGCCAAAGGTGAGTTGAGGGAGGCCTTTGGCCTCCCTCCCCTCATCATCTCACCATTACTCCCCACTAAGTTAGTGGGGAGTCCCTTGGACTCCTAATACCATTATGAAGTGAATATATAGAGAGCCATGGCTTGTGCCATGGCTACTCCTTATCTGAGATTATTTTCTATCTTGATATATTTTAACACGTTATCAGCACGTAAAGATCTCAATTCTCTGAGCTTTTCATCCCGTATCCCCTCAAAAGTTAAACTCCTACGCGCGAAGGAATCTATTGTTGCGGCGATCTGACTTGTGGCGAACCGGTGCGGAGAACCGTTGCGGCGATTTTTTAGGCGTATCAGGAACGTGATAACGATCTATGGATTTTTCTTATCACAATCGTTCCTAGATCTTTGATCTAGAGGTAATTTTTTTGATCCCGTAGATACTTACAAAATATTGTAAGCTAAGATTTTACATAGCTTTACCATAGGCAAAGCTATGTGCTTGTTTAAATCAACTATATCATATTTAATACTGATTAAAATACAAAAAAACCCCTGTAAACCCTTCGGCTCCCCCCACCCACCCCCCCGGGGCTCTCTTGTCCGATCAACCCCCCCCCCCCCCCCCCCCCCCCGTCGGGGGTGCTCTGTTCACCTGCACCCCCCGAACGGGGGGCCCTTCCTGCGCCGCCGCCCCCGGACGGGGGGCCTCGGATCTGACGCCCCACCGGACGGGGGGCCCTTCCTGCCCCGCCCCCCCAACAGGAGGGGGATCTGACGGTCGCCCCCCTGAACGGGGGGGCCCTTCCTGTGCCGCCCCCGGGACGGGGGGCCCTGATCTGACACCCCCCGGACGGGGGGGGGGGGGGGGGGGCACTTCCTGAGTCGCCCCCCCCCCCCACGGGGGGGGCCCTGATCTTCGCCGCCTCCCCCGTGACGGGGGCTTTGCCTGCGGCGCCGTATAGGGAACCCCCGCCGGATGCACAGCCTAAAGCACTTCATGTGATCAACATCCGGCGGGCTTTGCCTGTAGATCCTTGTCCCTGTATTACGGCCCAAAAAAATCATGTCTCTATATCGACGTAGAGAAAACCCTGTTTCCCTTGTCTCCATGCATGATATTAGCAGGGGAAATGATGTTGATTTGGGCTTTGCCTGTGCCACCGTATGGGGAACCCCGGCGGGATGTAGATCAATAGGAGTGGGCTTTGCCTGTGCCGTATGGGATGTATTGCGTTAAGTTTATCTCCGGCCTTTTGAGCAGCCCTCAACCAGGCGGGAAGTGCTGTTGTGCGCAACCCCTCCCCTCGGCAAGGGGATTTGTTTTGCGTAGACAAGGGGAGAGCAGTGGACACGATCTTGAAGATGAGGGGTTGGGGCTTTTTGCATTCCTTAACCCTAAAGTTAGTTTTTTGGGCTTGTGTTAAATTTAAATTTTACATCCCATAGGCCTGCAGCCGAAAACTTTATAATAATTTTGTTGAGCTGTTTATTGGGCCTGAAGCCCAGTAAATAACAATTAAATTTAAAATGAGTTTTAATTTTCTTTATGGGCCTGCAGTCCATATTACAACGATAATTTATTTTTTATGCTTGTTTGGGCCAGAAGGACAGATAATTTAATTGCAAATTAAAATGATTTTTATTTTTGCATATGGGCCTGCAGCCTAAACTAGAATAATAATTTAATTTGTCTGTTTATTTAGGTCAGAAGCCCAGTTAATCACATTACTAATATTATGTTAAACATCACTCTTGCATTATTAATTATTTATGGAATATTAGGATTTTTCAAAATATAATTATCTTAAGGATCATACGACCGCTCTGCCGTTAGTCAACTAACCTAACGGTGTATGACGTCTCCCCGTGGTCCGAGATATTATTACATTTTATAGTCTCTTTTTCCATATTATATATGCCTGAGTTATATGCGTGGTTGTTTCTTTTGTGCCTGTAGCATATTATAAACTGCGTGGATGTTTATATAAGTTAAAATGTGTTTTTGGGATCGACCAGTTTGATACCTTTTATATTCCTTGTACTTTTATTTTCTTTTGAGAGAATTTGTAAGTGAGGATTAAATGTATTAATGCCAAAGGCCGGTATACCGACAAATGAAGACGGATGTGAAATTTGTAAAATATAGGGACCCGTTCTGGGTTTCCAACTTGTATTTTTCTTTTCTTTATGAACTGTATATCGGACTTTGGACTTTGTACGTTTTTGGGTATCTGGCCGATCCCCACATTTTACTTATTTTATTCTTTATGCATGAATTTACATTTTAATTAATTCATGCTTATTTTAAATTGCATAGATAAATGACAAAATTGGCAAGCGTCGATTTCGAAGTTCTTGATGCTGCAAAAAAAGAATTACCTGAGTTGGCGAGCGGACTTGAAGTTCCACTTGCGTTCGATGGCCCTCCTTGGCTCAATTTTGGCTCCTTCATCGGCCCTAGCAACGGCCAATGCTTCTGCTAGTAAGTCCCCAGAAGCGGCCCAAACATCTAGCAGCACTCCTACCATTGTCTCTGATGTGGATAAGGCGAAAGCCATTATCTATATTAGGAGACATATAGATCGGACCTTAAAGACCGAATATTTAACGGTAGAGGACCCAATTGAGTTGTGGACAGCGCTGGAGGCACGGTATAAACATCAGATTGATGTAATATTACAACGAGCCTGTTATGAGTGGGAAAACCTCAGACTTCAGGACTATAAGTCCGTTGTTGAGTATAACTCTGCACTTCATAATATCACCTCCCACCTGAAGTTATGCGGTGAAGAAGTGACCGAGTAACGCATGTTGGAAAAGACATTTACCTCGTTTCACGAGAAAGATGCAATCCTCATGCAGTAGTATCGTGAACGCAACTTCACGAAGTTCTCTGATTTGATCTCTTGCCTCCTTAGGGCAGAACAGAATAGAGATTTACTGCTTGCTACTCATAATTTGCGTCCGGTTGGTACTGCCACTATCCCTGAAGTCCACCATGTTTCTCCCCAGAAGTGGAAAAATAAGAAGAAGGCTAGAAAGAACAAAGGGAAGGCTGTAATGAAGCCAGCACGAGGAGAAGCAACCCAGGCCAACAACAACAACAGAGGAATGAGAAACTTCACATGGAAGCGAAAAAACACTGACCAAGTGTCAATTCCTAAGAAGAACTGGGAGGATAAATGACATAGATGTGGCATGACTGGACATTGGTCCAGAAACTACCGCACTCCTCGCCACCTCCAAGAACTGTATCAAGCGAGCCAGAAGTCTCTGCCTGAGACAAACTTCGCGGATGTTCAGCCGCCAACGAATTTCACTGCAAAAGACTTCGAGAATGACGACCTGCTCGATTGAGCCCTATCTTTATTTATGCATTTAAAATTACACGTAGCTTCATCTTTAGTTTGCTTTTGTACGAACTTTTATTTGATGTCATTTTACATTTACTTAAATAAAATTTCGTTTTGCTAAAAGATGAAGTATGTAATATTGTGGACAGTGCCTCGTTGCATTGGTCTAGCATTTAAATTGCTCCCACATACAACGAGACTATAAGATGCAAACTTCTCCCCTTAAACATATATGAATTTTCCAAGTTTTAAGGATATTTCGTTTAAACGTACATAACTTGAAAACTGTGGATAATAAATATTGAATATCAATATGTAACTCGTCAAGAGGATGGCCAAAAGACCATCTACTTACGATTTCATTGGACCCCCGTCGGGCCCATAACATACAGATATTCATCCTATAGAAAGCCAACTTGACTGAGCACCAGAAGTGCCTTTCATTGCCAGAGTTTTTAACTCTGACAAAATGGACTTGGTCACACTGGATCAGCGATGATGGACGCATCATCAAATGAATCTATTGGAGAACCTGAAGATTATTCAAAAGGTTGAGTTTCCTTGTCCCCCTTTGTCATAAGGGAAATCTAATAGAGAGACCTTCCCTCCTGAAAGTGGGATTAGAGTCTCCTGGCTTCATTGAGAGAATACATGGTGACTTTTGCGGGCCTATTCACCCCGCAAGTGGCCCATTATCGGTACTTCATTGTACTAATATATGCATCTACTAGATGGTCTTATGTGTGCCTTTATATTCACTCGCAACCTAGCTTTCTCAAAAGCTTATAATGTGGGTGAATTCACTACACATATCTTTCAAGACTTATACCAAGCAACTGGCATTGAAATTGAATATCATGTAGCATTTTCATACTCAGAATGGGTTATCAGAGTCTCTGATAAAGAGACTCCAATGGATTTCACGTCCTTGGATCCGCATCGCGCGGCGGACGTGTGACGTTGAGAAAACATTGTTAAAACCCAGTTGCATGTTGATGTTTAGCGATCAACATACTGCATTTCGCATCGCTCATCATGATACGGCCCTCTTGTGGCCATATTTATTGCTGATATCGCTTGCTTATGGTTTACCGACAAGTCTTGATAATTGTAAATTTGATGAGCAAAGTCTCATTTAAATAGGCACACAGTCTAAAAAAATCCTGAAGCTTCTGAGACCATATCTTGGGACACAAAAGTCCAAATCTCGTTATGATCCGCATACTTTTTCTGTGTGAAGATGTGATCCAGAAGATCCTTCACATTCAGACTAAAGTACATCAATTACCGGATAAATTTGCGGACAACCAGAAGATTGTTCGTTCAAACGTCCCCGCTGCCAACACGCCAGCTAGGATTGACATTCCCAAAGATGGATGCAATCCACCGGCAGCAGAATTGGCTGTACCTCATTTGAAAAGAGGACACCCACCAGGTTCAAAATATAAAGTTCCTCGAAAGAGGAAGATTCCGGGATATATTAAAATGATCCATCCACAGGATGCTGCGCTCAGACCAAACCTCTCCCCTCCTAATTTCTCCTGCAGAGGAAACAACAGGAGAAAAATCACTAGATTACGTACGTACAGGAGAGGTATTGGACAGAAATAGCACAATCGTCGATGACGGTTTTGCTTTCGCTATTGCCGTTCACGTCGATGAATACGACGATGACGTCAACCCACTTTTCTATAGCATAAATGCATAGATTGGCCAAAGTGGGATGAGGCAATAAGAGTAGAGCTGGACTCACTCTTGAAAAGCAAAGTCTTTGGACCAGTAGTCCATACACATGAATGTGTAAAACCTGTGGAATATAAGTTGGATTTTATAAGAAATTGAAATGAGGGAAATGTGATCATTTTCCTACCAAGACTAAACTTCTCTGAAAGAGCCAATAAATACAGCTCATGGACGTTGTGACTGCATATATATAAGGAAATATAGATATAGAGATCTATATAAAACTTCTAGAAGGGTATACTTTACCCCCAGAGATGAAAGAGAGACGCAGAAACGTCTTCTCCATAAAGGCTTCAAAGATCATTAGTTGATCTTAAGCAATATTCTGCCCGTGTATCTTTTTCGAAAGATCGTTGACAGGATTTGTGATATTCGTCGTACATGTGGTCGACTTAAAGCTAATAGGATCTCCTACAGAGACCATTGAGATATCAGATAGCTTTAAGCATATCTTGGAAATGAAAAACCTAGGTATAATAAGGTATTGTCTCGGCTTACACCTTCATGGTGGAACCCTTTAATAGTCTTCATACACCTGAAGTTTAAGAAGAATGATGTCCATTTGCAACCTATTAAAAATAGATGCTTATTTATGACACCTTCCAGTCGCTGGAAGATGGGGAGGACATCCTAGGTCCCAAAGAGCCTATCTCTAGTGTACTTGTTACACTTCTTTATATGGCCAATTTCATGTGTCTTTGATAGAACGTCTGCAGTAGAGCTGTTAACCAGATTCAGTATTGTCCTGGAGAGCACCACTAGACCAAGGATAAGCTGCTTCTGCGCAACTTCCAAGGGTCAAGGAATATATATCGCATATGCGGGTTTAAAGATCATCACGATGACTAAAACACAAAAGGCGGGCCACCTCCTAAATATCTACACATCATCCTCCAAAGTCTACATCTTCTGAGAAGCTCATCATCCAAGAAGCAAGTATTGAAAACGCTCAGCCAGGTCCAGCAGTATCTTGCAGACACACTGAAGACTGATTCAAAGAAATACTTTAGTGAAGTCATCTACCAACTTCGAAGAGCATTCCACTCCAGAGCGCCACTGCTTTCAATAGCCGCTAGATGAGTGAAACTTGTATAGGTGAGTGATGACTGTATTTGCTTTCAGAACATGATGGATGTATAGACAAATAGGAGATGATTGTATAGATACATAGGATATCTGCAAGTCTGAAGCTCGTACAGATCAGGGAGAGTCCCTCGATAGTTGTACTCTTTTCCCATAAGCTGCTGGTTTTTTCCACTGGGTTTTCCACAGCTAAGGTTTTAACGAGACAACCATAGTGACTCTGGATCCTAAAGTATCCATCTCATTAGCATACTGAATCCTGAAGTATTCATATGCTTAACCCAAGGAAATGAAGAGATGAGGGGGAGTGTTGTGAGTTGAGGGAGGCCTTTGGCCTCCCTCTCATCATCATCTCATCATTACTCCCCACTAAGTTAGTGGGGAGTCCCTTGAACTCCTAATACCATTATGAAGTGAATATATAGAGAGCCATGGCTTGTGCCATGGCTGCTTCTTATCTGAGATTATTTTCTATCTTGATATATTATAACAGGTATCTTGTTTTTAATTCCGGTTCCTTTCTGTACTAAATTTATGTAGCATAATCCATTGATTATCTTGGAGCTGTAAAAATATAATTAAGTTTTTGTTACTGTATTGGGTCGACTCATGAAGAGGAGAGAGAATATTTCATCCAAATGAATAGGCCCATAAGAAACATGAGGCCTTGCTAATGAGGCCCAATAAATACTCGTGTAAAGTGGACCGCTTATCTAGTCAAAGTCAGGCCACGTTCTGCCTGTTGAGCTTCCGAGCCTCAAGAGGTCAGTTAATGACGGGTTTGATATTAATGGTGAGGTAAGTGGACATCGGTTATGCCAATTTTTCATGGACAATCATGCCACTATTACAGTAAAGCTGTTATCTACTAATGACACTGAGGAGAAGCCCTCACATATAAATAGTCTCAGCGAAGATGGGACTGAAAGGAGGCTATAGAGATTCTCAATACTACGGTACTCTGACAACTTGCTTTCTTAATTTTCACCTCACATTTCTTCCTTCATAGCTCGGTGTGACAGTGATCGGACGACATCCCTTTAAGTTGCACCTAGTTGCCCCAAGCATTCTTTAAGTTCTTTACTGACGTAAGCATCAGAGGAGATTTAGGTCGGAACCCAGATCCGACCCTGCCGACAATTTGTCTATGCTGCAGATAGCTCAGCAGATAGCTCAGAACAGCATTGAGTTAGGTCGAGGTCCATCACAACAACTCGGACCTAGCTCTCCTTGAACCGGATTCAGCCATCTTCGGATTTCACTCTTAAGCTGTGTCACGTCACATGAGGTATCCTCGTCAGCTCCAGCTTACCGTTGACGAATTTAACCGTGAACGTTACTTATTTTATATCTCATCGACAACGAGAATCAGAAACTTTGGATCCGCTGAGAGCTCGTCTCACGGTAATTAGAAGACGAGAAAGAAAGACGCACCGAGGGGCCTCAAACGCAGACACGACGAGAAGGGCGTAGCTGATCGCGGGACGCGTGCACAGTGCGCGCGGAGTTACGGAGATTAGTGGGTCCCGCTTAAACTTGGATATCACGTGACGGACTGAGGTAGCATGTGGCCGGAGGGGAGGCAACGGAGGGTCTTGAAAATGTGGGTCGGTTTGTCGTGTGGGATAGCAAGGATCTGAACCCGGTTGCATTTTTGATGGGGATTTAAACTTTTACTCTTCTCGTCTGTTTTTTTAAATTTCTTTTTATAAGGAGCTTGGATTACCTAGTAATTAATTTAAATCAAGTGAAATAGATCTAGGAGAAGACCAATCTGATGCGGATTTAATTAGATCCAACGTGATTAAAATTAATAAAAGCAGTTCAACTCTATTTTTTTGTGTGCATATGTGTACTTAGATCCAAATGATTTTGAGTGTCAACATGATTTTCAGTATGGTTTACAGATGTCTTTTAAAAAAACCATTAAGTTATAAGATCTCTTGTGGTGCGATTATCATGGTATCACAAAACTCACGAAGCCACTCGATTATTTTATTGGACGACCAAACTCTCTTTAGTCAAGTAGGAAACAACAATCTCCATCTTGACTCAAAATCAACCATCTTCATCTATGGATAGTCGATGTTTGCCTTATCAGAATTTACACAAAAAAAAAAGATAAATAGCTTCATCTTGAGCAGAAATCTACTCCATCATAAACCAAAATTTTTAAACAATCTGAGTTGAGTCGAGTTTTCACTAGTATCTCAAAAGCCATCATACATGAATTCCTTACTTTATGATTATGAGCAGGGACGGAACTAGGATTAGATGACCGAGTTGGGGAGGGGGGTGGGGGGGGGGGGGGGGGGGGGGTTGGGGGGTGGGGGGGTGGGGCGACGTTGTAAAAAGGCATATTGTTTCGGGGTATTTTCTCACCACAGATTGATGGTTTGTAGGATCAGAGGTTGATGCTAAGTTATATTTTTTGAAGGCGTTTTTCTTTTATTAAGCAGATGCTGACTCCGCTACGCTATAATTAAAAACATGAAAGAAAAAAACTAGCATGGCTTCAAATGAAAATCTAAAATTTTTGTAGACTAATTTTAATGTTATTTTATCTAAAAATCTAAAAGTTTACTTAGACAATAACCCAAATTTTAATGTAAAAATCTTAAAGTTTACACGACAAAATCACATTCACACAAATTTTAATGTTATTTATCCCATTTACAGAAAAGTTTATTTTATCTAAAAATCTAAAAGTATAGACAATACCCCAAATTTTAAGGTTATTTTATCCAAAAAATCTTAAAGTTTAAATACAAGAGCAATTGAGATGCTATTGTTAGGTATCGAACTCGTGACCTGCATAAATGTGGATGTAATGCACAACCACTATGGCACAGAACCACCCTGATTACGAGACATGGGTCCACCCCTGATTACCAGCATCTCGAAATGCTTCTTCTTCCTCCTCCTTTTTACTATCAATTAGTATTGATATGGCCCTCCCAGGATGGGCCAAGACCGAACGGCCCAAGCCCGTGTCATGAGCCTACAGGCCTGGTGGAAACGAGGCCTCACGAAGACTCAGAGTTGGGGCGGCCTCGGACCGAAGCGGGTGCAACCGCTGATCCACGCCAGCAGGAGTTAACCGCTCCCCTTAAAACGTGTCCCCCTAATCACTATTAAGGAGCCCAATTACGCCCACCTTCATGACCCATGAAGACGCCATCAAAGTGGCGAATCATCGGAGCGAAATAGGAGGACGTCGAGGAGACATGGCCGGAGAAGACTCTTGTAAAGCAACTCGAAGAACAACATAGAAAGGGACCACTTTCTGGATACCCAAAACCCTGAGGTATTTTTCTTGAACGACCTTATCTTCGCCACACAATTCTCCTCCACAGCTCGGCCCGAGGACTCGCGTATCGGCCTCCCCGTGAGCCATACCGATCCCACCGAGTATCCTTTAGATCCGTTCTGACTTAGGCATCGGAGGGAACTTGGTAGGAACCAAGGTCTGACCCCCCCCCCCCCCCCACGAGCTTTCTCGTCTGTTCAGGTCAAGGAGATCCAGCCGCATCGAGCCTACCCTTCGGTGCCTAATCAACCCGGAACCGAACGTGCTCGCCTCCGAGCCCGTTCATCTCCACCCCTACAGAGGACATCGCATTGTCGAGGACTCCCATCGGCACACCAGTGCTCGGACCCGCACGCTCCTCACCAAGCTGAACAAGCTGCATCCCGCTCCTGGAGGCCGCACGTGTCCCGCGTGACCATGTTGACCTCCAGCCCTCCAGTCAACCAACTTGTGGTGAGAAAACACTCCGAAACATCTGGCGCCATCTGTGGGAAACGAAGAAGCACCCACGTCAAACAACCACATCTGAGATGACGCGGCCACGCACCGCTAGGGAGAGGAGTGTAGCGGCGGAAACGTCAACACCGGGGCCAACCAACGATCGCCTGGGCAAAGCCGCGACTACCCAGCGCCCGTCCCGAGCCGAAGGGCCAGGCGCCCTACGGGCAGAACCAATGGAGGTAGATCGTGAAGGAGCCGACGGCTACCCCAGCCCATCAATTTCTCCAAAGAGGACCAGAAGGAGGCAAAGCCATCGCACGACAAAGCACTAGTCGTCTCGGCTGTCATTGACACCGCCTTGGTCCGACGACTGCTCGTTGACACAGGAAGCTAATGCGACATCATGTTCATGTCGACTATGGAGAGGATGGGGTGTTGAGTATTGATTCCCCAGATTTGGTTTTGGATGATGAGCAAACATAAATAATGCGAACTAACTGTTTGTGAGCGCAGTCATGGAGATCGTCGTCAAAAGAATACGTATATCAAAAGCGACATCTCAAGACTTCTCAATACGCGTGATCGTGTGCCTGAAGCTTCGTTGAAGCTCAAGGAGTATGATTGAAGTAAAGAATGAAGATTGAATCTTTGAAGACGGTTCGTCATGTATTATTTATTGTCTTCTAGCTTCATAGATTAGAATGTTAAGCCTTGAGTAGGACTTACATTATTATCTTCATTTCGCTCATTTCTTAGAGCTAGGATTATCATAGAAGCCATTAGAAACTTTTCCGAAGCCTATCGCTTCTTCCCTCGGCTTCTAGTACATGTTAGTTGGTTCAAGTAGAAGAACCAACCGACTAGATGACGATCTAGTCGGTCGGTAACTCTATATGAACCGACTAGATGCCTTGCTCAATTCAGCCTAAACTTTTTTGTTCAATTAGTCGGTCAAAGAAGGTTCACCGACCGACTAGATGACGATCTAGTCAGTTAGGAATCCTTCTCAGACCGACTAGTTATCATTGCCTCTGTACAGCCTGAGCTACTGTTTCGAGTTAGTCGGTCAAAGAACGTTTGTCGACCGACTAGTTGATGAACTAGTCGGCCAGCATTTGTTCTTAAACCGACCAAGTCAACTTGAAGTCAGCCTATTCTATTTCGACTATTAGTCGGTCAAAGAGCATTCACCGACCGACTAGTTGTGAAACTAGTCGGTCGACAAGTATTCTTAGACCGACTAGTTGTCATCTCCTGTACTTCGACCTTTTGGCTGTTCAACTGTTAGTCGGTCTACGTTGAATCACCGACCGACTAGTTGATGAACTAGTCGGTCAGTGATTCTTCTTTGACCGACTAGTCTGGTTCAGAATAGAGCCGTTGGAGCTTTAATTGAAACGTTTTTCTCTCTCTCCCTTTTCTCTATCCTATATATACTTGGAGGGGTTCTTTCCTAGTATTCAAGGCTGTCATTTTAGAGGTTTAAAGAAATCAAAGAGAAGCTATTCAACTCCATTCTAAAGCTTTCTCTTCCTCACAAGAATCTCACCCTCAACTCTTTGAGCCATTTCCTCAAGAGAGATTCTCTCCATTGTGAGCCTTCCAAGCCAAGAGCTTGATCCAAGGTCACCATCCTCCATCCTAGCCTTCGATCCTTGATCTTATTGGTGGAGCTTCGGTTTGGTGACATTCTCTCCTCAAAATCCTTCTTGCCCTAATTTGGTAAGTTATACTCAATGCATATGATTTTGTGGTAAGTGTTATTTATTTCATTTCAATCGTTATTTGAATTGTTCTCTCGTTTGTGAGAGAAGGGTGTGATCCCAGTTTGTGGGAGTCACATGTCATTTGTATGATTTGGTCTTGTGAAGGTTTTTCACAAGAGTTTCATAGTGCTAAATCTTGAGTTAGGGTTTCTAACTCAAGTATCCGGAGGGGATCCGGGTGGTTGGGACGTAGGATCACAGGGAACAAGTCGGGGAGACTTGGGTGGATCCGAACCCGTTACATACCTTGTTTGCGTTTGTTAATTCTTGTTGATTGTTGTTTATTCCGCATTGTCGTTTGTGTTTGCACAATAGTTAGGAATAACACTCTTAATTATTTTAAATACTATTCACACCCCCTCTAGTACATGTGCAGTAGCTTCACAGTTCACTACATGGGGTTGCGAGCCAAAGACCTGGAGCCTTGCTCCGGGCCCGTGATAGGCTTCACGGGCCACTCCATACCCATCGTAGGGATAGTCTGCCTCCCTGTCACGCTCGGGGAGCCACCCAACTCGACCATGCTGACGATAAAGTTTGTGGTACTGAGGATCGGGTGAGCGTACAACGGGATCATCGGTCGACTGCTCCTCAACGTAACTGGGACCGTGGTCTCAACCCTCCACCAGATGGTCAAGTTCCGGACCCTAAGAGGAATCGAAAAGATTAGAGGCAACCCAGCGAAGCCTAAGATCTGCTACCAGCTGACCGACGCGGAGCAAGATGTGAAGCGCTTCAACCCGATGGACCGTCTCGACCCAAGATACGGCTCGGGCAACATAAGACCTGCACCCGTGGAAGAGCCGTAACTCATTTCCATCACGGACATAGGCGGTAGGTTCATCTCCGTCGGAATAGAACTCGACCCGATCCTGAGGGGCGAGTTAATCGGATGTTTGGAAGCTAACCTGGACATCTTTGCCTGGTCGCCTGGCGACATGCCAGGCATGGACTCCCAAGTAATCACCTACCCAAGTGTAATGTCTAGTCATCGACTAAGTTTCACCCAACTGTATTTGATGATTTTACCACATCTGTATTCGATGGTTTCACTCCATCTGTATTCGATGGTTATCACATATGTGTTACAAGTTTGTAACATATTCCTTTTTCCAAATTAATTTAACTTGTTAGCATGCAGGTAGTAAAAGTAGTACAAGGCAATAAGCAAAACGAAACATAATATTTGGCTACCAGAAGTTGACAAGCACATTGAAATATGATTTAGCACTATGTTTGAACAGCCAGTTTTGCAATTCATTTACTATGAATACTTGCCTTGACGTGGATGTCTAGGTGGTGGTAACATGGGGCACGTTTTATCTGCATCATAGATTTGTGATATCAGTTTAATGGTTATCAACCAGTTAAAATATTTTAAACTAGCTCACTAACATTAACTTAAAAGAACTAACATTAACTATTTACTTAATTATTAAACTAACACTATAACAGAAATTTGTTAACAACTTAAACTAGTATGATAACTTAATTATTAATAACTAACTTAACTTTACAATTAACTTAATTGGTACATTAACTTTATATGAAATAACATAAAAGCTAACACTAACTATAATTTTATAAAATAGTTTAACTTAGATTGTAAGGATCGCCTTACCCTTGCAATACTAACAACAACACACTAGAGGAGGGTGAATAGTATAATGGCAATAAATTGTCCAATTAAAATTAAACTTGCAAATGCGGAATAAATGCAAGAGGAATTAATCGACACAATCAATCCAAACGCAAACACAAGAATATACACTGGTTCCCCAAACTTGGGTACGTCCAGCCACACCAAATATTCACTATATTCCCACAAAAAGAAGTGAATACAAATCCCACAAAGAGATATCTCACCAAGAGGATTTTGCCCTACACAATGACCCAACCAACCCTACATAGGGGTCAAACTCCCACCTAGAGAATTACTAACTCACACACAGAGAATTAGGGTTAGCCCTACACTAGGACACCAAACTTCAACTAAAAGAGTTACTCCCACAAAGAGAGTTATTCCCATTAAGAGAATATCCTATTCCCACTAAGAGAAATTCTTCCACAAAGAGAGAGAGACTAATTTCCACAAAGAGAATTAGTGTTACAAGAAAACACCAAGTAAAATAAATACTCTTATCTATGCCTTGAGATGTACTTACTCATAAATGAATGCAAGGCATGGAAGAGGATCTCCAAGTGTTGAGATTTGCTTGAAAGCACTTGGATGATTTTCCTTGAGCTAGACTTCAATGCATAAAGAGGAATGAGAGCTCAAAGAGGAAAATGAGAGAGTTTGAGAGTGGCTTAATCAATCTCTAATGATTTGCAATATCATCAAGAAGTTCCTATAAACTCAGCCCTCTCATATATATAGGAAGCCTATATCAACCCTCAAACCCCAAGGAAACAGCTAAAAACAAAAGGCTGCAACGGCTAGTTTCTGCGTAAAAACATCATTGACAGTCGACTGATGAACAAATGACAGTCGACTGTCCAACTGCTAGAAAATATCGAACGGCTATAATCTGAGCCACGACAGTCGACTGATGAAGTCAATACAGTCGACTGAAAATAGGACAGGCGCATGTAAAACCTTCAGCGGGCGACTGCTGCAGTGGATGGAATAAAACAGAGAGTTGTACTCTTTCTCCCATTAAGCATACATGCGACTGATGACAAGAATACAGTCGACTGTAAAATAGATAGGCGATTGTAAGTCCTTCATCAGTCGACTGATGCAGGAGATTGAGAAAAATAGAAAGATGCAGAATTTGCACTTACGCCTTTAAGACGACTGTTGACCATTCCACAGGTGACTGTAAATATACATGCGACTGTAAATTGATCATCAGTCGACTGATGCAAAAAGCTCAAGTATAATCAATAGAAATGTTAACTTGAGCAGTGCATCACAGTCGACTGTAGAAGGCTCGACAGGCGACTGGAAATCATCCAGTCGACTGTGAATCCTTCAGCAGGCGACTGTAGGAGAACCAGAGACTCTAAATGAGTCTTTGGTCATGATGAGCCTATTGGGTTGGATTCTATGATAATCCTAAGGCTTACTAAGATGGTTAAATGTATGAGCATGTATGAGTAAACTATCTATCAAGGCATTACATTAACCTAGACTCAAATGAGAGAGAAAACAGTAAAGGAAATATTACATGGATTAGATTGCTTTTCTTAGAGTATATGGCTTCAATCTTGATGCTTTGATGCTCTCCATCATCTCCAAGCTTTGGCACCCCTTGAGTCCAACCTTTGGCCCTTCTCCACTTGATGTTCATCCTTGCACCAAGTGTTTAGTCTCCAAAAATGATATTCTTGAAATGTTAACTACGAGAATAAAACAAGAGAGTCATTAGCAACAACATAATGTTGTGATCATCATCAAAATAACATTGGTATGAAACATCAATGCTCAACAATCTCCCCCTTTTTGATGATGACACACATTATGTAAAACAACAATGCTAATGAGCTCCCCCTACTTATATGCATCAATTGTACAATGAGATACACAATAGTAAATACTCATTATACCAAATGAAATAATGAGACATCATGGTGACATATAATAGGCATGGATTACATAAACCAATTGCAATAGAAAATATCATGCAAACATGAATAGTTTATACAATCCCATATATCTCTCCCCATAGATATCTCTCTCTCCCCATGTGCATATGTATGAAATACAAGATTTACATAATGCATATATCTCTCACCCTTGACACCATCAAAAAGATGGACATCATAAATATCCCCTTTGTCATCTTAATCAAAGATGTGACAATATGTAAGATAAAAGGAGATGTATGGTACCAAATTTGTAAAATTTAGTGGGTATCAATCACTATCCCATGCTCCCCATAGATCATAGAAATGGTCAAGTTTTGACTTCGAGGATCTAATACCAATTGTAAAGTAGGAGATAAACAATCTCTAACAGTTGAGGTAATACCAATTGTAAACAAAGAATCTTGGAAAATAATCCTCTTTACCAATTGATATACAACTATTGGAGCCATGGGCCTAAGGTATATCAAGCAATAGATATGGAAAAATCAAGCTTCAATGATACACAGTGATATTGCCAAAAGAAAATATAACAAGAAAGAAGTTGGCAATATCCAAGGGGTTTAGTTTGAGACCAAAAATAACCAATTGTAAACTATGATCTAAAATGTTAAAATATTTTAAACATACAACATATTAACTCCCCCATTGGATCAACAAATGCATGTATGTCAATGTATTCCCCAAGGTCCCCATTTTCATGAAAAATATACTTGAAATTATTTTCAAAATCATAAAACACACACACACAATGGGTATAATAAAATAAACATTTAAGCACAATACCCATGTAATATGCATATGTGTGAGGAACCTAAACATTAGGGAACCAAACCCAAGAGGAGTTTGATTTCCTAATGTAATCAGATGAGGTGATCACATCCCTAACTAGAGAGTTGATGTAACTATCCCTCCCTTGCACACTAACCGTAGTGAGAATCCATAAACTCAAGGATTTCCTAGGCAAGGGTTTTACCTTTACAAGAGGGGTGGATGTGGCATGCTTATGTGTAGAAAAGAATTTCTTGGCATGGAATAAAGATTTTGCTTCTTAGCAAAAAATGAAGAGTTTTCATTTTTCCTTGTCACCTTGTGATTTACATGCTTCTTGTTGATATTATTGTTATACAAGAAAGCATGGTGATTTTTCTTAGGTGCTTTAGCAATATTCTTGTATTAGCACCAAAAGAGGAATTAGAGGTGGGTTTGGGTACCACATTTTGAATATATCCCAACCCTCCTCTAAGATTTGTCGGATGTTGTTTTTCAAGCAAATCGTGGGGTGAATCCCTAGAATACACAAAGCTTTTGAGCTTATGGGATTCCTCTTCACATTTCAATGTAAGTTGTTGAATGCGAGTTTCTAAGCTAAGGTTTTGAGTAACAAGATTATCATTAGACAAACTCAATTCCTTAACTTGAGAGAGAAGTGTGTCTCTCTCACTAGTGTCACAATCATGCATTTCATCATAAATTACACTAGCAATTTCTAGTTCATGCATTATACTCTTCGCAATCTTATATTTTACTTTTAATTTATTGTAAGAGTTGATGCACTTACTAGCCTTTTCGGAGACCATATCGAAACGATATTCAAGCTCCTCATATGAGATCTTCTCCTCAATCTCATCATCGTCTTCTTCCTCGCTAGAGCTTGATGACAACTTCTCCCCGATTGCAATGAGGCATGATTCCTCATAGGCGTTGAGCCATGCTTCCAACTCATCTTCATTTGAGCCAGAGGGGATTGGTGTAGGAACATCAATTGCTACAAAGCATGCATGAGCTTCCTCCTTGTCATCCTCTTCTTCGTTACTTGATGTATCCTCACTCGAATCATCAAATGTCCCGACAAGTCTCTTCTTGTGGTTTTTGGACTTGGACTTCCCTTTCCCATGCTTCTTCCCTTTACCCTTGTAAGTCTCTTTGTTGGGTTTGGATGGGCATTCGGTGGATAGGTGACATTTTCCACTGCAAGTGTAACAAGTAGGAACCTTGTTAGAATTGGAGGCAAACTTTGACAAAGATTTACCTTGCTTGCATTTGAGGAATACCTTGAATTGCTCGGCAACATCCTCAATTTCTTCTCCACTCGCTTCTTCTAGCTCATCTTCTTCACTAGGAGCTTCACGACGGAATTTCTTCCTCCATTTGATTGCCTCCTCCTTTGCATGTAATGCAACCCCCTTTTGCTTCTCCGGCTTCTCGGGCTTCGATGGTTGAATCTCCTTCTAGTGTTGAAACTTCACTTCGTTCGCCATGAGTTTTCAATGCACTCCTCAACTGTGTATTTGGACATGTCATATGACTCCAAAATTCCGTTGGCCTTTGACTCCCAATGAGATGTGAGAGAATCAAGGATCTTCTCTACACGATCCTCTTGGAAAATCATCTCCCCAAGTCCCTCCAAAGCGTTCATGATAGCTGTGAACCTTGTGAACATCTCTGAAATGCTTTCTCCTTCCTGCATCTTAAACATTTCATATTTAGATCTAAACACAGTTTGTTTAGATTTCATTACCTTTGTAGTCCCTTCATGACATATCTCCAAAGTATGCCAAATTTCGTTGGCCGTTTTGCATATGGAGATGCGGTTGAACTCATTTGCTGAGAGGGCGCAATGGAATGCATTCATAGCCCTCGCATTGAACTTGATCGAGTCCTTCTCCGCCTTTGTCCTTGAAGCCGCATGTGTAGTGGGCTTCTCAAATGGCACCTCCGTGATGTCCCATAGGTCTTGACCCTCCATATAGATCCTCATCCTGAACTTCCAACTTGGGTAGTTGGTTCCGTTGAAGAGCGGGGGTCGAACGGTAGAATGTGTTGGATATGGACGATACGAATACACCCATGAGGGGATGTATAAGGGTATACGGACCTCAGATGTCGTGTGCACGAAGGCGTGCACGAAGGGAATCTTTTCTCGTGTGAAAAGGACCACTCGATAAGTGGAAAAAGCCACTCGATAAGTGGAAAAAGTCACTTTATAAGTGCATAAAGGCACTTGATAAGTGAATGAAGAAGAAGATAAATGAATGCGCTTTTATAGGCTAATAAGCTTATAATTGGTTATTTCCTACAATAACCACCCCTAAAGCCTATAAATAGGACCCAAGGGTAAGGCATTCATTCCATCCCTTTCATGCCATAAGTTTGCAAAAGGCATCTTATGTTCTTCTTCTCCCTTCCATTAAAATCCTCTTCTAGTTAAAGATTTAGGCGGTGAAACTCTGCTTCGATCCTCTGTGACGAAGTATCGACCGTTGTGACGAATCCGAGGGCGAAGTTCCGAGATTACGGTGCCGCGTACGCAAGCGTAAATCTCAACTTCATTTATCGATCCTAACGCTGTTTTGACAGGATTCTACATTGGTATCGGAGCCATACGGGTTCGCCCCGGTCAAACCGCCGCCCCGTCGAACCGATGAATGAGGCGTTGTCTTTTTCACGAATGGGTATCCTACCATTACGGATATGGTAGGAACGCTTCGTGACGGAGAGAACGCAGCGGTTGTTCTTTTCACGTTAGGGTCTCCTACCATTACGGATATGGTAGGAACTCTCCGTGACGGGAAGAACCGACCGTTCATATCGTCAAGCTCGCTCTCTTCATGGATGCTGAGTCTCCATTCATAGGGAATGTAAACTCTCTTCATGTGGAGCGCGTAGTTTACGAACTTTAAAGTGTGTTATTTTTCATTTTTGGCACACGGCCATTAGAGAATAACTACTTTCTCGACGAACGGGTGCTTCATCGACGAACGGGTGCTTCATCGAGGAAGATGATGGTAGTTATCTACATCGGAGAAGATGACTTTTGGTGCATGATCACCATGGCCAAATGGGATATGGAGGCAACGCATCCCCCCTCCTCATGCGGAGGGGGTTGGCTACAGCCAAAAACCACCACGACCACCCCGTCGAGGGGGAGGAGTGCATGCGGCCACCCCATGCAAGGGGGGAGACCGGCCATGGCCAAAGGGCCATGGCCGGCCTAGGCCAATAGGCCATGGCCAGGCCATGGTCGGCCGGCCCTGGCCCTGGCCGACCGGCCCCAGCCCCAGCCCCGGCCCCGGCCAGGCCAGGGCCGACCATGGCCGGCCCCGGCCAGGGCCAGGGGGCCCTGGCCGTGGCCAAGGCCATGCCTGGCCGAGACCAGGCCAGGGCCAGGGGGCCCTGGCCGGCCTCGGCCAAGGCCAGGGGCCGGGCTGGCCGGCCCTGGCAGGGGCCAGGGCCGGCCTGACCGGCCTGGCCGGCCCTGGCAGTGGCCAAGGCCAGCGCCCTGGCCTCTGCCAGGGCCAGGGCAGAGGCCCTGGCCGAGGGGCCAGGGCCCCTGGCCGGCCTCGGCCAAGGCCAGGGGTGGCCAGGGCCGGCCTGGCCGGCCCTGGCAGTGGCCAGGGCCAATGCCCTGGCCTCAGGCCAGGGCCATGGCCGGCCCTGGCAGAGGCCAGGGCTATGCCCTGGCCGGCCCTGGCCGGCCTCGGCCAGGGCAGAGGCCCTTGGCCGGCCCTTGGCCAGCCCCGACCAGGGCAGAGGCCCTTGGCCGGCCCTTGGCCAGCCCCGACCAGGGCAGAAGCACTGGCCAAGGGGGTGCCAAATAACTGATTGGTCGGTATTGGTCGACCAATTCGGGATTATTGGTCGACCAATTTAGCCAGAGGCCTTGACAATGGTTTCGGCCCCGGCAACCTACAAGCCTAGCCCATACCGGGACGACGGCAGTCATCTGCTGCAAAATTCTCCAATAAGGGGGGAAGCGCCTGGATCCATACGGGAGACGGCGACGATAGTTTGCAGAAAAATCCCCAAAAGGGGGATCCGACCTTCGTACGGCAACGGCTTAAACCCGGCAATGGCCAGGGATTGCCGAATATTTCACTAGTATCATAAGGGTACTATTTTGAAATATATTTTTTGAAAAATACGTTTTCATACGTTTTGAAAAATACGTTTTCAAAAACGCTTTTCCGCTGCGAAGTACTATAAGAGTACGATTATTTGATAAAGTAATGGGGAAATATTGAAAGTTGCTCTAGATGGTGATTGGAAACGTAGTGACTTTTCTGATTCTAGAGTAACATCTTCAATATTTTTCGAAAGTAACTTATCAAATTATGAATATCATTCCAAGTGGGAGTTGATTTTAGAACTATCCATATGGGATATTCTATTATCATTTCAAGTGGGAATTATATCTGAAAAATACGTTTTCAAACTCGTTTTTCCGCTGCTAGTACTATAAGAATACTATTGTTTGATAAGTGATGGGGGAATATTGAAGGTTGTTCTAGATGGTGATTGGAATCATAGAGACCTTTTCGATTCTAGAACAACATCTTCAATATTCTTCGAAAGTAACTTATCAAATATAATATAATTCCAAGTGGGATTTGAATTTTTAGAACTATCCAAATGGGATATTCTATTATCATTTCAAGTGGAGTTATATTTTAATAATTTTTATGCAATGTTTTGATCAAACCTTCGGTTTTGTGTCTTTTGCAGCATTTTAAAAGTAAAATGTCTTCCGCTTCAAAGAATATCGTCGCTGAGTTAAACAGAGGTGAAAAACTCAACGGCGATAATTACAAACTTTGGTCCATCAAGATACAATACGTTTTAGAGGAGCAAGAAGTGCTCGAAACTCTAAAGAACGTAATGATTGAACCCGAGTTGGACACTACGGCCCAACACAGACGAGACAAGGAAGCTTTTGATGCTTGGTCTCGGAAGAACAAGATAGCACGCATTACATTATTAAGCAGTATGGCTGATGACATAATACGCATCTTCCGAGAACATGACCTGCCATAGACATATGGTCCAAGCTAGAAGAGAAGTTCGGTGGCACATCGGTGTCCAAACTTCACGTCTTAACTATAAGGTTCGATTCATATAAGAAACGTCCAGATCATTCCATGGAGAAACATCTGCGACATATGGTGAATCTTATCTCAGAGTTAAAGGACGCATGTCATATGCTCACTGATGAGCAACAAATCCAAGCAGTCATACGTTCCCTACCAAATGGGTGGGACCAAATGAAGATGCATCTCACTCACAATGAGAGCATCAAGACTTTCAGCGATGTTTCTAAGCACCTCGAATTAGAGGAAGAGCGGCTTGCGGCTGCCAAGCCAAGTGCAGAAGTGCACATGGTTGCTAGTTCCTCACACGGGGGAAAGAAACGTAAAGATCGTTCGAAGTCTACTAATGAACGTAATAAGCAACCTGAGTCTACCAAGAAACCCAACCATAAGAGTGGGCACAAGAAATGGCACAAGAAGAAAGACTTGAAGAGGATCAAGTGCTTCAAGTGCAACAAGTTCGGTCACTATGCTCGTTCGTGTACGAGTGGAAGTGACGAGGTAACTTGTAATACTAGTTACATATGTGTTTCTAGTTCAATATTTCTTGTGGAATCTAATCCATTTTGGATAATTGATTCAGGTGCCACCGACCACATAGCAAGGGACAGACGGTCCTTCGTGGAGTATCACCGGATACCCCAAGGAACAAAGTGGATCTATGTAGGAAACAACACACGTGTTGAAGTGAACGGCGTTGGGACTTGCAAGCTAGTCTTGGACAACGGCCGCACTCTCCTACTTCATGATGTCCTCTTCACTCCAGATATTCGAAGGAATATTATATCTGTGGTCGTGTTGATGGGTCTTGGTTATAGCTGGTTCTTTCAAAATTGTAAAGTGGACTTGTTTTGTAATAATTCCTTTATTGGTACTAGGTTTGTATTTAAAGGATTTATTGTAATAAGTACAATGTATGATTCCTCGTGTAATGAAAATTTCCTTATTATAAATTCTAAGACTTATGAGTCTGATGTGATTTGTTGGCACGCAAAGCTTGGTCATATTGGACCAACGCGTATGGATAGACTTGCCAAACGTGGCCTTCTATCCAATGTTTCAAAGGTTGAAATGTCGACCTACGAACATTGCCTAGTGGGGAAATCTTGTCGCAAGCCGTTTGGAACCGGCACAAAGGCCGAGGTTCCATTACAGCTTATCCATTCGGACATATGTGGTCCGATGAATGTCAAGACAAGACGCGGGAAGTCCTATTTCATTACTTTTATTGATGATTTCACCCGATTCGGACATATCTATTTGATATCTCACAAAAGTGAAGCATTGGCTTGCTTTAAAAACTATATGAGTTTAGTGGAGAATCAATTAGATCGCAAGATTAAGGTCTTGCGAACCGATAGGGGCGGTGAATATCAATCAACAAGTTTTAAGGAACTTTGTGATGAAAAAGGCATAGCACATCAGGTAACTATGCCTTATACTCCTCAACAAAACGGTGTTGTAGAAAGGAGAAATAGGACTTTAATGGAAATGGTCCGTTCAATGATGGCGCAAGCTAACTTGCCAATCACCTTTTGGGGTGATGCATTATTGACGGCCGCTTTCATTTTAAACCGCGTACCCTCGAAATCAGTTAGCTCCACTCCTTATGAGTAGTGGAACCAAAGGTCTCCTAACTTAAACATTTTGAAACCTTAGGGTTGTGCATCCTACGCACATATTTTCTCCCATAAGTATGGCAAACTTGGGCCAAGGGGAAGGAAATGTATCTTTATACGATACGTAGAAAACTCCAAAGGTTATGTTTTTGTTAGTCAGCAAGACAATGGTGGGCTAATTGAGTTTGAGTCGAGGGATGTCACTTTCTTGGAAAACGAGTTTCCAAGACAGGGCGAGATAAGTCAGGACTTATCTCTATTTGAGATTTATGATCAAGAAGGATTACCTCATTCGAGTGGGAGAATTCTTGGTGAAGAAGAAAATACATTTCAAACTTCACCAATGGATGATACGAATGATACTAATCCTATTCCATACGGGAATAATGATCCAAGTGGGAGCATTTCTAACGACATTCCAAATGGGAGTGATATTAGAATTGATCTAAATTCGAGTCAACAAGGACTTGAAGAATCTTAAATACGACGTAGTAGTCGTACAAGGTTGGCTCCTCTAAGATTTGAGGATGAATTTCCGCAAACCTTTATGATTTTACTACAAGATGATGACGAGCCTGCTACTTTCAAATAGGCCGTATCATGCCCTGCAAAACACAAATGGATGGAAGCGATGAAGGAGGAATTGAAATCCATGAAAGTTAACCAAGTCTGGGACTTAGTTAACTTACCCAGAGGACGTAGAGCAATTGGGAACAAATGGGTTCTCAAGATCAAGCATAAGGCTGATGGCTCTATAGATAGATATAAAGCTCGCCTTGTCGCGAAAGATTTTTACACAACAGGAAGGGATAGACTACGAAGAGACCTTCTCACCTGTTGTGCGTTTTACCTCGATTCGCCTGATTCTGGCAATGGTAGCTTGCTTATACCTCGAATTACATCAGATGGATGTAAAGACTGCCTTTCTCAATGGAGAATTGGACGAGGAGATCTATATGGAACAACCAACAGGGTTTGTAAAAGAAGGAAACGAACATAAGGTTTGTAAACTTCGTAACTCCATATATGGTCTTAAATAATCCTCGAGGCAATGGTATATACGATTTCGAGAAGTTGTCTTATCAAATGGATTTTCCATGCTTGATGAAGATAACTGCGTATATATCAAGAGGATTAAAAGCAAGTATGTTATTATGTCTCTATATGTAGATGACATTTTAAATAACCAGAAATGACAAGGGCTTTGTGATGGATATCAAGGCTTGGCTTTCATCAGTTTTGAGATGAAAGACATGGGAGAAGCCGCATATATCCTTGGAATTAAGATTTCAAGGAATCGTTCGAAGAAACTTCTTTCTCTTTCACAAGAGACTTATATAAAGAAGGTTCTAGAACGGTTTAATATGTAGGACTGCAAGTCCATTGATACTCCTATAAGCAGATGCGATAATTTATGTCTGAAATCATGTCCAAAGAACCAAAAGGAAAAGGAAATTATGGAAAAAGTTCCATATTCCAGTGCAGTTGGTAGTCTTATATACGATATGATGCGTACAAGACCGGACATCTGTTTTGCCGTTGGAATGGTAAGTCGTTACCAATCCAACCCAGGGCAAGAACACTGGAAAGCGGTTAAGAGGATAATGCAGTATCTTAAAGGAACTGCAGACTTGCAAAAGACTATGATAAGACCAAGAAGGTAGACATAAGGTACATATCTACGCATGGGATGATAGAGGATCCGCTTACGAAAGCGATCCCCAGAAATGTGTTTTATAAACACTTATCATCCCAAGGATTGCGTAAGAGCTGAGTTGTACCAATATATATTCCCATGTCTGAGAAAGATCAAATTTAATAAAAGAATAAGTTCTTTTTCAAACATTGCATATGAATCTCTTGAGAAATGTTTGTGTACATTTTTGAAATCTCAGCTATACTTTCTAGTATGTCGGACATATTGAGGTTGGCTCTCTCACATGAGCAACCGCCTTATTCTATCAGACAGATAGAATAGAGATGAGACCTGTTTAAAGTCAAAATCATCAGACGGATGATTTAGAGTCATGACTTAAACAAAATGGTGGCATGAAAGATCTGCATCATATGGATGCTTACAGAAGATCTAAGAGGATTTTGAAATCCTATCTGTCTAAATGCGGGATGTGAGTCCAAAGGATTATTTGAGTAGAAAAAGGGACTCAAAGTCAGACATTGTGGTGTCTGATCATCATCCTTACAACATCATTGAGACATACACTCCCTGGGAAAGGAGCGATGTTGTAATACGTATTCATACTACGTATGCATTTTTGACCATTGGGTTAGAATAGTAAATAAGTTTACTATTATGTGAGACCCAAAGACCATATGGGTCTTAACTCGTTACCCTTATGGACTCTAATTGGTTCCTTAAGATTTGACTGGGTGATTGCTATCTTAGCATGTTGCTTATGGACTATGGTTAATTCGGTCCGGCGGGGCATGTTAGAAAAGCGAGTCAAGTCAAAATCAAAAGGATCGCAAGAAGAGGAAGATTAATTTCATATTCACATTTGGAATTTAGAGATTCAAAGATGGCCAGCCAATTGTAATCCAGATGGGATTCAATTGTTGAATATAAAGTATAAGAAATGTGAAGAAATAATCTAGGGTAAAGCATGCGTTGATCTACTCAACTTTGCACCTCGAGGGGTGTTGTGTATCTCTAACAAGTGCACAACAGTGGACTCTATGCACATGACGGTCACACGACCTATTTCTCGGTATGACAAACAGAAGAGTTAAAGGAAAAGATGTTTCCTTACAATCCCCTCAAGTGTGAGTGGGAGATGTTGGATATGGACGACACGAATACACCCATGAGGGGATGTATGAGGGTATACGGACCTCAGATGTCGCGTGCACGAAGGCGTGCACGAAGGGAATCTTTTCTCGTGTGAAAAGGACCACTCGATAAGTGGAAAAAGCCACTCGATAAGTGGAAAAAGTCACTTTATAAGTGCATAAAGGCACTTGATAAGTGAATGAAGAAGAAGATAAATGAATGCGCTTTTATAGGCTAATAAGCTTATAATTGGTTATTTCCTACAATAACCACCCCTAAAGCCTATAAATAGGACCCAAGGGTAAGGCATTCATTCCATCCCGTTCATGTCATAAGTTTACAAAAGGCATCTTATGTTCTTCTTCTCCCTTCCATTAAAATCCTCTTCTAGTTAGAGATTTAGGCGGTGAAACTCTGCTTCGATCCTCTGTGACGAAGTATCGACCGTTGTGGCGAATCTGAGGGCGAAGTTCCGAGATTACGGTGCCGCGTACGCAAGCGTAAGTCTCAACTTCATTTATCGATCCTAACGCTGTTTTGACAGGATCCTACAGAATGACCTTCTTCATGAGACGCGGATGAAGCGTTGAATGCCATCCTTGCAGTATGCTATAACCTCGCTCTGATACCAATTGTAAGGATCACCTTACCCTTACAATACTAACAACAACACACTAAAGGGGGGTGAATACTGTAATGGAAATAAATTGTCCAATTAAAATTAAACTTGCAAATGCGGAATAATAAATGCAAGATGAATTAATCGACACAATCAATCCAAACGCAAACACAAGAATATACACTGGTTCCCCAAACTTGGGTACGTCCAGCCACACCAAATATCCACTATATTCCCACAAAGAGAAGTGAATACAAATCCCACAAAGAGATACCTCACCAAGAGGATTTTGCCCTACCCAAGGACCCAACCAACCCTACACCACCTAGAGAATTACTAACTCCCACTCAGAGAATTAGGGTTAGCCTTATACTAGGACACCAAACTCCCACTAAGAGAGTTACTCCCACAAAGAGAGATATTCCCACTAAGAGAATATCCTATTCCCACTAAGAAAAATTCTCCCACAAAGAATGAGACTAATTTTCACAAAGAGAATTAGTGTTACAAGAAAACACCAAGTAAAATAAATACTCTTACTTATGCCTTGAGATGTACTTACTCATAATGAATGCAAGCCATGGAAGAGGATCTCCAAGTGTTGAGATTTCCTTATAAGCACTTGGATGATTTCTCTTGAGCTAGACTTCAATGCTTGAAGAGGAATGAGAGCTCAAAGAGGGAATTGAGAGAGTTTGAGAGCGGCTTAATCAATCTCTAATGATTTGCAATAGCATCAAGAAGTTCCTATGAACTCAGCCCTCTCATATATATAGGAACCCTATATCAACCCTCAAAACCCATGGAAATAGCTAAAAACAAAAAGCTGCAACGGCTAGTTTCTGGGCAGAAACGTCACTGACAGTCGACTATGAACAAATGACAGTCGACTGTCCAACGGCTAGAAAATATCCAACGGCTATAATCTGACCACAACAGTCGACTGATGAAGTCAATACATTTGACTGAAAACAGGACAGGCACCTGTAAAACCTTCAGCAGGCGACTGCTACAGGGGATGGAATAAAACAGAGAGTTGCACTCTTTCTCCCAATAAGCATAAGCATACAAGAATACAGTCGACTGATGACAAGAATACAGTCGAGAATTGTAAAATAGAGTTAGGCGAGAATATGTAAGTCCTTCATCAGTCGACTGATGTGTTGAGATTTGCTTGAAAGCACTTGGATGATTTTCCTTGAGCTAGACTTCAATGCATAAAGAGGAATGAGAGCTCAAAGAGGAAAATGAGAGAGTTTGAGAGTGGCTTAATCAATCTCTAATGATTTGCAATATCATCAAGAAGTTCCTATGAACTCAGCCCTCTCATATATATAGGAAGCCTATATCAACCCTCAAACCCCAAGGAAACAGCTAAAAACAAAAAGCTGCAACGGCTAGTTTCTGGGTAGAAACATCATTGACAGTCGACTGATGAACAAATGACAGTCGACTGTCCAACTGCTAGAAAATATCGAACGGCTATAATCTGAGCCACGACAGTCGACTGATGAAGTCAATACAGTCGACTGAAAATAGGACAGGCGCATGTAAAACCTTCAGCAGGCGACTGCTGCAGTGGATGGAATAAAACAGAGAGTTATACTCTTTCTCCCATTAAGCATACATGCGACTGATGACAAGAATACAGTCGATTGTAAAATAGATAGGCGATTGTAAGTCCTTCATCAGTCGACTGATGCAGGAGATGGAGAAAAACAGAAAGAGGCAGAATTTGCACTTACGCCTTTTAGATGACTGTTGACCATTCCACAGGCGACTGTAAATATACAGGAGACTGTAAATTGATCATCAGTCGACTGATGCGAAAAGCTCAAGTAGAGTCAATAGAAATGTTGACTAGAGCAGTGCATCACAGTCGACTGTAGAAGGCTCGACAGGCGACTGAAAATTACCCAGTCGACTGTGAATCCTTCAGCAGGCGACTCTAGGAGAACCAGAGACTCCAAATGAGTCTTTGGTCATGATGAGCCTCTTGGTTTGGATTCTATGATAATCCTAAGGCTTACTAAGATGGTTAAATGCATGAGCATGTATGAGTAGACAATCTATCAAGGCATTACATTAACCTAGACTCAAATGAGAGAGAACGCAATAAAGGAAATATTACATGGATTACATTGTTTTCCTTAGAGTTTATGGCTTCAATCTTGATGCCTTGATGCTCTCCATCATCTCCAAGCTTTGGCACCCCTTGAGTCCAAGCTTTGGCATTTCTCCACTTGATGTCCATCTTTGCACCAAGTGTTTAGTCTCCAAAAATGATATTCTTGAAATGTTAACTATGAGGCTAAAACAAGATAGTCATTAGCAACAACATAATGTTATGATCATCATCAAAATAACATTGGTATGAAACACCAATACTCAACATAGATTACTTATAATAACCTTAACTTATTTAAATTTACAGAAATTTATAATTTACTTAATAACCTATAATAATATAACTTATAATAACTTAAACTTATATTTATATTAAAAAAAATTAATATAAAATCTTACACAATAATAAACCCCTTCCCCCTCTTTCTCTCTCTCTCTCTGTCGTTCTCTGTTCTTCTCCCCTTCCTTTTTTTTGTTCTCTTCGCAGGGAAGCCCAAGGCCACGGGGGCAGACCTCAGGGTGACGGCAAGCGACGGGCACGACGAGGGGGGTCGGGTCCGGCGGATCGGCGGTGGGCGCCGGCGCCGGCGCCGGCGCTTCCGAAGGCGGCTTCGGGGCGGCGGATCGGAGATCGGAACGACGTCGTCGTCGTCCCCGGCGCACGCGAGTGAGATCCAGGCGGCGGCGTCGTCGTCCCCGATGCGCGCGAGTGAGATCCGGGCGGCGGCGGCGGCGTCCCCGACGCGCGCGAGTGAGATCTGGGCGGCGGCGGCGGCGACGGCTTCCAAAGGCAACTCACGGTGCCTGAGATGCGGCGACGACGATCGGAGGAGTGGGATGATTTGGGGAGTTTTATTTCTGAAATAGGATTCCAATAGGGTTCAATATCAGATTTTGATTTCTAATTTGTTTTCTGGTTTTGTTGCTTTGGGTTGAATAGAGGTTGTGGAGGCAGATTGTTGTTGCTTGTATGGTGGAGGAGGTGGTGGTTGATGGCTGCAGATGGTTGTTGGTGGTGGCTGATGGTGGAGGATGTGGGATGGCTGATATTGTGGTGTTGATGGAATTTGGTGTATGAATGTGGCAGGGAGATGAATGTTGTCGTTGTTGTTGCTGCTGCTGGTTTAAGAACGGTGGAGGGAGGAGACAGCCCTTTGATGAGGTTGGTTGATGGTAGGGGAGGAATGAAAGCAATGTTAGATCTTACCGATTTCTTTCGGTGGGATTCAATTGGATAGGGTTAGGGTTAGTGTAAAGTAAATTGGTAAGAGTAGTTAATAAAAAGTGATTAGTAAAAATAAATTAGTTAAAAGTAATAAGTTAATTAGTAATTAACTTTTAGATAAAAGTAATTAGTGATTCAAATTTGTTAGTAGTTATGATTTAACAAGCCAAAAGTTATGCTACGGTAAAACCAAAAATAACGACGCGCTCGCGTCGACATGCGGACAAAGATTACTCGGATGAAAAAAAACTGGATGAACGAAGTAAAAATACATGCACACAACAGTCAAACGCGGCTAAAATACAGGCCGTTACATGATGACTTTTCTTTATTTCTTTTTATTTTGATCTTTGTTCCTTTGGCTTTGAACTCCATATATGATGTGTCATTAAAATACCTACACACTTGATACTTATGATTAGTACATATCATTTTCTTGATCATTATCAAAACTCAATTAGGGGTGTCTCAGTATCCAACAACCATTCTGAATTGAAGTGCTTCATAAAGCTCCTTAATGTCTCCCTTCTCTACACCAAGATGAAGAGATGGTTCGAGCTTCGCTTCATCTTCCTTCATGTCATAAATTGTTGGCAGAAAGCTTGGGCTAAAGTCTTGATCAACCCAATAGATCGGTTGGGAAATCCATTGTACCACTCATTTGTCGCCTTTCGTATGGTGGTCTGGAAAGCTCGGCAAAGGATGGCATCGTCGGCCCCTTGTATTTCCATAACCCCTTTGTAGTTTTAGATGTGCTTGCATGGGTCACCCGAGCCATCATACTTATCTAGTTTAGGTATTTTGAATCTGGGTGGTAGATGGGCCGAGATGATTTTCTTCTTCAAGGGGTTCTGCTCCTCATCCTATCTCGACGAAGAGGAACGATGTCGTCGTATGTCACCTAAGTGCCTGGATCTCTTCGGACATTTATTGGAAGCGATCAAGGAATCGCCTTAATCATCATCTGAGCTGTCGGAGGAGCTCGGACGACGGATGCTATCCTTTCGAGCCTTCCTCTTGAGGTCTGCATGAGACCTACGATAAGGGCTTCGAATTCATCCATAACAGCTCTCTTAGAGTTGATCATTAGCTCAAACTATGTGTCTGTCCTCAGTTCCACCGAGTGAGGGTTGCATGCCCTTGAGACCGGTCGCTGTTGAGATGTGGCCCCCAATCTTGCCATCCTGAGCTCCTTCGGGCCGAGGAGAAACTGTGGGCTGCTACTGTTGCCATGAGAAAGATGTTAGGATGAACCTTTGCTCCATGTTAGGAGGCACGGTTCCTTGGCATGGTGTCGTTCCGGGCGGCATCACCAGATGCTATTGATGAAGAATTATGAGGACTGGTGGATTTGCAGTCGGATTGTATTGCTGATCACTCCTCATTTTACACCTTTTTTCCGCATGTTTGCATGCCATTTAGATCGCCCAAATCATGTTTTTCACGATATATCAACGATATTGCGATGCTTTTCACGATTTGTTGTTTTTGTCGCATTTCAGGTGATTTGGCACGATTTGGAGTGATCATGAGATGCGCTCACTCTAGACGGCCACCGACGACCTCCCCGAGGGGTATTTTGCTGTTGGAAAGGAGCGGAAGAAGAATGGACGTCGCAGGAGCGACGAGGAGGCCAAAATAAGCAGAATGGGCATCTTTTGTGTCCCACTCGGCCGAGTGGAGGAGCCACTCGGCCGACCAGCGAGACACTGCTCGGTCGACCCATTCAGACACGATTTCCATGTGTACTCGGCCGAGCGACGGAGACCACATCGGCCGAGTGACGATACCACGTCCGCCCGAGTGGCGCCCAGACGAAGCCCCTCCAGAATATTGAAGTTACTGTTTTTCGGCCATCTGAGCTTCAGAAGACCCACTCGGCCGAGTGGTAAACCACGTCCGCCCGAGTGCAGCGAAGCCATCGGCCGAGTGACGACAACTCACTCGGCCGAGCCGCCCCCGAACTGAAGACCCCTGAAAGCCCCGACTTACTGGAAAATTGACAGGGTTTTCACTCGGCCGAGCGACTTTTGTCACTCGGCCGAGTGCGATGCGCTGCCTGTAGCGAAATTTGCGGAAAACAGGCTGTGCAGGGGTGTTTTGGTCAGGATTTTTGGACGATTTTGAGGGCTATTTAAGCCCTGTTTTTACCCTAGTTTAGGGAGCCATCTCTTAGATTTTTTGCAGCTTTTTGAGACTACTTTTTAGCTTTATTATTTGTGATTGGAGAAGAGGAAAAACTTGGATTTTTGTTGGATTAATTGAAGAACTACTTTGGTTTGCATCTCTCTTCCCCAAAAACTCTATTTTTATTGTTTATATCATTGTTGTGATGAATTCCATTGCCTATTTCATTGATTATTTTTGTGCTATTGCTATGATTTGTGAGTAGTCTCCACGTCTTGGGGCGTGGGGATGAACCCTACAAGCCCAATTTCGTATTTGTGATAAATTGGTGGAAATTGTGCTAGAATCAATAATTAGAGATTAGATTGGGATCGAATTACTACGGATAGCTAGGTATTCATATCAATTGGGATTTGCAAGAGATTGGATCCCAATTTGATAGGAAGCCCTAGAAATCCGAATTGGGTTGGAGTCGGATTTTCGAAGTATCGGTTTGCAAGAGATTGGACCGATACTAGGATCTCCGGTTGCAATTCCGTGCCGATACCCGTTTGCAAGAGATTGGACGGGTAGGAACTATCCTAATTTAGATTGTGGACCGAGTTTGCAAGAGATTGGGCTCGGTGCGCAATTGGACGATGATGTTGATCCTAATGCTAGCTTTCCTAGGCTAGGGTTTGTAAGAGATTGGACCCGACCCTAGGATAGCTATAGACCGGTAACAGCGCGAGAGCGTGAGCTTGGTTCTACATTCAGTTGCAACTAGTTCATCTAAATTCTCATTCTAGCAATTTTGATACCGACGAACCACATTTATGAAATACGGTGAGTAGCGGGAATTCCCCATTCCCTAGACGTTCTTTATTTGATTTGATATTTCGCATATTTGTCTGACGATTGTGACAGGATCGCCCAAGGCAATTCTCTCTATTCTTAAATAGCCAGGTGGATTAGGAGCAAGCACGGTCACTCGTCCTCCCTGTGTTCGATACCCGCTCGCCGCTATACCGTGCGCTTGCGGTAAAACTACAACCGTTCTTTGGGTGTATACTCAGGACCGACCAAGTTTTTGGCGCCGTTGCCGGGGAGGCGATTGCGTTTGATTCTTTTTCACCCTAGCTATTCTTTTTCTTTTTATTATTATCATTATTTTTGTTTCTTATTTCTTGCCTAACCCTTCTACGGTATTAATCATTTCTTTGAAACTCTGTTTCCCCTGTGCATGAACACGAGATCTACGGCGGACCCAGAAGACTTATTATTTGATCCCGAGATCGAACGTACCGCGCGGAGACTTAGAGCGGAAAAGAGACAAGATCCGGAAGGGGGGTATATGACCAACCCGGAAACTCCTGAAGAATTGGCGGCAAGGATGGCAAGGATAATCTCTATTCGAGATAGGCTTCGGCCTAAGACTTCTTCTACCACTTCGTCCATTGCCATGCCGGGGTTGGCGGCCGACAAGAACTTCGAGCTAAAGACTGGATTGGTGGTTTTGATGCAACAAGACCCATTTCATGGGAACGCACATGAGAACCCCCACTACCACATCCAACTATTCTTGTCAAAGTGCGCCACATTCCAGATGCCGGGGGTCTCCAACGACGCTATCAGACTGCGCCTCTTCCCCTTTATGCTAAAGGACAAGGCACTCTATTGGTTGAGGACGCAAGCTGAGGGTGTCTTCACCACTTGGGACGAGTTGGCGAGTGCATTTATTGACAAATTTTATCCGCCATCCAAGACGGTGAAGATCCAGAGCGCTCTCATGTCCTTCAAGCAAGGACCACAGGAGACGCTCTATGAAGCATAGGAGCGTTTTAAGGATTTGCAACATCAATGCCCGCACCACAGTATAGAGTATTGGGAGCTAGTTCATAGCTTCTACAACGGTCTCCAACCGGGGACCAAGCAAATTATTGATGCCACGGCGAATGGTGCAATCTTGTCAAAGACTCCCGAGGAAGCTACGGCCCTAATTGAGGAGATGGCCTCAAATAACCAACAATGGGGCGATGAGCGAGGACACTCCACATCCTCCTTAAAGCCAACTAGCATCTACGAGGCGAAGGCCGTAGCGGAGCTCACGAGCAAATTTGATTCTCTCCACAAGGTGGTGGAGAGATTGGAGAAATTTATCACGGAGCCCCAAGGAAGCCCATCCACCTCCGCACCGACCAACCAAATGTGTGATTGGCAAGACCAATCTCAAGTCATGTACTCGGGAGGAGAGCAAGGAGAAGGATCCTTGGAGCAAATACAATATGTTGCAGGGAACCAAGGGTATTGGTCCAATCCGGCCGCAAGAAATCATCCGGGATTCTCCTACGCCAACAATGAAGGAGCCTTGAACCCGCCACAACCACCGCCTCAACAAGCTCGACCACCACCACCCCCAACAACAAAACTATCCACCGAGGGGGCCTCCGCAACAAAACTTTCAACCGAAGCAACAAGTTCCACCATATAGGCCTCCCGGATACAACCAAGGGTGGAGGAATCAAAATCAAAACCCTCCACAAGCTCCACAACGAACCGACTTCGAATCTAGAGTGGAGGCGTTCATGGTCGAGCAAAATAAGGTGAATGCTACTTTGAAGGCGGGACAAGAATCTCTTAATACCGTAGTGGCTCAAATATCGGAGCAATTAGCGTTGCTCAACCGGAACACTCAAAGATTGCCGGCGCAACCGGAGCAAAACCCACGGGGCAACACGGGCCACATCAACGCCGTAGTTGCCGTCACTACTAGAGGCGGGAAGGACACCACCCCCGCCATGATTCCTATTGAGGAGGCCGTGGAGGAAAGCTTGGAGCCGGTTGAGCCGGTAGTTGAGGTTGATAAGGAGAAGGAGCCACAAGACAAGGAGAAATCTAGGGCGGAGCGATTAATTGAGGAAAGGCGCTTCATGCCACCGGTCCCATTCCCCCAAAGACTAGCGAAAGCAAAAATGGAGAAAAGGCTAGCGAAATTCCTCGAGTATCTAAGAGGAGTTAGCCTCAATATTCCCTTCCTCGACGCCATCGTCGAGATCCCCACGTATGCCAAATTTTTGAAGGACTTGATTTCGGGGAGGAAAAGGAAGGAGAAGATAATGCTAGCCGAGGAGGGCTCTTGGTTCACCAAGAGAGAGAAGGAGCCGGCGAAATTTAAAGATCCGCGGAGTTTTCGGATTCCTTGCACTTTGGGTGGCGTGCCTCTTCAAAAGGCGTTGGTCGATCTTGGGGCTAGCGTGAGTCTCATGCCCCTCTCCATGTTCTTAAAGCTCAACACCGGGACAAAGTTGAAACCCACCGACATGAGCATTCAATTAGCCGATGGCTGGATAACAAGGCCGGTGGGGATCGCCGAGGACATCCCACTTCAAGTCCCGGGGGGAATATGCTTGCCATGTGACTTCGTCATCATGGACATTAAGGAGGAGGGAGACACCTCATTGATACTTGGACGCCCCTTCCTCGCCACCGCCGGAGTCATCGTCGACGTGCGCGAAGGTACACTTACATTAAACGTCGGCAACATCGAGGTGGAGCTCCACATTCCTAAGGCAATGAAGCACATGCCTTACCACGAGGAGCTTGATTACATGGACCTCCTTGATGAGGTGATAGAGGAGGCGATTCCTCACTCAATTGGCGCTCTTTTTGATGAAGAATTTGAAGAAGGCCCGGATTTAGGCCAAGATGAAGAGAACAAAGACGATTCCCCCGACTTCTCCACTGATGAAGATGAAGGCGACGCTGATGTCGCAAGGATTCGAGAGCTCTGCAAGCTCTCGAAATTAAAGTCTCCAAGGAAAACCCCGCCGGTGCGGAAATCGGCATCGCCGGTTAAGCCGTTGACCGGGGCAAATGCTAGCTTGGGGGAGCCTCCCCCCAACACCATTCGAGACAAGAGACCTCCGAGGGAGAACGCTACGCCGCCACGTCCAAATCCAAGCTCGCTCCCCGGGAAGTTTGACGGGTGCATCTCATATGCACCAAACATCCCGCATTGATTGAAAATTAGAGGGGGTCTAGCTCACGACCTTAAACGAGCGCTTGTCGGGAGGCAACCCGACGGTTTTTGCTTTATTTTCACTTTTTCTTTATTTTCGTTTTAGAAATTTTTAGTGTTTTGAGTCATCCGACCAAAAATTTCGTGATAACGGATCCTATTTTTCTTGACAGGAGAGGAGATAGGTAGATCCATCATGAGGAGGATGAACGAGACGACGAGGAGCGCCCCAAGAAGGCGCTCGACGCTTAGGAGGAGGATGAAATTGACTGGAGGAAGAAAGACGGAGTTTAGAACCAAAACGAAGACAAACAGCAGAAATTAAGGCTCACTCGACCGAGTATACTAGTCACTCGGCCGGGTACACAAGTTCGTCCGGCCGAGCCGCTCACGAACGAGGGAAGTCTGCTGAACCCAACTCTCTGTTTATTTTCTTGATTTCGATATAACTGCTACTCGGCCGAGTATATATATTCACTCGGCCGAGTAAAACGGATACCCTCCTAGGGCGAGTCATGCCGAGTGGCTTGAGTCACTCGGCTGAATGGACTTACTCCACTCGGCCGAGGCTGGCAAAGCCACTCGGCCGAGGCGATATCGGGGAGAAAATTTCTATGGTCTCGCTCGGCCGAGTGACCACGTCACTCGGCCGAGTCGTAACTTCTATTATATAAGGACCGAGGGGGGGCGCGTTTTTCGAAACCGCAAAATTCCCAAATCGCCCGACCCCTCGGATTCCCCTCGCCCGATACCGCTCGTCCTCACCCCCACTCGCCCGACCAAGCCCGCGCGCGCCGCCGCTCGGCCTGCCACCGCCGGCCGACCGTCACCGCGCCCCGCCCGAGTCGCCGCCGGCAGCCCCGCCTCCGATCACCTCCGGTTCGCTTATTTTCACCGTTTTCTCCTCTTTTCGTGTATTTTTTGAGGATCCATGTGCTAAACGCCCCCCTAACCCAAATCAATTTCTATATCTATCCATTATACCCCTATTGCTCCATACATTTTGATTATTACTCGCTGATATCGCTTTTTCACGCGCAGGTTGCTTATTGGAGCTTAGGGGAGCCTAGGGGAGCTCCTACGGGCTGTTTCGGACTACGTGGAGGCGCGGACTTCGCACGCTTCCACCGCTTAGCACTCGCGGCGTGTTTTGGTACACTCTTTCCACTCTTTTTGCACACACCGCACTTTTTCACTTTTCGGCGCGCTCGGGGCCGATACACCGCCCCGGACACGGCCTCGGACGAGGAGACCTTCCGCTAAGCGGAAGCGGTCGGATGACGCCGGCCCCGCCCACGAGGCGGAAGAGTCTCCTCCTCCTTCCCCCACACACGCCGTCCACCCAGCACAGCCTGCAGGCCCCGCACACCCCGCACAGCCTGCAGTGCACCCACAGCCCGCACAGCCTCTCCCCGCCGATCCACAGCCACCACCACCGGCTCCACTGGTCGGGCCGCTCGGGATTACGTTCCGAGACGACGCACACCGCGCCGTCTTCGAGCGTATCTCCCAGCGCTCGATCGTACCCTCCAGGTTCGCACACCTCGCTGACCTAGGACGCCTGGGGGTACTTGAGGGGATGCTCACGTTGTACGACAACGTGGGCTGGCGAGATTTTTTCCAGGTGTCGGCGGATACTTTTACCCGTCCGACACTTGAGGTTTTGAGTTCGATCGCCCGGACCGATGAGGGATGCTCATTCCGGTTCATGGATCGAGAGTGCCATGTCACTCTCGATATTATGAGAGCATTTTTCTCTTGGCCCGCCGTCCCCGGAGCCGATCATGGTTACGGCCCCACACATATCCCCCCACCCTCTTTCGACGCCGGTGCCTTCTGGGCACGTATCACGGGTCTCCACGCCGCCTTTGACCCTAGTAGGGCCAAGGCCTCGGCCATCGTACATCCCTGCCTTCGCATTGCTCAGCGCCTTATGGCGACGACATTTTTGGCCAGATATGAGCCGGGCACGATGTCTACGCCAGAGCTTTACATGCTCTACGCGATGACACATCCCAGAGCTCTATCTAGGGATGGAGATGAGCTTGTCCCCACCGTCGTGATCGATATCGCGGCATGGTACTTAGACCGCATCATTGTATCGGTGGGCGCTCGCTCGCCGATATGCTGTGGCGGCTTGATTACCTTACTGGCACTTATGACCGGCGAGGACTTCCCCGACGACTTGCGATGCGTCCCGGGCCCCACCTCTTTGTCGATAGATGTTATGGCCCGGATGAAGATGCTGCGTCCGCATGGTGAGCGTCACTGGGTCTGGTTGCACGGCCCTTTCGGTGCCGACTACATGATTCTCCCGAGCCCAGCTCGGACCCAGATTGCACCAGCCCACGTTGACTGGCTCCCAGCGATGGATGTCCTCATCCCCGCTGCGTACGTGCTCGAGGCCGAGGAGGCCGAGCAGGCCCACGCTGCCCACACTGCCCAGGCTGCTCCCGCAGACCCTGCTGCACACCCTGCCGAGCCTGCTGCCGACCCCGTCGACCCTGTGGCCCCTCAGCCTGTTCCTGACGTTTCCGCTTCTCTTGACACTTCTGTCCCCACCTCTGCCAGTGTCGAGAGTACTCTTGCTGAGCCCCTTTCCACCACTGTCACCACTTCCGAGGCTGTCCCCACCACTCCCGCTACCACCTCTGGCCCTCTGTCCGTGGAGCCTCTTTGCTCCGCTCTCCCCGAGCGCCCGCAGACCTTTGTTGAGAGTGGAGAGCCCTCGTTCGCCGCGGTCATGGAGACCATGGCTAGCATGATCTCCGCTGGGATTGCGCCTTTTGGTCCACACACTTCCACCCCAGCGGTAGAGTCCTCTGTCTCCACAGCTGCTGTATTCTCTGAGAGCGTCGTGGCGTCTGTCCACACTTCTGTGCCACTGACCTCTCTAGCCGCCTCGCAGCCGCTTTTGTACTCTTCTTTCGCTGCCGCTGCCTCCACTTCGCACCGCCCGCCCCGACCTCACACTGAGGCCCGGCCCACTTTTCCTGGCGCGGCACCTTTTGTCCCCTTCCCTGCTGAGCCCGTTACATACTCCACTCGCGTACGCCAGCCTCGCCCTGCGCAGCCCCGACAGGTGCGTCCCTCTGCACCACCCCCGCCCGACACTGTACTGCAGAGCATACGTGCTCTTGAGTTGGCGGTGAGTGGTCTTAGAGGAGACCTTAGGACCCTGTCCTCCACCGTCTCTGCGATGGCTGGACGCTTTGACCTGATCCCTCAGATCCACTACTGCCTTACACAGATCTTAGAGCGTCTTCCGCGCGTACCCCCACCCACCCAGCAGGTTCCCGCTCACACTTCCACACACACTAGACCTGCTTCCACTTCCACGCCCACCCCAGCTCAGCAGCCTGTCCAGCCAGCACCACCCTCACGACCTCCGCCTCAGGACGGAGACGGCGCGGCACCACCTTCTTAGGCACTCTTGATGCCTTGATCCATTCCTGCCGTTGTGCTGCCCGTCTCTGCTGGGTCCTGATGCACTTTTGTCCACCCCCCCCCCCCCCCCCTCCCCTCACTTATTTTGGTATTATATTTTTGATCATATCTTTTTGCGCATATCATATCATATTTACTTGGGATTCTCATTTTGATCACATCTATATATATCTTTTTGGGAGAGAGGGAGAGTTTTTGGTGCCGCATTTATTTTCATATCACTCATATCTGTGCATGCATCATTTCCGCATCATATTTTCATTTCTTTATTTTTCCTTTCATTATCTTTTTTCTTCCCATCATGCATGCATCCTTACTTGCCCCTCACATTACTTGTCTCTCTGTGTGCCACACTTTGCACATTGAGGACACTGTGCCGTTTAGCTTGGGGGAGTGAGTTCTCACGTTCTTTTTCGATTAGCCACCTTTATTTTCAGTTTTTCACACCGTTTTTCACTTTTGCACTCATTTTCCTTTTATTTTTCTTTTATTTTGCCATGCATCACGTTTTTCTTACTTTCCTGTGTGCCGCATTGCATAGTTCTATTTTCCTTTTATCTTTACTTCTTTCTTTTTTTCATCTCATGCTAGAGATGAATTTTCTGTGATGATGTCAACGTGGAGTTAGCTTATTCTATATGCATGCTATATTTGTCATGTCTTAGATTTCATTTCTGATATCATATGCTATGACTTGCCTTGCATTTAGGAGTAGTAACCCACACTTTTTCCGCATGAAAATGGATGAAATTTTATTATTAGCTGAGCCTGAATATTCATATGTATGCTATCACAGAAAACACACCAAGATTCACGCATTGAATGCCTATATCTGGAGTACTGATTTCTTTTCCTTTATCACTTCTATATGCATGAATTGTACACTTCACTTCAGGATGATTGAATGATGATTAGCTATGATATATCTGGATTAGTTAGCTTTTTTGTGATCGAAACTGAGTAGATTAGATTACCCTGCTGAAGTTGTCGTGCATGTCTTATAGAGTGATCCGAGAGTTATATTTATTTCTTTCTCCACAAATCTTGAACATCATTTCTCTACTTTTAAAATCATTGGTGAATCTCCCCTTAGTGACCCTATTTTATGGCATTTCCCCCGCTATTAATTCCTAGCTCCAAATCTCTTATTCCAAAAAAATATATATAATAAAAGAGAGAAAAACATTCTTGTATATCATTATCTCTCTCTGAGTTGGGATCATTGTATATATGATTAAAAAAAAGAGAGAAAAAGAAAAAGAAAAGAGGAAAAATCCTCAATAAAAGATCCCATCTCGCTTACTTTCTTTCTTCTTTCTCTTCTTTGCCTTTGGAGCTATATAAAAATGGGGATGTAAATATTTTTGTGCCACCACGCTTATAGATAAGCTTGGGGGAGGGGATCCATTGATGTGTGAGAGAGCGACTACTTGACATTGCACGACAACCTAGGCTAAGTAATATTCTATACTCGGTGAGATTGTTTCTAGCTTTACGAAATCCAGAAATCTAAGCCTATCATTCATTTCATGAAATCCATACTTTTCTATTCTCTCTATTCTATGATGTGATACTCTTATACTCCAGATAGAAAGCGTTTAATTGAAAAGTGTGTGATCTGAGATTTGTATACCGCTTTAGATGATTCAGGCGATGTTAATTTTAACATCATTCCGTTTTTCATGATTATACCGTCGTTCGTGGGTTTTCTATTTTCTACTTGCACTATTATACTATGATATCAAAATGAGATTCTTTGACATGTATTTCTCACTCGGTGCATGCTATAAGAGTAAGTGAAACCCACGTCCTGAGAAAATGATCTAGCATCCTTCCTCTTTCCTACTTTCTTTCTTTCTTTCTTTCTTTATTTTCATTTGGTTTTCATTCTTCTTCGTTTTTCATTTTTTCGTTTTTCGCCGTTTTCGTTTTCCGAATCCACCGGGTTCGCCTTTTACTTATCTTCCTCGAGGACGAGTAAGAGGCAAGCTTGGGGGATTTTGATCACTCCTCATTTTACACCTTTTTTCCGCATGTTTGCATGCCATTTAGATCGCCCAAATCATGTTTTTCACGATATATCGACGATATTGCGATGCTTTTCACGATTTGTTGTTTTTGTCGCATTTCAGGTGATTTGGCGTGATTTAGAGTGATCATGAGATGCGCTCACTCTAGACGGCCACCGACGACCTCCCCGAGGGGTATTTTGCTGTTGGAAAGGAGCGGAAGAAGAATGGACGTCGCAGGAGCGACGAGGAGCCCAAAATAAGCAGAATGGGCATCTTTTGTGTCCCACTCGGCCGAGTGGAGGAGCCACTCGGCCGACCAGCGAGACACTGCTCGGCCGACCCGTTCAGACACGATTTCCATGTGTACTCGGCCGAGCGACGGAGACCACATCGGCCGAGTGACGATACCACGTCCGCCCGAGTGGCGCCCAGACGAAGCCCCTCCAGAATATTGAAGTTACTGTTTTTCGGCCATCTGAGCTTCAGAAGACCCACTCGGCCGAGTGGTAAACCACGTCCGCCCGAGTGCAGCGAAGCCATCGGCCGAGTGACGACAACTCACTCGGCCGAGCCGCCCCCGAACTGAAGACCCCTGAAAGCCCCGACTTACTGGAAAATTGACAGGGTTTTCACTCGGCCGAGCGACTTTTGTCACTCGGCCGAGTGCGATGCGCTGCCTGTAGCGAAATTTGCGGAAAACAGGCTGTGCAGGGGCGTTTTGGTCAGGATTTTTGGACGATTTTGAGGGCTATTTAAGCCCTGTTTTTACCCTAGTTTAGGGAGCCATCTCTTAGATTTTTTGCAGCTTTTTGAGACTACTTTTTAGCTTTATTATTTGTGATTGGAGAAGAGGAAAAACTTGGATTTTTGTTGGATTAATTGAAGAACTACTTTGGTTTGCATCTCTCTTCCCCAAAAACTCTATTTTTATTGTTTATATCATTGTTGTGATGAATTCCATTGCCTATTTCATTGATTATTTTTGTGCTATTGCTATGATTTGTGAGTAGTCTCCACGTCTTGGGGCGTGGGGATGAACCATACAAGCCCAATTTCGTATTTGTGATAAATTGGTGGAAATTGTGCTAGAATCAATAATTAGAGATTAGATTGGGATCGAATTACTACGGATAGCTAGGTATTCATATCAATTGGGATTTGCAAGAGATTGGATCCCAATTTGATAGGAAGCCCTAGAAATCCGAATTGGGTTGGAGTCGGATTTTCGAAGTATCGGTTTGCAAGAGATTGGACCGATACTAGGATCTCCGGTTGCAATTCCGTGCCGATACCCGTTTGCAAGAGATTGGACGGGTAGGAACTATCCTAATTTAGATTGTGGACCGAGTTTGCAAGAGATTGGGCTCGGTGCGCAATTGGACGATGATGTTGATCCTAATGCTAGCTTTCCTAGGCTAGGGTTTGCAAGAGATTGGACCCGACCCTAGGATAGCTATAGACCGACAACAGCGCGAGAGCGTGAGCTTGGTTCTACATTCAGTTGCAACTAGTTCATCTAAATTCTCATTCTAGCAATTTTGATACCGACGAACCACATTTATGAAATACGGTGAGTAGCGGGAATTCCCCATTCCCTAGACGTTCTTTATTTGATTTGATATTTCGCATATTTGTCTGACGATTGTGACAGGATCGCCCAAGGCAATTCTCTCTATTCTTAAATAGCCAGGTGGATTAGGAGCAAGCACGGTCACTCGTCCTCCCTGTGTTCGATACCCGCTCGCCGCTATACCGTGCGCTTGCGGTAAAACTACAACCGTTCTTTGGGTGTATACTCAGGACCGACCAATTGCACACCCTCCAGTCACTGGATCATGGCGGTCAGCGCTTGGATGTTGATGCTCACCTCTCGTGAGAATGCATGGAACTTCTCCAGAGTAACTAATTGTGACTCGAGCATCCCACAAATGGATGAATTGTGATCCATGGAGGGTGGCACCATTTGCCACCCATGTGGTTAATGGCCTCTCGGGCCCTTGATTGGTGGGTCGAGTCATTGTTGGTGTAGTTGAAGACATGGATGCTGACTCAATTCCCACTGACGGTGCCACATATTTATAGGTGTTTTCTCACCACTGAAATTGTCAGAAAATGGTTTGGTTGCCACTGTTGTCGAGAGGTCACATGGGATGATGTGGATAGCTGATTGGACACTGAACGAGCTGACCAAGGTCTGAATAAGCTCCGATCCGAGCTATAGGAATTGGGACCGAGCTATGTCTGGGCTGCCTGCAACACAATGAGCTTGTCAGGGGGTCGGATCTGGGGTTTGACCTAATCCCCTCAGATGCTTAAGTCAGTAGATGACTCAAAGCGGCTCGGGATAACTATGTCCGACCTGTTGGGAGGTCGTCTTCTAGTTATCACATCGAGCTATGGAGGAAATGTGTAAGGTGGAGCAGGTACTTTTTATAAGAGTACCCGAGTGTTGGTTCTCTGAGAATCGTCTCGTCTCTCGTTGTTTAAGAGACTATTTATTGACAGTGAATGCTAGAGAGTAACATCCGAGTCTTTATGATGCTTTTATGGCTTTTGGCATGAGCTATCGGTATTGATGACGAGCTAACAGTCAATCGTTGAACACTAGATTATGAACCGACGTATTAAATGAAGGAGCCCTACGGTCAATCAAGCTGTCGCTTTGAATGATGAGATGATTGGCCGCACGTGAGGGCTTCTAAGCCGAAGATGTGGGCTTTGCTGGGCTTGTCGGCTCGAGATAAATAACTGAGCTGTCACTGGGCCGTACCAACAAGGAATCTAGGAGAAAAAACTCTTGTGATCAAAATTCTCCATTTGATCATTAACCTTTTGATCCTTCATTGAAAGAATATTCAACAGGTAGCTTGCCTTAGTTGCTTTAATTTTCAAGTAGTAACGTAGAGCCTCAATTGTATTTTTCGCATGGGAGAAATCCCACGAACGGTGAGCTTAAATTATGTTTTAGTTTATTGATGCAACAGTTTGTAAAAATACTCAAAATACTCCTCACATACAGTTTGATGGCCACCAGCATGAAACCAAATTGTTGGGGCTAAGAAAAAAAAGGAGGGACGAAAGAAAGTGATAGAAAAATAAAATCATAAGGAAAAAGAGAGCAGAAGATAACTATCATAGTTTTAATATCAGAAATGAGCTCAGCCACGGAGACGATCTAAACCGAACAAGAAAACATCGAATGGGCCAAATGAAAATAACTGAATCAAGCCGGTCAAGTTTCCCTTCGCCATCGTTGATCTTAGAAGAGATAACAACAAAGGCATTTTAATATATTTTTTGAAGGACATTGAAACAAAAAAAAGATTAGAGGATTTGATTTCATTTTCTCCCTCCATCTCAATCATTATATTCTCCATGACTAGATTAATAATTTGGAGGGGGACTATATACACATCAAATTGAGGTGTATAGGTGTGATGTTTATTCAAGCGAGGATTTGATCTCATGATTAGATTGATGGGAACAAAGAATAAGATAAGGATATCTATAGAGAATTGCTCTATACATCCACAGGTGTATGCTTTTTTGGTCCTTTTTTGAAGAAAAAAGTCACATTAATTGTCACATCATCGACTTCATGTGATATTTTTTTCCAAAAAAGTGAAAAATGCGTATACACCGCAAGGCGGCGTATCCATATCCATGCAACCTAGAACGTAACCTTTGGTGATTCTGACTTAGAGTTAGAAGTTGGGTCAAGCCTCCCCGAGTCCGACTTAACCTAATCGGTTAGTGTGAGCTGAGCTCCGATCACAACATATTGCTGTGTCTGTGTGACATAGAAATTCATTTATCTAGAACATTAAGCAAATGCTTAAAGAGGATGCGTCGATATCCTCGATAGCTAATTAAAAAGGAAAGAAAATACTGATAACGAAGACAATTGAGTTATACATTTTTTAAGGGCATGAGTGGGAATTCAATGTTTAATGTAGTAGTAGCTCGTAGTAGGTGAACTGTAGGATCCCAAAATTTCGTCTCATGTGGGTGTCACGCAAATTCTCAATGCGTCCCAAACTGCGGCTACTCACTTAAAACCCCAACTAAGGGCCGTGCCGTTAAGATGACGGCTCTTTAAGTCTTTTAATTATAAATAAATACCTGGATCGATGAGCATGCAAGATGATAATGCATCAACATCTACGACAATAAGCTATGATATAGACGTTGCTTATCTGTTTCACAGTACTCTTTATATTACAGAATATTGGATGCTTCACTTATCCTAATTAGTTCCCCCTAACGTCGTTAATTGCAAAGATATTTTTATGAAAAATAAAGGTAATATTGCGAAAAACTACATAACATAGCTAATCACTAAGACTACTGTAGCTTAAAAAGATTAACCTGATGAAGCAAAAAAATTCTGGAACATTCAAATTCTCTCTCTCATTTTAGAACCCCACACTCAAGATATTATGGGTTGTTTGTTCCAAAGGAGAAGAATTGCTTATCTCGCAACTGATGGGGTCAGCAAGGATAAACATCGCCCGTTACATCAGCTACAAGTATAGAACAACAGATAAGTGTCATATACTATATAATTCATGAACTCATGCGTCATATAGCGTTCGAACAATACACGTCTCATTATTATTATTTTTTAAAGATGACTTAAATTTTGTTGCTAATACGCTAAAAGAGAATAATGTAGAAAAGATGGCACCTGATGTAATAGATTAGGTGCCAAGACACATATAAAGTTGGAAAGTACAAGCCCAATAGAGGCTCGTACTTTCCATGGGGCTCTCCTTTTTGTGTATTACACCTGATCTACATGAATCCCTACAATAAAATCACAATATACGAAATATAAAGTATCGAGTGAAATGCCAAAGAACTGTGGTCCAACAGCATTTGCATCTGCTTTCTAGTGAGGCGGGAGGCCACCATGGATCAATCTCTGGTGGATGCAGAATACGCATGCCCCTTTAACCAGCTTTCTGATGTATCAAAAAAAAAAAGTATCAAGTGAAATCAAAGATTTTTACTCACCGACTTAAAGGTGACAAAAGCTACATTATCGTTACTCCATCAGTTTGTCAGCAAGTAGATCGATTTACTCGGTATTAGATATATCGAGAATTTAATATATGAAGTAAGGGAGTTAATTTTTTGAGAACATCATAGGTGGAAATGACACGATACGCATTATTCTCTCAAAATAATAGCTTTAGCAACCGGACGACTTTGCAGGTGTTGTGCATTGAATTGGAAATGATTTCTATGCATCGATCGATTCTTTAAAACCCCTATCTTGATACCGCTCGAATGCTCGATCCAAACACAGTATGGCAGAACTTAAAGAGGAAGTAGCAAGGGCTCCAAGGCAATGAATGAGCACTGGACCCAGACCTTACCCATTTTGACGTAGTGGAGGGTGGCGACATGTTGAGCTGGGCAGTGGGCCCCCATGCATCCTGGGCCCCACAACCCAAAACAATCATCAGTCTCAACAGCAGACAGAGTTCATCCTCTCATTATTTCATTTGCCTCAATCGTGTCATTACTTGTCTTTACGTTTCTTCATTGTGCAATGCATCCCGATTTGTCACCAATGCCACCACAGTTGTATCTGCTCTTTACATCTCTCCACCCAACACCAACCCCCAAATCTTTCTCCATGAGGAGTTTGCGTTCAGGGACTCTAGATGTAAATCCAAAAAGTACTGAAACGGTCGGACCGGGTGTTTGGATACCATTTACAGTCCCACAACTTAAGATAAACATAAACTAGGTCCCCGTCTATTAATACACTGACCCCACCCTTATGCCAGGCACACATCAAAAGAGCAATAGGAAGCAATTATTGAAGCAAGCAACCATATAAAGCTTCTGCATTGATGCAGGCTTTTATCAATGCAGCAGTGAAACTGGTAATAATAATAATGCATCAAACTCATATTAACAACAGAAGCTAAATCGCATTTTACATACCAACACTAACCATGAATAGTAGATCTTGCAGCCCACGGTAGCTCAACATAGTACATAACGAAATTGCCATCTCCAATACAAACAATGAATTACGGTACAGAATGTTACCTAAAATATCCAATACGGCAAAAGATACACGCAGGACAAGGAACACCTAGAGAATGAACATATTGCAACGACGGCAGCCACAAGGCAGTTCATATGCCACCGTTCAGTTAGCATTGCAAGGGGATTTTTTTTTAATTCATTATACAAGCAGGCCGGAAGTTTTTAATAGGAAGAGAATAAAACATTTGTGCACTGTTCTACAAAAACAGCAGACCCAAACAAAGGGTAAAGGACAAAAATAACGGCCGCAATTCAAAATTTATCATCCCCAACATTTCTCTGTAATGCATAAATGGCAAAAAAAATTATATTTAGTGGATATACTAGACTGCCATAAATGGAGTTATCGGTAGGCAACACAGTAGTTTCTCACTAAACTAAATCTTTTAGGAGAAGCCCACCAGTCTAGCAAGGGAGAATCGCGGCACGCCGTGGCTAGCACGCCGTGGCTAAGGGAACCTCAGCTGATGACTTTCGAGACAACCCCTGCACCGACTGTCCGTCCTCCCTCCCGCAATGCAAATCTTTGCCCTGTAAAAATAATGGGGAAAAGGCGTCACGGGTCAAGCACTGACAACGAAGGTGTTTCATGAATTAAGCAGCGAGGGAAGAGATAAACAATAAAACAAAGCATATAAAGAAGCAACCAAGAGACATCCACCAACAATGTACATTCCCAATCGTAGGGTAACAAGAAAGTGGGAAAAATAATAAAAATTAAAATTGAATTAATGTACACTAGCGATGTGTCCAAGGTTTTAAAAACACACTAGATATTTTTAAAAATTTTGATTAAATTCTTCATAAGGTCTAACGATCATTTGCGGATCTTTTAAGCCATATAAACTGACGGAATGTACATAACAAAGAGGACAAGAATCCTATCAATGAAGTGATATGTAAAACCTACTTGGGAGAAAAAGAATATTATCTCAGTGATATGATGCAATCTTAATATGGCATTATCTCAGAAATGTGGACCATCAGCAGCTGTCTAGGCTTGGCCTATTGGATAAAAACAGACAGACAGACTACATCTCTACAAGAAGTAAATCTGTCACAATGAAAAGAGAATATTAGGACTTTCAGTTTTGAGACCATATCAGGTCATTTTGAATTCCAGTACCAAGACAAGTTATACCAAATGAAAAGTAAATTTATCGAATCGCAACTTGATTATGAAATTTTATATTCCATGACATGAGTACCTGCTTCCAGTGGAACAGGGGATATGAGCTCAAAAACAGCAGTCACGTTGTCACCAGGCATCACCATCTTCACATTTTCAGGCAATTCCACCTTGCCAGTGATATCTGCAGTCCTCAGGTAGAATTGAGGCCTATAATTTGAGAAGAATGCAGTGTGACGACCACCTTCATCTTTCGTCAGAACGTAAATCTCTGCCTCAAATTTCGTATAGGTCTTGAGACTCCCGGGTTTGCAAACAACCTACATTCGTTAAATACATCATAAAAATCACAAATTTCAGCAAAGATGCACAATATTCGAAGCTATGTGATTTCAAAAGGTATGGATTAAGAGATTGACTGTATTAAGCTAGACCTCCAGTTTTTCAGAAGGGCAAAAGGCAAGGGGAAAATAAGAAATGTTGTCATGTAAGTATGACTAGATAAAACTAAAATTAATTGAGACGGAAACCACTTTCTTTCTTAAAGCTGAGTTGACTGTCATGTAAGGATGAGTAACTAACAATATGCCAAAAAGATCAGTCATTTGATTGATTTTCTTTTAAATAACCAATTCATTTGATGTAGTTCCTTACAAAAATTGACAGCAAAAGAAAGAGAGAATTATAAAGAATTTGAGTTGAGTGCGTGATGTAAACTCTGCCTCTAATATTACTGACCTGGCCTCTTTGTACATCTCCACGTTTTAAACCACGGAGAAGCAGACCAACATTATCACCAGCCTACATACGCATAATGAACAAATGTTAAAATCTAAAGATGAATCAAAGGCTGAATGGAAGGTTCATTCATATTATTTATACCTCTCCATGATCAAGAATCTTTTTGAACATTTCTACGCCCGTAACAGTAGTCTTCAACGGACTCTGTCAAAATAAGGAAAGAAATTTACTACTGTGGTCATCTACTTTTCAAAATCTATTTTTATCTTTAATTATTGCCCACCAAAAACCCCCCAAAAAACAATGAATCTCTTTGCATCCTAGAGTACCATGTTTCCTTTCTCCAGCTTTATCTTAGAAATGTTAAATAGCTTCATTTTATTTTGTGAAATCGGGCAATGCTGTGAGATGTAGACATTGACTCACAAGTACTTCTATAATTCAGTATTTTAAACACAGCCTGCAATTTTTTAAGCAGATTGCTATTGCAAGACAGTAGAGGTGATTTTTATATACTGGGAAACTGGGGTCAAAACTGTAATTTCTTGATACTCATTTTTGTATATATTAGGCATATGCACATGCCACACATGCTCAACCTTTTCACATGACAAGGCAAACACACGGAAAATGAGAAAAATTAATAATAACTTCAAGTGGTGGGAAGCATCTTAAATTCTTAATATGGAATACATCTATGTGCATCCAGGTATTATACGAGATGATGATTCTATTTGATGGGACTCTTTTATTGAAACCTTAATTTAATTGAGATTGATTTGATGGGCTCTACTGGTAGACCAAATATCAGTTTGACGAATCTCTATCTTCTAGTAGTATTTAAATTATTTACTTGAGAAAATTCCAGAGCTGCCTCTCAGATGTGCTTCCTCAATTATTTATTATACAAATGAGGGATGTTTTTGAATTGGGTTGCTGACTAGGACAAAAGGATGGGTAGAAAGACGGCTCGGATTGAAAGTTGAGGAATAAATGGATGGGATGAGAGTTTGTGAAAATTTTGGGAGGAAATTTTTGGGGGAAACTAAATATGGCTGGAACTTAATTTTGGGTGAAAAACTAAATTTTTGAGAGCTAAAATTTAAAATGTTATGGGAAACTAAATTTGAAGGTAACTAAATTTTTGAAAAAAACTAAAATTTTAAATTTTGGATGGAACTAAATCTGGAAGAAAATTTTAGTTTAAATGTGGTTTAAAAAATTTATTTGTGGGAAATATTTTGAAGGTGGTTGTAATTATTTTTTTCAATGGGATTTTGAATGGGTTGAATTTTGGGTATGATATTTTGAATGAGGCTGCAAATTTTTTAGGGATGAGATTTTGAATGGTTTGAAATTTTTCGGAAAAATATTTTGAATGCCCAGTGACATGGTCATGAGTTATGACTAGTTAATTAATCATTTGAGGTCGTCTCCAAAAGATCCCAACAATATTCGGCTTGTAATGCTGCGAGTCACATTACACATGTATTAACATCATTACATTTATTTACAAGTTTGCCATTAACTGATACCAGTTTACCAAAAAGGAATGGCAAACTTGTAAATAAATGTAATGATGGTAGTAAAATGTATAATGTGACTTTCAGCACTCTTCGTCTCGCTAGCTGGTCGATGAAAACATCTTACAAAAAGACAATCCATGTTTGATCCTATTTTAACAAGGACAAATTTTCAAAAAATCCAAAAATTAAAAATAATTATAAAAATCGACCAAATTTTCTTTTATACAAATGAGAGATGTTTTTGAATGGGGTTGCTGACTAGGACAAAATAGGGGGTAGAAATATGATCGGGATTGAATCTTGAGGAATCAATGGGAATGATGAGTTTATGAAAATTTTATGAAGAACACTAAAATTTTGGGGAAAAACTAAATATGGAGTGAACTAAATTTTTGGTGGAACTAAATTTTTAGGAAAACAAAATTTTAAAATTTTGTGAGGAACTAAATTTTCAAGGGAGTTAAAATTTTAAATTTTAGATGGAATTAAATTTGGAGTGAACTAAATTTTTGTTTGAAAGTTAAATTTTTTTTGTTAGGAGGGATATTTTGAAGGTGGATGTAATTTTTTAAATGAATTTTGAATAGGGTTGAATTTGGATAGGATATTTTGAATGATTCCGTAATTTCTTCGAAGGAAGAGATTTTGGATGGGCTGAAATTTTTCGGATGAATATTTTGAATGCCGAAAATATTTTGAATGCCTCGTGACCTATGGCCACGGGTTATGACTAGTGAATCTATAATGGAAGGCATACATGTTGTTTCTTAGAAGACATAATTGATTAGTTAGAACATGGTGATGATTATATATGTAGATTATGTGATTAGATTTTCATAGTTTGAATGTAATATAGTTTAGATAAATTCCAATATATAGTTAGTGTGTATTTGTTTCCATGAAAACTCCAAATATGCTAAAACATTGAAAAAAGAAAATAATTTGATGATTATTTATAATTCAGTTAGTTGCGACAATTCCATATATTTCGGGTGTCCTTTTTTAATTATGATAGTTCAAACATTAAGAGATAAAAATAACAAGTGTGTGTATGTGTATAGATGTTAACTCACATCCTATCGATGGAATCGTAGATGTAGATCTGGTCAGCACAAATCAAAACAGTGGCAATCCAATTGGATATCCATTTTGGTGGATCTGATCTAACATATTTAAACTAGTCATAATGAAAATTCAAATGAATGTGATGTGCCATGCAAAGGATGGCTACAAAATAAACACTTCAAAACTGCCATCTAATTGATTTACTTGTTGCCACTATATGCATGGGTAAAATAAATCAATTTTTATTTATAAAAAATATAAATATGTTAGAATAACATCTAATATAACAACATCCCAATTTTACAAGATAGGATCCTAGCTAACATCTCTCTAATCAGATTTATATACTTGATACAAGAATACAATATCATACATAAAATACATAAAACATGCATAACAATACATAAAATGAATAAAAATAGATTTTGATATATTGAATTACAATATATGGCTAGATTTGATAGATTTCAAAGCAGTAATTCAAAGTTCAAGAAATAAATTGTTAAAAATATAAAACCCCAATATCCTTGTAGGAGAATGAGGGGCGACTAGGCTCCGGAGTATTCGTTTTAAGAGTACTTAGAGATAGTATACCACGTGTAATGTGAAAGCTAGACAACCGAGTATTCAGATGGTATGTGAAAAAATAAAATAAAACCTTTGTTCAGGGAATAGTAACTGGTACCTTTTTGCTTGGTAAATTCCATTAGAAATACTTGTCCGCAAGACTCTAGTTTCGGCATGTATTCAATGTACCTGACAAAACTATGAAATGCAATTTCTAATGCACATATTAAACTTGTTCAATGGAATGGGTATTGACCAATCATGTAACATCAATCTTGCAACACTAGTGTTTGCTTGAATGAATGTTCCCCAAGCTTGCAGATTCTTAAGCTTCTTTCTCTTCCAATTTAGTGTACTAAAACTATGTTTGGTAAGTGGGGTCAGGGTGGACGAGTCATCAATTTTTTGTGTGGGATTTAGTAGGTTTATCAATCTTGCAACATTAGGTTACTTCAGCCCAAATAACTAGTGGTGTTTAACGATAACAACCAAACCACATCCCTCCACCTCATTTTGACTGTTTGGGTTTAGCTGATGTAGTTAACAATGACTTCAACTTAACCCACTTCCTGGACAGCGCATAAGGTTTTAGGCACGTTAATTGGCCAACTAGCACCTCCAAAATCTCATGACTTCAAGGCTTCCAGTGCTATGAGTAGTTAATGGATGAAAAATGTGTGACCATAGCTTTGATACAGCTTTAGCTGGGAAACAAGAACAGGTATATCACACCTTAAATCTATTTAAATTTAGTAAACGGTATGGGGCTTTAAACTCAGTCATGTAAAGTTTAGTACAAGAATAATAGCCTTTTCATTGATGTCATGGCAAAGCACATAAATAACAGTAACCATTAAAACGGGAAGGCCTAGTTTGGCAACCAAGTTTGCGAAAGTGGGGTTTCATTTAATTTAAAAACAAAACCAATGTTTGTACACATACAAACCTCAGTTTGTGAAACTATGATTTCATTTAAGTTGAGTAAGTATTTGATTTAAGTTGAGGGAGTATTGGATAAAGAGCTTATTTTTTTATGCCTCCTACAATTTGTAAAACTCATTTAAGTTGAGTGAATGTTTGGTAATACAGTCCAGTCGGATTGGATATTCCCAGACCTCAGTTTGGTAGAGCTTGAGGACCTCCAAACACCATTATATGAAACTCCATTTTGACATCCAAACAATGTCTAGTTTCAGAAACAAAGGTTTGGACCCCCAAACTCTATCAACCACAATTTGAAAAACTAAACTGTATTGCCGAACAATAGGAACCATTAAATTTTGGCTTTAAATAACATTTAGTGAAATGATTCATTAATGTAGAGATGCTATCAAAAATTCAAAATTCTATTATGCCCATTATACATTGTATTCCTTCAATGTATGAGTAAGATTTTAACTTCAAAAAAAATCTTTCAACACTTTGACAGGCCATTCCACTGACTGAGCTGACAAATCAAAGAATTATTACATCATATCAGAACAACTAAGTGCCCAATATTGCTCTCTGCAAGTGTAAAAACAACATTGCCCAATGAGGTAAATTTAACCGGAAACTTAAGAACTTACTTGCATTAAACCTAGAATCTCAACATCTTCTCCAGCTTTAATTGTTCCTTGCTCCACACGTCCAGTTACAACAGTTCCACGTCCCTGCAAATAAACAAAGCACATCAGAAGAGTCTACACAAATAGTATAGAATGCATTCTGAAATGAATTTGAGAAACAATGACCTTAATAACCACTCAAGTAAGAAAATATTATGGGGGGTTATAACAACAGTCATTTATTCTATATACATAGATCTCCATCTACAATATAGTTTCAGAACTAAGATTAGTAATGGCACCAAAAATAATGTTGTCAATAACTTTCCAAGTTCCTTGAGATTTATTTAGTGAGATAGTGGTCCCAATCCAAGATGCTACTATCGATAGGATCCAAGATGTGGATCCTATCACCACAAATTGGCAACCCAAATTGGAAATCTTTATGTTGGATTCAAGGTTTCATAACCAGATTTCAGTTTCGAATCTTTTTTGAGTAAAGGTTTTGGCCAAGTTATTTCAAAGGTTAAGACTCATGCTCTAGTGAGTAAAAATATAGTTAAGCGTCCATGACCACTAAGCATGTAGCCATCTCAAGATGTTTGCTTATATAGTGCATAAGAAGTATATAGTATAAAAATGTACAATAATTAGGTGTTAATCAAGAGAAGTCATCATATAGCATTGAACATTTGAACCAATTAACCCAAATAATAATCTAAGATGATGAAAATCACCAGGTTTAATATTAAATTGAGAAAATAATGGAAGTTATACAAAATATATATATAATTATAAGAGATTAAGATTTATAAATTTCATTTAGTGATAGAAAATGAAGGAAGATGATATTAATTAATTAAGAAGAATGGATTTTTCCCGTTTTCTCCGCTTATTTTGGAATTTTGTAAGATTTTGTCATGTTTCCTCCAAAACTTATGAAACCGGCTCGAAATTGACGGATACCAACAAAATTTCATCTGAATTTTAGTGAAACCAAAACTGCCGTTTTCGGATTGGTACTAAGCGACGCTAAAGACAAAACAAGAGAAATGGTGTTCTTTGGTTGGATGTAAACTTCCAACAAATGAAAATCCAAATGATTTCATTGTGTTGTGGTCATACAAAAAGAAGCAACACAAAATCGTCATAAAATAGATTATTTGTTGCTATTTGATGCATGGATAAAATACATTGCACCTATTTAAAATTTCATTTGCATGTACTTTAGATGTGACTGATTACATACAATGGAATGAATTTCCAAATTGGGCTGCCAATTTTTAATTTGGACTGATGTTAGTCACATCTCAAATCCTATTGCTAGGGTCCTAGTCAACTGCTCTTCCCAATCCAAGGATATAACATCCCATTATAGTAATAAAAAAATCCACTCTCCAATTATTATTATTTTGACAATTAGTACTTTCACGTTGATCTATGTCCTAAAATATGGGTATAGTAAAAATCTGGTGATTTCCATCTTGTTCACCCATTCATATGTTGGAAATTTATCAGTTTTATAACAGTATGACTTTTTCACCCCCTAAATCAACAAGCAAAAAGAATTGGTGTTTTTGGGTGACACGGCATGAAGATCAACACTAATTGTACCTTATCATAAAAATGGTGTGGTCAATTTGACCACCATGGAAGGAAACTGATACGATGGGGGTTCAAAGAACGTGGACGGTGCGTCGAATGCGGACGGTGCGGTGAACATGGACGTGATCTCATTTGGAAATGATTTAATGCGAGAATTGTGTCATATAATGGGAGAATAATATTATGACTTTATTTAGCGATATTTTAAATAGGAATGATGATTTAGTCCTTTTGACTAATTACCTAATTAGCGAGTGGATTATTATAAATAAAGAGGGAGAGGAGAGGGGAGGCTAGGCTTGATTTGTTGAGGACACCCTTTTAGTTAATTTCTTGTTAATTTGTCTACGGACATTAGTTAGCGATTTAGGCTTTGATCTCAAATCAAAAGCAAAGAGTTTATTTCTTCTCGAATTGAGGCGTGTTATCTTTTATTTTCAATTCTTAAAATCCAATAAAAATCACATTTTTATTTGTTCTTCCATCAAAAATCCCATCGTTTGTCCACTAAAAGCCCTAATCGCATCAATTTGGTATCAGAGCATAGATCCTGGTGGCAGAAGGCGAGGAGTCGCATCAAGCATGGATGGAGAGGATAAGGTGAGAATTGCAACAGATAAAAAGTTTGATGACATAATGTGATCCCCAGCGCAACGGGATGCTCTTTCAAAATCAAATTCAACAAATATATCAAAAGGTGGCGAAAAATTCAGATCTGGACGAAAATCCAGATCTATGGCAAAAGGTGACGTCTTTGAACGAGGCAAGGAAAAGATCATTCCTTTGGATGAGGAAATCCATCCCAAAGAGAATCTGGCCCCAACTCGATGACGTCACTGATCCGGATCTAAAGCCCATAGTCATCGGTGAACCAGATTTGACTCCAACGAAGGATGACAAGATTCCAGCGGAGGCGACTGCCTCCCTGGCTGCACGAGCTCCGACGAGCCCTTGGAGTGCCGCCGCAACTGCAGCGAACACCAGAAAGCCCACCACAAGTCGGGCGAGCCCCAGAGGTCCGTCCCAACTCTGACGATTCCCCAAAGGCCAACCACGACTTAGGCGAGCCCCTGAGGGGCCTTTGCGATGCAAGCCAAGCCATGGCGGCCCCCGCAGAACCTTCTGAGCGTCGCCAGCAACACCACCGGTGAAGACTAGGCCCGCTACCACCACTCACGGATGCATCCGAAGGAGACGAATCCAACAGCCCCACCCTCGTAGTTATAGATCGTCAGAGCCGCCGAAAAACACAACGGAAGACAGCGGCGAGGGTTTTCGAGCGGCAACGGTGAAATTTCAGACCATGATCACCTCCTTCAGTGCATCCAGAGGAGACGAGCACACGGGACCAAGGATCATCAGCAACCACCGGCGGAACCATCGAAAATTGCCTTTGGCATCGACGAGCCGCCACTGCTACAATGACGGCTCGATCCAGCCGCTTCCGTAGTTGATCCACCGGCCCGAGCAGATGAACAGTGCACCGTCGCATTTTTCTTGGATTTTTGGGCGAATTTCGGCTGATTTTCTGCACTGCTTCCGTATTTTGACGATTCCAGCCCCATTTAGAGTCCAAATTCAAAATGGAAAGAGCCAAAGCGTAGAAGACTCAGCCGTGGACATGCTCGCACTCATACAGTAACATTGCAAGGATGGTGGAGCTCGTGTGTTACCTTTTGATCCGGGAAGAGGCGAGGAGACATACTCCAACACTCGAAGAAGCGCAATCGTGGACTTCATACACCACCTTGAGGACAATGTGGTTTTTCAGGGGCAGAGTAATGATACAATGAGGGTTCGATGGACATGTACGATACGTCGAATGTGGACGATGCGCGAACATGGACGTGATCTCATTTGAAAATGATTTAATGGGAGAATCATGTCATTTAATGCGAGAATAATATTATGACTTTATTTGGCAATATTTTAAATAGGAAGGGTGATTTAGTCATTTTGACTAATTACCTAATTAGCGAGGGGCTTATTATAAATAAAGAGGGAGAGGAGAGTGGAGGCTAGGCTTGATTGGTTGAGAAACCCCTTTTAGTTAATTTCTTAGTTAATTTGTCTACAGACATTAGTTGGAGATTTAGGTTTTGATCTCGAATCAAAAGCTATGAATTCGTCTCTTCTCGAATTGAGGCGTGTTATCTTTGTTTTTCCACCAAAAATCCCACCTTTTGTCTACAAAAAGCCCTAATCGCATCAGAAACGTCCTCTCATGGGGGAACATACCTATTTTCCTTGCATGCATAAATTGTGTAAAACCAGATATGTATAAACTATGGCTTTATGAGCATCCGGCAATGTTGTCGTACATAAAAATGAACATACTGTGGCAATGTAAGGTACAAGTTCCATAAGATTTAGTAGAATTTAGCAGCCAGTGTGATTTTTCTGTCATTTAGCAACTAGGGTCAGTCCATAAAAGACCCGCAAGGATGCAAAGTAACTCTGACTTGAATTAACATTATGATGTGTGTCAATGCATTCCATAATATCTCCCCCTCCTCCCAAGATTGATGTCACCAATGTTTTACAAAGCGACCGCCTAGGCAGCTAAGCAGCTAACAAATGCCAGTTACAATGTGTATGCTCAACTATTCTCATCCATATTTATTAATAAGGCATCCTTTCTGTCTTAAAATGAAAATGCTCAAAGAATATGGGTGATATTATTAAACTGCATACCGACTTCCATTATCTCAGAGTCATACATCACAATTCACTTATGGAAAGCGAAATTGAATCCTCCATAAGATAGCTCCAAATATAATGTCCTTGCCCTCTCCTTCAATTTGTTCACAAATTTTTGAATGAGCATAGAAGTCATGATAGCTGTTGACTGTTAACACTGATCTCATCAAATTTCTTCTGTATTTCCATCTCACCTGTGACCATTACTAACTTCGCAACCCAATATAATATTTCTTTTTCTTCTTTCTTAGTCGGGGTAATGACTCAAAACACAAATAACGTTTTTCCAAAGCACTTAAATACCATAACATTTTTGCATCACTTAACATCCTTCCCCCATTAACTTCTTTCACTCCATTAAAATAGAATTGTGGGCTGATCTGAATATCCGCATATACTCTTATTCATCCTGTCACATGGATATGAGCTTCCATTTATTCCTCTTCTTTTAATTCTTCCTCTCTTTTTTATTTTTTACTCCCGTCACCCAGCTCCATGGATCTGAGCGTATCCATGTATCAAAGCTTCTCTTTATTCATCCCTTTTTAATGGTTTTTTCTTTTGTTTTGATTCCAAAAAAAGAACTTGAATTTCAGCATTTTCATCATTAGAAACCAACAAATTTCCATACTTGAATTTCAATTTCAAACACCTACTAGACTTGCCAAAAAAATTCAGGATGATCCCATCGATATCTTTCTTTTCTCACAGAATATTGGAAATTCAAAATACAAACAATTACTTGTCTTGCCCAAAATTTTCTAAAAGAGCTGAACTCTGGCTTTGATTTCTTATCTGAGATTGGAAAGTAAGGAGGAAGAAGAGGTAGCAATCGCAGAGTTAACCCCCTCCATCCTCTAAACTAACTTAGCTGCATCTCACCTGTCCCCTCCATTCGTTAATTGATTAAATGATGATATTCCACAATTCTATTTTAACAATATGTGGGGAACTAATGGTGGAGTGTCAAGTGATAAAAAAATGTTAAGATACTTTAAGTGATATCTACAAAAATGTTATGGCTGTTTTGAGTCATTACCCCTTCTTATTAAGATTTTCTTTCTTCCTTTCTTTTTCCCCTTCAATTTATTTTCCTGACTGTGTTTATATTTATTCGTTCTCTGGTTTCTCAGTTTTATGTCACCTTTTAAACCCGTTTTCTTCAATTTCCCTTGTTTATCTCTTCCTTTCTTTGTTTTTGCTGATAAAAATTTTCCATTTTCGTTGTTGTATTTGCAAATAAAGAAGTTAGCATCGTAAACTTCTCTGTACAGAGTATTTATATTTCACTAGTTCACACTATTCTGCTGATGAAGAGTCTATTGAAGATTCCCACAATGAAATTAAGCCGCGGCCAAAATAAAATGATTCTATAGGGACCAACAAAAAGAAAAACCATAAAACAACCAAGTCAAAGCTGGAGTAAGCTTCCATCCTTCAGCAACCTCCCGGGTGCCTAGAAAACATATTCACTTGGTATGCTCAAATTTAAACAATTGATATTCACCATATTGTTATATTCAAAATAAATGCATTCAAGTTGTGCTTATGTTTTTCTCAATTTTAAACAAATGGTGATCACCATATTTTTATATTCGGAATATACACATCCAAGTTGCACTAATCCATATCAACTTATTTTGATTATTCGAATAAATTTCATAAGGTTTTCTAGTATAATATCTATTTTTTCCAAAAGACGGCAAAAAGGAAATCAAAGCACTAGCAGATGTTTAATATAAAACCATTGATAATATAACAAAACTATATTAGATATTCGCCCACATCTAAGATAAGCACATTTCCTTAGGAAAGGTGATATATGATTGCCTCGACTCTATTAGTTCAGATGTTTGCAACGTGGTATTTGTGTTGGTAAAAGTATCACTCAATATTAGTTCAGATGTTTGTCGACTCTATTCATGCAGTGATGCATTCTTCACCTACTTCTTTAGTCAAAAACTAGCAATCAATCAAATCGTATCTTCACTATTTTGTTCACATCACTCAATGTGCATCACTCAATGTACCGCTCTTTCCTGATTCATCAATGGTCCCCTAGGGAATACTGACAAAATACATTACACATGCTACTACCAATTATATTAGATATCTATCGTAGGGCGGCAACAATATATACTCACATTCAGCACTACAGGCAAACTGCAAACTCAAGATAGAGTCAAGTGAAGTTCAATCACCTGGATTGAAAAAACATCTTCAATAGGCATGAGGAAAGGCTTATCCAGTTGGCGTATGGGATCTGGTATGTACTCATCAACAGCATCCATTAACTTCAGAATTGCCTTTCTCCCAATTTCTTCGTTGGTGCCCTGCAATGCAGAGAGAGCTGAACCTCGAATAATTGGAATCTCGTCACCAGGAAACTTGTAAAAGCTTAGAAGATCTGCCAAGTAATGCCATGGTCAGTAAGTAAAAATAATCATCACACACGACATCGATTATAATAACAAAGCCTTTATGACTAATTGCTGGGTTGGCTACATAAAACCTTGCCTATAACCACATGAAAGGAAACTAATTCATACCACGTAGTTCCATTTCTACGAGCTCCAGTAATTCAGGATCATCAACAGCATCAACCTTATTCAGAAAGCACACAAGTGATGGCACACCAACCTACATAGCAGAAAGAAAGTAATCGTTTGAACTGAAAATATATAGAAACATATATAAGATGGTGACAACATATAGATGGCTTAAATTTCAAAAGAGTGAAAAATACAAGTGATAAGCAATTTTATCACCTGGCGAGCAAGCAGAATATGTTCTTTTGTCTGAGGCATTGGTCCATCAGGGGCAGACACAACAAGAATGCCACCATCCATTTGAGCAGCTCCAGTAATCATGTTCTGTGAATCAGCAAAATCAATTGCTAGAAAGGTAATCATAAACAATAAATCAAAGAACCTGCTAGTACATTTAATCTCCAGTAAGTGAAAACCATGAAATT